>OY757927.1:21464387-21471887 GCA_963585895.1 Sepioteuthis lessoniana | reverse complement strand
CGTGGTGCATTCAATAAGTGTCCAGACTTTTTTTTTTCATACAGGCATTTATATTTGTCGTAGATTCTTGAACATTCAGTCTGTTATTGCTATACATTATGAGATGACTGACCAATATTTATGATTTCACGTTCAAATGAACAGCTACAGCAGCAATTGAAATACACCCTACTAAAGCCGGATTGTCACAGCTGGTGAATTTCAAAAATGCAATCTGGACATGAGGACACTTTAGAAGAACGATATGCAATAAGATTCTGTTTTAAACTTGGAAAAAATGCAGCAGAAACGTATGGAATGCTTCAGACTGCTTTTCGACCATCTTGCATAAATCGAGCATCAGTTTTTGTATTGCATAAAAGATTCAAGGAAAGCAGGGAGTCTGTGAGGGATGATGAGAGGTGTGGTAGGAGTAAGGAAGTCAATACACCAGAGTTGATTGGCCAAAAGGTTAGGGTTAGGGTTACTATGTTGAGGTTTTAAGGGAGTTCAGGAAGAGAATCCGTCGGAAGAGGCCAGCACTCATCAAATCAGGTCAGTGGCATTTCCACCAGGACAATGTACCAGTCTACAACTCCATCCTTGTCACAGACTATTTGACCAAGATGGGCATCAAGACAGTTCCTCACCGTGACTATAGTCCAGACTTTGCTCCCTGTGACTTTTGCTTATTCCCTAAGCTCAGAGGCTGTCGTTATGAGACAATTGAGAAGATGAGAAAGGCTGTGACGAAGATCATTGACACGCTCACACAATAGGACTTCCATGTGGCCTTGCCGAAGTTGTTGGAACGGTACAACAAGTGCCTTGCAGCCGGAGGAGATTACTTCGAGGAGGAGTAGAGTTTTATGTGTGTACTATCAATAAAAGTGCCCATACGAAAAAAGTCTGGAAAATTATTATATGCACCTCGTAGAGAACAGTTAATTTGTAACAAGGTAGCACACAGCTAACTCTTAATTAGAGAGGACACAGCTAGTTTGTAATAAAGTAGCACACAGCTAGTTCATTATAAAATAGCGCACATATAGGTTGTGTAAAAGTAACACACAGCTGGTTCAGAATTTATTGTAAGGTTGCACAAAGCTAGTTTATAGTAAGGTTGTAAATAGCTAGTGTTGCATATACCTCCAACCCGGCCAAGCTGTAAAAATAGGAAATGCATTTGTGTAAATAACAGGTGCATCCTGTCGAGGAATATCAGAATATAACCTTGACCGTGGACGGGTTGAATGAGCGCGATTTGTGACGCCCACAAGAAGAAGGTGAGCATCGAACAATTATATAACTCGATGCACAGGAAGTTCAATCAGTTGGAGATAAAATGCGGTAGAGAAAACCAGCACCGAGCAGAGGGGACCCTCAGGACCCCCGATTGAGCAGTTGGAGATCAGACCAGTTGGAGAGAAGATGCTGGAATGAGGAACATGTACCAGAGAGGCTGGGCCCCAGGCCCCCAATTGAGCAGCCCAGGAGAACGGGAAAGAAACGCTGTTATAGCCATAAGAATGGAGGTCAATATGTTGCAGTTCTGTTAAGCCTCCAACTCCCTCTCACACAGTAAAACCTTTAGTAACCCTTTCGAACCCTTTCAAATAAAGTGAGAGGTATATTTTTCAAAAGAACTGTGTCACTCGTCATTATTGTGTCGTCGTTATGATTCTGCATATGAGTATGCAACACTAGTTTAGAGTAAGGTAGCACACTGATAGTTCATAGTAAGTTAGCACTCAGCTAAATGGTGACAAAGTAGCTCTTAACTACTTTATAGTAAGCTTGAACATACCTAGTTTATTGTTAAGTTGGACACTGCTAATTCATAGTAAGGTAGCAGCCAGCTAGTTCGTAATAAGATAGCACATAGCTATGTTGTGGCAAAGTAGCACTGAACTGGTTCATAGTAAAGTTGCTGATAGCTAGTTTATAGTAAGCTTGCACATAGCTAGTTCATTGTAAGGTAGCACACTGCGAGTTCATAGTAAGGTTGCACCCAGCTATTTCGTAAGAAGATAGCACACTGGTTATCGTCGCAGGATATGGACACGGCGACACGAGTTCAAATCCTGGACCTGACTGATTGCATTTCCCATAGCACTAATACCCTTGGGAAAGGTATGAATCCAATTATTCTCCCTCCAGCTATGGGTAAATAGTAGGACAGACTAGGTTCTTCAGCCTTGGTGAGGCAACTAGTCTAGGAGAAGGAAAACTCTGAATTCAAACCTGTTAAACTCCACTTAAAAATTGACCTTCTGTCATATCCTGCCCGAGCGGAGGGGTTTGGGTAAATAGGATAGCACACTGATAGGTTGTGGCAAAGTAGCACTGAACTGGTTCATAGTAAGGTTGCTGATAGCTAGTTTATAGTAAGCTTGCACATAGCTAGTTCATTGTAAGGTAGCACACTGCTAGTTCATAGTAAGGTTGCACCCAGCTATTTCGTAGTAAGATAGCACACTGATAGGTTGTGGTAAAGTAGCACTTAACTGGTTCATAGTAAGGTTGAACATAGATAGTTCGTTGTAAGATAGCACACAGCTTGGTTATAGTAAAGTAGTACCCAGCTAGTTTATAGTAAGGAAGCGCCAAACTAATTTGTTGTTAGTTTGCACATCGCTAATTTGCAAGAAATCAGTACACAAAAAGTTTGCAATACGTTGCACACAAATGGTTTGCCAACGACCAATACACAGTTACTTCTTTGCAACAGAGCATACAGTTAGTTTGAAGCGAAATAGCACACAGCAAGTTTGTAGGAAGGTAACACAGTTTGGTTGCAGCGGAGTAGTACACAGCCAGATTGTAGCCAAGCAGTACACAGCTTGTTCGTTATAAAGTAGCACCAAGCTAGTTCATAAAAACGTACTAAACTACTAGTTTGTAGTAAAAACGTACTAAACTACTAGAAAGAACTTAATCAGTTTCATCTTCTTTATTGACCGCTGTGCCCAAAACATTTCCTTTACAGGAGAATCAGCTTGATTCCATGCGATGGACTGTGTTTGGCTGTCAAGCTCGTGGAGGCAAATATATGTTTATTCAATTAATATACATTTCTTTTACTAAAAACAAGAAATTCTATGCAGGTTTCGCTTTCTTCTGTGAATTTTACATGGTTTGCACATCTCAGCTCGC
The DNA here is from genome assembly GCA_963585895.1 of Sepioteuthis lessoniana. NCBI lineage: Eukaryota > Metazoa > Mollusca > Cephalopoda > Myopsida > Loliginidae > Sepioteuthis > Sepioteuthis lessoniana. The sequence goes on along the minus strand of OY757927.1, from coordinate 21,468,752 downwards.
AAAAATTTGATGACAGAACTCTGTTCAAGCATGGAGCACTCTGTTTGATATGCAGCCATTTTTAATAGACTCAAGACTCACTTTTATGAAATCAAAATAATTTTTGCTATAAGACAATTTCAAACAATGTCGGATTCATATTCATGAAAAAAAAACACACAAAAAATTGTGCATTTTTCCATAGTTCCCGGTCATTATTGAATGATTCTTACACACACACACACACACACACACACACACACACACACACACACACACACATATATATATATATATATATATATATATATATATATATATATACTAATTCCTCTATACCCTGTCACAGAGGGGTAAGATTCCTAACTCAACAAGTAGTGTCTTGGGTATGACACTAAATTTCATTTGATGGTGAGAATCCATGTCGAGAGATCTGTGGTAATTTACTCTTTCATTGCCATTATTTCGAGTTCCACCCTGATCCAAGGTAGTAGTACATGATAGGGTTCCATCTATGAGTTAAATAATCTGTTTAAAAACTATTTGTATTCAATAAGACTCGGGGAAAAACTTTAAAAAAAAAGCTAAACAAAAATATAATTGCCCAGTCAGCTGGGGCTGTAGAATACACCGAATGCATCCCTGTGTAGGGGTAAGATCCCTCCCACACAAGTGTCCTGGATGTAACACTAAACAATCTGATGGTCAGGCTCCAGTCATGCTGGAGCTTTGGGGAAAGCGGAGAACCCCTTCATTGCCATTACTCCCAGATCCACTCTGGCTTGGAGTGGTGACACCTAGTAGGGTCCTATCTATGTTTCAGAGAGAACTGTTTGACATTTAAACAGAGTGCAAATATATGAATTATGCTAAATTGAATTGTTTGAAATAGAATAGCAAGATTATTTAACTGCGTGTTAACAAATGACTAATGTTCAATTGAATTGTGAGTGATTCATAGCAATACTTGGAACCATTAAACAGTGTACAAAAGAATGAGTTTAGGTTCTTTTAAAAATGTTATCAACAAAATGTGCTAACAAATCATATATATATGTTATATAATTGCGGAAGGATTTTTTTTATATTATCATTTTTGGTTGGTTATATCTTGTCTTTCGGTTTAGTTAGGCTAAGAACTTTTCGGCTCAGTCCACGAGTAGGGGCACACATTGAGCGCAGGTGTTCACGCTCGGGTGGGGAGGATGTGGCAATCACAGATGTCATAATAAAAACCCCGGATAGAATGGACTGGGGATGTAAATGACGTCATTCCCAGAAGTGATGGGCTGGGATTCTTGGGTATTTTTCAAAAAGCAGTTAGTTGAGATTCGGACCTGAGCGAAGCGAGTTGATTTTCGAATTTGGACGAGACCAGTCCAAGGGGTTCACGAGATGCGCCGTGCGCTGTTGGGTCAGATGGAACAGTTAGCAAAGTAAAAATTGTGTCTCTCTCTCTCCTCGTGTTGAAAACCTAAAAGTTAAGAAGGTAATAAAAGTTTCGTACCTGAACCAAGAGAGTCGTCAGTGTTTCGAGTGTTTTTCGGATTCCTATGCATATGAACGTTTTTACATATCCGTATATTTCCCGAAATCCGTATCATGGCTGTATTACATATATATATATATATATATATATGTATGTATGTATAAACATGTATAAAGAGGATTTGGTATTAAATAGCCAACAATCGTTGATATGCCATAAAACCAAATAAAATTAAAACAAAGAATATAAATATGAATGTATAGTAAAAGAGTTTTTCTAACCTCCTGGTATAAAATGACCCTAACCCGTTTAAATCAATCAATCATATTTATTTCTTGCCTTTTCTTCCTTTTTTTTCTTATTTTGGAGAGGCATAATCATGTTACATAGCCAGTTATACGGATGTGTAAAATAGACACAGGGAATCCAAAAACACGAAACTTTACGAAATTGGTTCAGATACGAGACTTTGAGTAAAAGGTTATTCTACATGTTGAGAGAGAGAGACACAATCTTTCAATGCTGGCTGCTTTTACATCGTCAGCTCTCAACCCAACCAACGCGTTGCGCCCGTAGCGCACAAAGTCGTCTGGCTTCGCCCAACTCTGAAAGTCAACCTTCTTCTTCCAAGGCAGGAACTCAACTCACTGCTTTTTCTCAAATCTCAGCCCACGCTTCCGGTGCATGACGTCATTCGCACCACCTGGTTTCATTTCCTATCTGGGGTTTTATTTTGACATCTGTGTATGACGCATCCTCTCCGCGCGCGCGTGAACACCTGCGTTAATGTTGTACCAAACTAAACCATGCACTAAGCGAAAGGTTCTCATCCTAACTAAACCGAAAGGCAAGATATATAAAGCGAAATCCCTCAGCCATTATATTACAATCATGATAGCCAATTGTACCAAAGACATGCGCCATTACCTGATAAGCAGTACCCAAGTCAACTGAGTGAGGATATGGATATTGGAAGATCTGTAACCACATTATTATTATCATTATTATTAGTTGCTTGAAACCAAAAAATTGTATTTAATATAAATATATATATATATTATCTCAATTCTCTATCAAAAACACTTCCTTTTATTCATGACCACTGACGATCTAACAGATACTATAAATGTGCATTTGTAGTAAAACTTCCTTGGAGTATTGGGTTTAAAAATCTATTTAAAAGTATTATATATATATATATATATATATATATATAAATAAATAATATAGTATATATATATATATGTAATAAAGAGAAAGAGAGATTTAGCTACATTAAAACACACACACACACATACACACACACACACACACACACACACATATATATATATATATATATATATATATATATATTATCTCAATTCTCTATCAAAAACACTTCCTTTTATTCATGACCACTGACTAACAGATACTATAAATGTGCATTTGTAGTAAAACTTCCTTGGAGTATTGGGTTTAAAAATCTATTTAAAAGTATTATATATATATATATATATATATATATATATATATATATATATTAATAATATAGTATATATATATATATATGTAATAAAGAGAAAGAGAGATTTAGCTACATTAAAACAGACACACACACACACTCACACACACACACACACACACACATATATATATATATATTACGCTAACCCTCGGGGGTTGGGCTCTCTGGTAAAAGAATTTACGGTGCCACTTGCATAATACAAAGCTCTTCGAACGAATTGAGCACTTTTGTATCCGGTAGCGCAAAAATATAAACAAACGAAGGCTGCTACATAATGCCTGATAATTTCCGACCTGACGTGGTTCGCTTGCTGGCTGCGCGGTATTATACTAAGTCTAACGTGAATTTGGCAGGCTTTCAATCAAGTTGTCTGTCTGTGGATGACAATATATACGAGGATCACTAAATAAGTTTCCAGACTTTTTTCGTATGGGCATTTTTATTGATAGTACACACATGAAACTCTAGTCTCCTTCGAAGTAATCGCCTCCGGCTGCAATGTACTTGTTGTACCGTTCCAACAACTTCTGGAAGGCCCCATGGAAGTCCTCTTGTGAGTGCGTATCAATGACCTTCATCAGAGCCACTTTCATCTCCTCAATTGTCTCATAACCATAGCTCATTATAAACTACCTGTGTACTGACATGGGTATCTATAAGATCATATAATAAGATCCTAAACATAATGGATACAAGATATCTACAAAATAAAAATATAGGTTTATATCAGGATATCTATGAATTAATATAAGAAGCCTATATCTATATACTGATATGTATAAATTCATATAAGGCTCAAAACTTAATGGATACAGTATATCAATAAAATGATAATATATGGTTAAAGCTAATATATATATATATATATATATATATATATTGGGTAGAGTGTTCGCTGATGGAGCCACAGACCGTGGTTCAATACTAGGTGGAGTCATACCAAAGACTCTAAAATAGTACTTGATATCTCCTTATTTAACACTCAGCATTATAAGGTACGTATCAAGGGTAAAGTGGAGCAATCCAGGGAAAAGGGAAAGGAGTAACGTTCCACATACACCTCGGTGTTGTAGCTAATGAAAATGGAGCCTTCAGGTTGTCTTTGACTATGGTTACCAACTTTACTAATATATATATATATATATATATATATATATATATATATATAATTAACCTAAATCGAAAATCTTCAACTAAAGTTTCACCTTAACGGATCATCAGGAAGCCTAACTAGGTTTTTTTTCTGGTACCGTGAATACTGGTAGATATTAGATTAGTAAATATATATATATATATATATATATATATATATATATATATATATATATATATATATATATATATAAGGCCTAAAGCTTAATAGATACAGTAAATCCACTAAAAAATAATG
>OY757927.1:21426036-21464187 GCA_963585895.1 Sepioteuthis lessoniana | reverse complement strand
GATACGACTTGATTTTTTTTCTTTTTTCGTTCGTGTTAGGGTTTCATTTCTCGGGATTCTGGAAAGCTCTCTAAATAAGAGATTCATTTGAATATCATTCTTTCTTTCTTTCTTTCTTTCTTTTTTCTTTTTTATTTCTTCTTTCAGTTCTTTCTTTCTTTCTTTCTAATTTGTTCATTCTGTTAGCCTAACTTCAGTTCTTTCTTTCTTTCTTTCATTCTTTCTTTCTTTCTTTCTTTCTTTCTTATTTTGTTCTTTCAGTTAGCCCATCTTCAGTTCTTTCTTTTTTTCTTTCTTTCTTTCTTTCTTTCTTATTTTGTTCTTTCGGTTAGCACATCTTTAGTTCTTGCTTTCTTTCTTTCTTTCTTTCTTTCTTTCTTGTTTTGTTCTTTCGGTTAGCACATCTTCAGTTCTTTCTTTCTTTCTTTCTTTCTTTCTTTCTTTCTTTCTTTCTTTCTTTCTCTCTTTCTTTCTTTCTTTCTTGTTCTTTCGGTTAGCCTATCTTCAGTTCTTTCTTTCTTTCTTTCTTTCTTTCTTTCTTTCTTTCAAAAAATAATGGCTACTCGTACGATTTAAAAATTTCACAAAAAGCTGCTCCGTTGAGTAGTGGCTAATGTGCTCGACTTTGGTATCATAGCAAGAGAGTTCAAACTCCAGTCACGCTATCAATTTCACTTTCACACAAATACCATTTGGTAAAGGTATGAACTCCCTCAACGCCCCAGCTACGTGTTAAGTAGTACTGCTATTGTTCTTTTAGAAGGATAGTTTTGGCATTAAATAGCCCACAAGGGTTGTTATGTCATTAAACATGAAACCAAACGCTGAGTACCTCCTTCATTGCCATCGTTTCCAAGTCCACTCAAACCTAGAGCGATAGCACTAAATAGAACAAAACGTACTTAAGCTAAGCTGAATAGCTTGAAATAGAACTATTTTGACATTTATCTGTGTTGACAGAAAAAATGAGTACATATGCTAAACTGACTCGTTGGAAATAGAACTGTTCATTTGTGTAAAAATGGATTTGGCATTAAATAACCTAGAATGGTTGATATTCCGTAAAACCAAACCAAACCAAACCAAACCAAACTAAAAACCAAAGCAAATTTTTAAATAATCACAAAATTTTGATATGCTATTAAAACCAAACCAAACCAAACCAAACCTACCTATTTACTGATGGGACGACTCTCCATGGCATAATGGTTAACATACTGGATTGTGATACCCAAGTAACCGAATTCAAACACTTTGCTCAGTCGGCTGTCGCTGTAGAATACACTGACTGCACCTCTGCAGAGGGGTAAGACCCCCTCCCCGCAATGAGTGTCCTAGATATGACACTAAACAATCTGATGGTGAGGTTCCAGTGATGCTGGGGCTTTGGGGAATGTGGATTACCCCTTCATTGCCATTGCTCCCTGGTCCACTCTGGCCCGGCGTGGTAGCTCCTGATATGGGTTAAATAGAATTGATGCATACTAATACTAAACTGAATTGTTTGTCTAAACTGAATAGCTTGAAATAGAAATGTTTTTCACAATTAAACTGTACTTACATTTAAACTGCGTACTTATGCTAAACTGAATTGTTTGAAATGGAACTGTTTTGACACGGAAACTGTACTTACTGAATTAACTGAATAGCTTGAAATAGAAATCATTTTTACAATTAATCTGTGTACTCATGCTAAACTGAATTTTTAAAAATAGAACTGACTATTTGCATAAACAAAGGTTGATATGCCATAAAACTCAACCAAACAACCAAAGAAACAAATAAACTCTAGTCGTGCAGTTACGTTTAATTTTGGACAAATACCCTTGGGAGCACCACAACTCTCCTTCTACAAGGATGATTAAGGAATTAAATGACCCACAAAGGTTGATATGCCATTAGAAAGAATAAAGAGAGAAAGAAAACACCTTTATCCTCTCAGCAATGAGTTAAATAATACCGTTATAGTTCTTCAGCAATGATGACTTTGGCATTGAATAACCCACGGAAGTTAATATGTCATTAAACAAAGAAATGAAATCTAATTATATTGTCGTGATAATATCGTAAACAACTGTAACATTCCCCAATATTTTTCTTTCTCTGTTAATGGGGTTTAGAATATGCTGAATGTATCCTTTGCGGAGCTGTAATACCTTCATACTCCAAAATAGAGTGTCCTGTCTATAAAACTAATCTGTATTTGATGATGAGGTTCCTGTTCTGGAGATTTGGCAGGGTTTGATTGGGTTTTTTGGCATATCAACTGTTATATATTATTTAATGCTAAACCCTTTTTATGCATATTAAGGTTGGTTGGTTGTTGGTTTTTATGGCATATCAACCTTTGTAGGTTATTTAACGCCAAATCCATTTTTATGCAAATAGTCAACTTTATTTCAAACAATTCAGTTTCGCATGAGTACACAGTTTAATTTTCAAAACAGTTCTCATTCAGCTAATTCATTTAGTATTAGAAGCTTTGTTTACACACAGTTAAATGCCAAAACAGTTCTATATTAAACAATTCAATTAACTCTAAATAGAGTTTCAAAATCAAAAACAGTTCCATTTAAAATAATTCAGTTTAGCATGAGCACGCTGTTTAAATGGAATTACAGTTTAATTGTCGAAAACATTTCTATTTAAGCTATCCATTTGAGTAAAACCCATAAATAGGACCCTACGAGGTGCTACCAGGTAAGAGTGGACTTGAGAGTAATGGCAATAAAGGAGTGCTCCGCATTCCATAAAGCTCCAGCATCACTGGAACTTCGCCATCAGATTATTTAGTGTCATATCCATGACACTCGTTGGCGGGGGGGTCTTTCCTCTTTGCAGTAGACAGGGCGGAACGATAAAATTGTCGTCCTAAAGAAAACAACACTACAGATTTACTTTAAAACTTTTATTGAAAAAATCAATTCAGGTAACTTGATTATGTATTACAGATGACATCTATTCAATGTAGCTGCCTTCAGCCTCAATCACTGCCTCGATATGGATCCGGAAATGGGAGCATACCTTTTCCACAAGTGCCGGCGGAAGCTCGGCGAATACTCAGCGGATGGCGATGATCAGGCTGGCTTTGGTGTTGTGGGAGGTCATGTTGGTGATGTTCTCGACGTATGACCAAACGAAGTAGTCCAACGGGTTCAAGTCAGGGGAGGAGGGGGGGCCAGTGACAGAAGGGTACAAAGTCGTAGCACTCCTGAAGCCATGCCTGGGTCTCTTTGGACGTGTGGGCCGGCGCCGAGTCCTGCTGCCACACCCAGGGTCTGCCACCGGCCCCCTGATTGCACCAGGGGATCACCACACTCTTCAGCACATCCAGGTACTCTTTGGTGTTGACTTTCGAGCCGACTTCGAAGATGTGAGGTGGCATGATGTGGCCCTCACTTGAAACCACACCAAAGACCATAACCGTAGCCGTTCGAAGGGCCATCCGATGCGTTGAGCAGTGCCATCAAGCGTTCAACCGTCCGGATTTGCATTTTGAGGGTGCTGCCAATGGTCCTGTTGTCATAACTTGGATCGGTATAGAGCATCCGTTGTACAGCAGCGCATCTCCAATCTCGCTCGTTGAACATTGTGTCACTTTCAGACATGATAGAAGGCTCCTATCGCTCTTGGGATTTGTACACAACTGGCCAACTAATAGATGGTCTGCAACAAAATGTCAGACAGTTCTATTTGATCAATAGGGCCCTCTCAGGAACAAACAGATTGGACATGTGAGCAATAGCAATGAAATGGGTACTCCACGTTCCCCAACTCTCCAAGACTGGAGCCTACTAGATTGTTTAATGTCATATGTAGGACACTCCTTAGGGGAGTCTTACCCCTCTGCAGAGATGCAGTTAGTGCATTCTATAACCCTAGCTGACTGGGTTAAGGAAATCTGTGAAGTATGGAGTATCATTTGATTGCCATTACTCCCAGGTCTACTCTGCCTCAGCGTAATTGTAATAATAGGTATAAAAAGATACTACCAATCTGCTCCAGAGTGAATATGGAACTAATGGCAAAGTGTTCCGGAAGGGGAGCCTCACCATCGGACACATTTTAGTGTCATATCCAGGATTTCAAGTACTACCAGAAATTATAGGTTTTAAAGTAAGGAAAAATTGTACATTAATGATTTATAAACGAGTGCAGTGGTTGGCCAAAATAATGGAAACACCTTGAATCTTAGTATCATAATTTTGAAACTCCTTTAAAATCATCAAACGTTTGTTATTTTTATGTTTTTTGATTTTTTTAAATTAATTTTTCTCGTCTTATTTTACTAAAATTATTATTATTTTGTTTTTACAGATATCATCAGAAAAAATTAATGAAAATTCATTAAAATGGCTGATCGATCAGACTTTAAAAGAGGTCAAATTGTTGGTGCTCGTATGGCAGGCGCTCGTGTAACGAAAATCGCTCGATTATTTGGTGTTGCAAAGAGTACTGTCTCGAAAGCAATGACAGCATTTGAGAAAGAAGGAAAAACCTCCGCAATGAAGCGAAACTCTGGAAGAAAGCAAAAGCAGTCAGAATGGGACCGTGGGACTCTTACGAGCTTTGTTAGGAAGGATCACTAGGATACAGTTTGGAAAATTACAGCAGAACTTAATGACCGTCAGAAGAACCCAGTTTCCTCAAAAAACTGTAAGAAAGGAGCTGCAAAAAGCCGAAATTTACGGGAGGCCTGCTATCAGAAAACTTAATCAAAATAAATTTGCTTGAAATTTCCTGGTGTTTCCATTATCTTGCTCAACCCTTGTAGAGCTTTGAGTATCCAATTCTTAACGCAAATAATACGTTGCCCAGTCGTCTGGGGCTGCAGAATACACCGACTGCTTCTCTGCAGAGGGAAAAGAACCTAGCAACGAGTGTCCTAATTATGACACTAAACAATCTGATGGTGAGGTTCCAGTAATGCTGGAGCTTTAAGGAATACGAAGCACCCCTTCATTGGCATCGCTCCCAGGTCCACACTGACCTGGAGTGGTAGTACTTGATAGTGTCCTATCTATGGAACAAATAGAACTAAATTGTGTACTTATGCTTAACTGAATTGTTTGAAATAGAACAGTTTTTGATATTGAGACTCTATTTACATTAAACAGAATTGTCTTTAATTGAAATCATTTTGAGATGAGGCTTCTTAATCTGAGAATTAATTTTTTAAAAATTTATCGCGGACTTTTTGTCCTCATTTTGGTAGTTTTTGTGGTGTTTCTTCTTTCACTACGTTTCGGCCAAATTTCACTTCTGTCCTTCTTCAGGTGATTTTACCGCGACCTCGGATAGGAATGCTGAGTCTTTTAACCGTATCCCCAGTAATTACTGTCTTCCATAGTTGTCTATCGCACCACGTTTTTGACCAAGTAAACCTCTGGCCGGCTTGAGTTGGAATTGAAACCGCTATCTTCTGACAATGCTCACGTGGAACCGTAGAGACTCAACGCCTATATCAGCTGCGCTACGGGCCTCGAGGTCACGGTTAATTACCTGAAGAAAGCCAGAGATGAAATTTGGCCGAAACGTAGTGAAGAATAACACAAAAACTACCTAGATGAGGACAAAAAGTCTGCAATAATTTTTTTTAAAAATTAATTCTCAGATTAAACTGAATTGTTTGAAAAAAAATGTTTTGAAATGTAACCGTAGTAAACAATAACTGTTCTTATACTAAACTGAATTGTTTGGATTAGAACTGTTTGACCTAAACTGAATAGCTTGAAATAGAAATGTTTTTGACAATCAAACTGTGTATTCATGCTAAACTGAATGGTTTGAAATAGAACAGATTATTTGTATAAAAGTAGATTTGGCATTGAATTACCTAAAAAGGTTGATATGCCAAACAAACAAACAAACAAACAAATAATTTGCACAAAGTTATATATTGTCAGTTATTTGATTCCTACATAAACAATAGGTCAGTTTGACTCATAGATGGGACCTTAATATATATTACAACTCTGAGTCAAAATGAAGCTTGTATTAAATGCAATGAAAACTTACTCCCTAGAGCTAGTAGAACAGGAGCCTCAACGCTAGATGAATATAATGTCATATACAGTATACTTATGCAGTTTTACTGCAACACATAGTAGCAAGTATCGGTTGCCTGTGTTAGTGTAATGATTAATAAGCCTGTCTACCGAACGAAGACCTTATAAGAACATTTATTTTTACAAATATATTTTTATAAATTTATATGATACTGTTTTTATCGATTGGTAAGTACATGAGTGTATCATGTAAGTATGTCTCTGTATTCTATGTAAATTCTTCAGTTTAAAAAAAAACAGAAGATAAATGTTTTAAAAACAATAATAAAAGACGAAATTGATCCAGTCAGTAAAATAGTAAGATCGAATAAAAATAAGAATGTGACATGTTTACACTGCTTGGGGCTCACAGAAAGCGAGGATGTTAATCTATGAAAAAATAGTCGATGAAAACCGAGCATTGAAAGACGGTTCAAGTGGCAGCAAAACACGAGCCTTTCGAGGGTAAAATAAAAGGAGAAACTAAAGGAAAGAAAGTAAAAATGGAAGAATGAAGGAAGGAACGAAGGAACGGATGAAGACGAGTAAGAATGAAAGAAGAATAGAAATTGTGAAAGGAGGAGGAAAGGTATGAAATTAGAAAGGTAGAAAGGTATGAAGAAATGAAGGGAGGAAAAAAGAGACAGAAAAAAAACCATGAAGAAGAAGAAGGGAGGAGTACGTTAAGAAAGAAAGAAACAAAGAAACAATTAAAGAAAGAAAGAATCAAAGAAAAAGAGAAAGAAACAAAGAAAGAAAAAGAGAAAGAAACAAAGAAAGAAAGATTATAGGAAGGAAAGAAAGAATGCAAGAATGAAGGAAAGAAAATAGGAAGAAAACAGTGGAGAAAGAAGGAAGGAAAGAAAGAGGTTTGACAAGTACGAAGGAAACAAGGAAGTTTAAAAGGAAAAAAAGATTAAGAAAAGGTAGAAACATATGAAGTAAGGAACGTAGAAAAAGGAGAATGAAAAGAAGAAGAGATGAAGAAAGAAAGAAAGAAAGAAAGAAAGAAAGAAAGAAAGAAAGAAAGAAAGAAGTATAGAATGACAGATGAAAGGAAATAAAGAATGTACAAACGAAAGGAAAACGTTAAAAATGAAGGAGGGAAGGAATTACAGAAGGAAGTAAGAAAGGAAGTTTGGAAGAAAGAAAGGGAAAAAAGAAAGATTAAAAGAAAGGAGGAAAAAAAGGAGAATGAAAAAAGAAGGATGTAGAAGTAAAAAATAAATTTAAGAAGATAATGAACGAACGTAGGAAGTAGAGACTGACAGAAAGAAGGATAGAAGAAATGTAGAAATAAAGGGAAAATAGAAGGAAAAACAGAAGGAAAGCAAGAAGAGAGAACCGAAAGATGGTTGGGTTGTTTGAGTTTCACGGCATATGAACCACAATGGGTTATTCAAAGCCAAATTCGGTTTACATATATGAATTATATATGATTTGTAACCATTTTTTATATGAACTCACTTTTTCATCGTAAAATAGATAGATAGATAGATAGATTTGAACAAGATAGATAGATAGATAGATAGATAGACTTAAACAAGATAGATAGATAGATAGATTTGAACAAGATAGATAGATAGAATTAGAGACTGAAATAGATAGATAGATAGATAGATGTTTGGTTGTTTGAGTTTCACGGCATATCAAACCACTATGGGTTATTCAATGCCAAATCCGGTTTTCATAAATGAATTATATATGATATGTAGCCATTTTTTATATGAACTCACTTTTTCTTCGTAAACTCACTTTTCTTTTAAATTCATGTTTTGATCCATTCCACCCACAAGTAGGACCCCAACAGGCACCATCACTCCGGGTCAGAGTGGACCCATTACAAGTTGTAATTGTTGATATTTAAGGTTTTGCGTAGGGTTATTTGACAAAACTTTTTTTTTTTTTATATTTGATTGATTGATAGGTTGATCCATTGAATATTTCGGATTGCAATGATCTATTATATTTTAGGTACAACTCTGCCTCTCTTAAGAAAGAGTGGACATCGTCCATGTTGATGTTCTCAAACAGATCTCTCATGTTATCTGCTTTAAAATGTCGCTCTCTGGCGGTAGCTAGTACACCACATTCCAGTAGAATATGTTTAATGGTGTAAGGCAACTGGCATGTCAAACACTGTGGTGGTTGTTCCTGCTTGAGGATGAAAGAGTGGATGACTCTTGTATGACCTATACGCAGTCTAGATATAATGATTTGTTCCATTCTTGATTTTCGAAATGCTGGACTCAATTCTCCCAAATTGGGTTTGATTTGGAAGAGCTTATTATTAATGCTATCATTCCAGCATTGTTGCCATTTTGCAACAAAGAACCTATTTATTTGTGGTTTCAAGTCAATATATGGGATACTGGTATTGCCAGGGCTCAGATCTAAGGTCGATTTTGCTGCTGAGTCAGCTCTTTCATTCCCACTCACTCCAATGTGGCTCGAAATCCAGCACATGATTTTTTCTTTGTGGTTGGACATTGAGTCTAGTCTGTTCAGTAGTTCAATAATTAACTGAAAGAGAGAAAGAGAGAAAGATAAGGATGCAAAGAAAGTAAAAAAAAAAGAAAGAAAAAGGTCATATAAAAGGAAGAAATGTACGAAGTAAGGAAAGTAGAAAACGAAAAAGGAAATGATGGGAAAGAGAAAGTAAAGAGGAAAAAGAAAGAAAGTGAGAAACAGAGAATGACAGAAGGAAGGAAAGAAAGAATGCAGAAATGAAAGAAGAAAGGAAGGAAGGAGAGAAGGAAAGTTAAGAAGAGAAAAAGAAAAGAGAGAAAGAGAGAAGGAGGCAAAGAAAATAAAAAGAAAGGAGGAAAGAGCAAAATGAATGAAAAAGGAAAAAAGGAATCTATGTTGTAAGGAAGATTGCAAGGAATGAAGAAAGGAAAAGAGGAAGGTAAGGAAAGTGAAAATGAAAGAAGGAGAAAAGAAGAAAGAAAAAGGGAAAATGAAAGTGAGGAAAGAAAGTAAGTACGAAGAAAAGAATGACGATAACAATGAAATCAAGAACGTACAAAGGTCGAGAATGAAGGAACGAATGAACGAAAGAAGATATTTGGGAAGGAACGTTGGAAGAATGAGAAAAAAGGAAAAAGGAAGGAAGGAAGGAAGGAAGGAAGGAAGGAAGGAAGGAAGGTAAAAAGCAAATAAGGAAGAAAATGAAAGGAGAAAGCAAGTAAGATAGTTTGTAAAGAAGAAAAAAAGAGAAAATCTAATGAAAAGGGAAGGAAAAAGAAGGAAAGAAGGAAGAAAGGAAGGAAGATAGAAAGAAATTCGGAAAGAAGGAAGAAAGGAAGGAAACACGTTAAGAACGAAAGTAAGAAGCCGAAAAGATAGATGAAAAATGAAGGAAATAACGAAATTGGGAAAGAAGGAAGGAAAGAAGGAAGATTGGCTGAAATTGCATGCTGGAAAGAAAAAATGAATGAAAATAAATAATAATAGTGTCAAAAGTCTAATGAAAAATGATAAAACAAAAAAGAAGCTAATGAGAGAAAATTCAGAGATTGACATTAATGATGTTCAGGATAAGACAGTAGAAATTGAACTTTTCTGTGTAATGCATTTTTTCCTTTGTTACTGACTTCAGAATTCATTGATGCTTTTACAAGCATACAAAAGTAATGTGACCTATTTATTTCCATTGTGACAGGTATAATGAACCATATAACACTATTAAATACAGCGATTTTTCTACCTAATCATCTCGTTGCCCATGCATTTTTGCCATTTGGAGATAAGATCATACACTTTTTGCACATAAAAATCTCTACCTGCTTTTCACTGCTGATGAGCTGATCCAATTTTTTTTCATTTTATTGTGTTGAACATTTTGTTGCATTACCCATCGCCTAACTGTGATCACTTCCACTGTTTGTACTATGTAAACATTCAGCAAGCTTCGAGGAATGTCACTAGGTTCGAATTCCTTTTCATTTAATGACAGACTTAATGTCAGACTTCACCTTTTACGTCAGGTGTCATTTTGCCAGCTGAGAGCAGTCTGGCAAAATGGCAGCTGACATGTTAGCAGCTCAGATGTCATTTTGCTTACGATGAACAAAACGAGAGTCTCACTGCAAAAGTAATGCTTCCTATTTTATTACGTTGCCCTACGATGTAAAAAAAAAAAAGTAAACTTGGCGACCATAGTCGAGGTCGACCAGAAGGCTCTCTTTTCAATAGCTACCACACCAAGGTGTAGGGAGGGTGCTACTTTTCCCCCAGGATTGATCCACTTTACCCTTGGTACATACCTTATATTGCTGTGTGTTAAGCAAGGAGGTATCAAGTATCATTTTTTAAAAGTCTTTGGTATGATGCGACTTGGGATTGAACCCAGGTCTCTACCGGACCATTGGCGAACACTATACCCACTAGGCCAATGTAGAAATCAAACCTTACAATCAATAACCTATAACTCAGTAGTGCATGTATTGGAGCAGAAGGTAATGCAATATCGTGTACTGAGCTTAGTAACGGAGTTTGAACTTTGAGGTCAAACACATGTGGAGGTGGTGATTGACGGTGGAAGGATCAAAGGTCATTGGCTTAGTAAGTAGAGCGTTCGCCAATGGTCCAGGAGACCTGGTTCAATCCGAGGTCGCGTCGTACCAAAGACTTTAAAAATGGTACATGATACCTCCTTGTTTTACACTCAGAAATATAAGGTACGTATCAAGAGTACAGTGGTGCAATCCAGGGAAAGGAGTAGCGTCCTCCCGTAAATCTCGGTGTAGTAGCTATTGAAGAGGGGGCCTAGTATTTGTCGCTGCCTCCCACCAGACAAGACTTGACACAAGGTCAAAAGCCCGAAGGCCGATTAAAGTGGGGATAAGGGGAGGGGAAGGTCGGGAACGAGCCGAGACTCGAACCCTGCTTGTCTGTGCTGCTCATCGGCTCACTTAGTGCAATGTGAGCCTGATGAGGCAAGGAGTTTCACGAACCCAAATGTGGGTCCGGGCACGTATGCCAGTTAACGGCTTAAACTAGACGCTTGGTCTAGTGCCGTGCATGGGGAACAAAGGAGACAAAAATGCAGCCCGCCCACCTGAAGGTAGCCTAGTCGAAACTAGGTGCCTAATTAAAGGCCCCAAGTCTGCCATTGTTCCTTTTCCAGGGCCACGCTCCGGACCGAAGTCCAGAACAGGCCCCGGGGCGCTCGCCAAGAGCTAGCCGAGTTGGAGCGTGCCCCCCCCTCTATTGAAGAGGGGGCCTTCTGGTCGCCATCGACTACAGTCACCAACTTTACTTTTATTAACTGAGTTAAATAGGATATCAAACGATTTAGAATCACTGACAGATCGGCTAAATGAAGTCACATGATCAGAAAGAGAAAAAAGAAAAAGTCTGCGTTTTTTGTTACTTTGCTTTTTTCTTTTTTTTGGTTAGTTTGGGGTTTTGAGAACGCCAGAATTCTAAAGAGAATGAAAAAATGAGAAGAAGAAAGAAAGAAAAAAGAAAAATTCTAACGATAAAAAGAAAAAAAGATAAAAGAAGAATTCTAAAGAGAATGAGAAAAGAGAAGAAAGAAAAAAAAAAGAAGAGAATTCTAAAGAGAAAAAAAGGAAAAGGGGAAAACAAGAAAAGAAAAGAAAAACAAAAGAAAAACAAAAAAGGAGAATTCTAAAGAGAAAGAGAAAAAGAAAAATAGAAAAAAAAAGAAAAATTCGAAAAAGAAAAGGAAAAAAAAGAAAAATTCTAAAGAGAAAGAAAAAAGAAATAAAAAGGAAAAGAAAAAAAATTATAAAGAGAAAAGTGGATAAAATAGAAAAGAAAAAAGAAATTTCTAAAGAGATAGAGAAAAGGAAAAAATAATCGTAAAGAGAAAAAGAAAAAAAAGAAATGAAAAGAAAGAAAAATTCTAAAGAGAAGGAAAAAAGAAAAAAATGAAAAGAAAGAAAAATTCTAAAAAGAAAGAGAAAAAAAAAAGAAATGAAAAGAAAGAAAAATTCTAAGGAGAAAAGAAAAAAGAGAAATTCTAAAGAGAAAGAGAAAAGGAAAAGAAGCCAAATTTAAAGAGAAAGAAAAAGTAAAAAAGAAATGAAAAGAAAGAAAAATTCTAAAAAGAAAGAGAAAAGATGAAAAGAAAATCTCTAAAGATAAAGAGAAAAGGATAAAATAGAAAAGAAAAAAAAAAATTCTAACGTGAAAGAGAAAAGAAAAAAGAAGCGAAAAAAAAGAAAAATTCTAAAGAGAAAGTGAAAAAAAAAAAAGAAAAGTTCTAAAAAGAAAGAGAAAAGGATAAAAAGAAAAATTCTAAAGAGAAAGAGAAAAGAAAAAAGAAAAAAAACTCTTAAGAGAAAGAGAAAAGGAAAAGATAGAAGAGAAAAAAAGAGAAAAAATTCTAAAGAAAAAGATAAAAGAAAAGAAAAAGAAATGAAAAGAAGGAAAAAATTCTAAAGAGAAGAGAAAAAGATTAAAAAAGAAAAATTCTAATGAGAAAAAAAAAGAAAAAATAGAAATGAAAAGAAATAAAAATTCTAAAGGGAAAGAGAAAAGGAAAAAAAAGAAAAATTTAAAGAGAAAGAAAAAAGAAAAAAGGGAAAGAAAAAAATTATAAAGAGAAAAGGGGATCAATTAGAATAGAAAAAAGAAAAATTCTAAAGAGATTGAGAAAAGGAAAAAAAAGAAAAATTCTAAAAAGAAAGAGGAAAGAAAAAAATAAAGAAATGAAAAAAGAGAAAAATTCTAAAGAGAAAGAGAAAAGAAGAAAAGAAAAGAAAAGAAAGGAAATAAACATTCTAAAGAGAAAGAGAAAAGAAAAAGAAGAAATTCTAAAGAGAAACAGAAAAGGAAAAGAAGAAAAAATTTTAAAAAAAGAGAAAAGAAAAAAAAAAAAGAAATGAAAAGAAGCAAAAATTCTAAAGAGAAAGAGAAAAGAAAAAACAAAAGTTCTAAAGAAAAAGAGAAAAGAAAAAAGAGAAATTCTAAAGAGAAAGAGAAAAGGATAAGAAGAAAAATTTAAAGAAAAAAAAAAAGAAAAACAGAAATGAAAAGAAAGAAAAATTCGAAAGAGAAAAGAAAAAAGAAAAATTCAAAAGAGAAAGAGAAGAGAAAAAAAAGAAAAAATCGAAAGAGTAAGAGAACGAAAAAAAAAAGAAAAATTCTAAACAGAAAAAGAAAAAAAAAATGAAAAGAAAGAAAAATTCTAAAGAGAAGAGAAAAGGATTAAAAAAGAAAAATTCTAAAGAGAAAGAAAAAAGAAAAAAATGAAAAGAAAGAAAAATTCTAAAGAGAAAAAGAAAAGGTAAAACAAGAAAAAAATCTAAAGAGAAGGAGAAAAGGAAAAAAAGAAAATAAGAAAGAAAAATTCTAAAGACATGGAGAAAAGGAAAAAAAAGAAAAGAAAAAAGAAAAATTCTAAAGACAAGGAGAAAAGAAAAAAAGAAAAGAAAAAAAGAAAAATTTAAAAGAGAAAGAGAAAAGAAAAAAAGAAAAGAAAAAAAGAAAAATTCGCAAGAGAAAGAAGAAAAAAAAAACTGAAAAGAACGAAATGTTCTAAAGAGGAAGAGAAAAGGAAAAAAAAAAAAAGAACAGAAAGAAAAGAAAAATTCTAACGAGAAAGAAAAAAGGAAAAAAAATGAAAAGAAAGAAAAATTCGAAAGAGAAATCTTGAATAAGAAAAAAAGAAAAGCGAAAAACTAATTAAAAAAAAAAAGAAAAAGAATATTTTATCAGAGGAAGACTTTTTTGTGTATTTTATTTTAAAGAATTATATTAAAGTTTAGAAAGAAAAAAAAGTCACAGTTCTTGTAATGCACTTTCGCATGACATCTGCAGGGGAAAATAAAAGTAGCGGTTTACTCATAGCGTTCTTTACGATAGTGAAGTCTACAAACTGCTTGAATGGGTTTTCTCTTGTGACAATAGCACATTGAAGGGGAAATTGCCCCGGGGTGTCATTGATAATCAGAATTTCAGAGTAATCCTCTCTGTTCTCTTTCAAGAGAGAGAGAGAGAGAGAGAGAGAGAGAGAAGATTCAAAGATTCAAAGATATCCAATGTAAAAATTAACAAAACAAACGGAACTATATAGTTCACATTGCAAAGAATTATCGTGAAAGCCAACTGCTTATGTAAATCATGCACACACTCACACAAACACGCACGCGCGCGCACACACACACACATCCCAAACCCTCTGCACAAGCAGAATGTGACACAAGGTCAATTTTCAGAGCTGAGTTTAACAAGTTCAAATTTAAAGTTTACCATCTCCTAGATCAGTCGTTATACCAAGGTTAAAGAGCCCAGTCTGTCCTGCTATTTACACATAGCTGGTAGGAGAATAGTTGGATTCTTACCTTTCTAAAGATTAGATTAGCATTATGTGAAATGTATAAATCCTCGTCCACGATTTAAACGCAGATGATCGTATCCATTTCCTACGAAAATAAGCAACTTATATATATACACACACACAATGCAGAAGTAACATACAGAATAATTTTTAAAACCTCTTTACCCTGATTTGTCCAATTTGAAAATTTAAAAAAAAAATTATGATTAGCTCTATTATTCAATCACTTTTTCATTAAAATTTCAGCCCAATAGGAGTGAACAAGAAACGACAAAGAATCTATGATTTGCTTAACGCCAAAACCAAGCCAAAAAATTTTCTGAAATAATCGGAGTTTCTTAATTGTCTCCCTGAAGCCAAGACTTTAACACCCTTAATTTCGCTATACATATTTACCAACCCCTTCGGTCGGGCTGGGTATGATACAGGGTCAATTTTTAAGCGAAGTTTAACAGGTTTCAATGCAGAGTTTTCCTTCTCCTAGACTAGTTGTCTCACCAAGGCTGAAGAACATAGTCTGGCCTACTATCTACCCATAGCTGGAGGGAGATTCATACCTTTCTCAAGGGTATTAGTGCTATGTGAAATGTAACCAGTCTCGTCCAGGATTTGGACTCGTGTCGCCGTGTCCATTTCCTACGACGATAACCATTACACCACAGGCACCTCCTTGATTTTGCTATATGGGGCGTTTTATAAAAAAAACAAAAAACAAATGTAACTTCCAGTGGAAATATTGGTTCGCTTAAGACTGCTATTGAGAAGGAATGGAATAAAATGTCTGAAGAATTTATTTTAGAGGCATGCAAATAGTTTCGAAGGTGTGTTGATAGGACAATTTTAAAAAATGACAACCATATTGAGTGAATTTACTGTTTTGTGTCTATTTTCTTATTTTGTTGTTTATTTTTTGAAATTAAAATTAATTTTGTTTTATAATAGAGTTGTTTATTATTGTACTAGAATATTCCTAATTTTGCTTCCACATCCTATATATATATATACTACAAAGCAAAGCAACAACCGTTATATCGCTAACAAAGCCTTCATTAAATAATTTTGATGTCAGATATAGTTTCGGTTTGGTTTATTTTGTTTAATGGCATGTCAACTTTTGTAGGTTATCTAATGCCAAAGCCATTCTCCTAGAAGAAAAGTAGTGGTACTATTTATTCCATAGCTGGGAGGATAAAGGGGTTCATACCTTTCCCAAGGCTATTTGCCCGAAAGTGAACGGACTGGAGTTCGAACTCGCTTACTATGATTCTGGAGTCCCTCGCTTTAACCATTACGCCACGAAGACACCCCATTTAGCTGCGCTGTCAAAGCATAATTACCACCGATCCAGAACACCTCAACAGCATCTTATAATATCACCAGACATTTCTTTTCCTTAAAAACTATATATATATATATATATATTCAAACTGACAGCAAATATTCCTTTGACTCTCTCTCTCTCTCTCTCTCTCTCTCTCTCTCTCTCTTAATATTCGTCCCTATCATAGATCTCACTTGGCCAGTCTTCTGGACGATATCCAGTGTCCGAAAAAATCTGATGAATGTGTCTTTTTTGGTCGGTCAACACTGGTGTGTCTATGTGTGGGAGTCCACAAGAGAATTTCCATTACGAGCGCTCATGTCTTGTTTGTCTGATGTGGATGGTTTGTGAGATAGGAGGTAAGTGGCTGTATAACTGCAGTTTTTAGGGTGCTGCTTCCAGGATTTATTTCAGACAGCACATGTGGTTTCCATATGGACTCTTACGCATGGAACATGTAGCTCTATACCGAAACTGGATACCGTTTAGATGACTTACCAAGGACAATGGACAATATCGGCAGATGGCGGGTTGGCTTGTTCGTATTTTATGGCAAATCAACTCTTATCGGTTATTTAACGCCACATCCTGTTTATGCATAAAGGAAGAAATTTGTGGGCTGTAAGGTTAAAAAAACTGAATCTTTTTTGTAAGGTCACATCTAATTAATTTCTGTTTGCTAAACGTGTTTTTGTTGCCTATTGACCTTTGACAGGACCATTAATCAGAGATTTCTGTGACAAGATATTTCAGCTGAGTAAACAGGAAGACAGCGATGTGTAGGTGTAAGCAGCTCACGTGGGTTGATAACTGGAAGGCTTTGGTTATGCGATTACATATACGCATGTACCCACAGTCAGGGTCATCCTCAGTCAGCCAGTTCGAGCCATAACCAAGTCAGGACAGAAGCCGCGTTGGACGCCACCCACAGCAGGGTGGGGCTAGAAAGCCTGCAGTGGACTCCGGTGGAGTAACTCGCGTCAAAGAAACAGAAGAAAAGCTAAGTAAGGCCCTGAATATGGAAGCCCAACGTGGGTTAAGAAAAGGTCAATATAGCAGTCTTATACAAATCTGTGTCTCGCATCTTCGTCGGCCCGTCACTCTCTCTCTCTCTCTCTCTCTCTCTCTCTCTTACAGAAGTTTCGACCCTAACAAAGAGACATTTTTGTAATGAAATGCATTGTTGCGTCTTCCTTATGGTAATACAAATTTTTATTATTAAGTCACCGAATGTAAACGATTTTACTCAGAATTTAGTTTACTGTGTAAATAGATATGTTAAAGATTATTATTAGATCGAAATAGTTGATGCGATATAACTGTAAATTATTTGCGGTAAGAATAGTTACTTTAAGCTGTAATTGTTTACAAAGGATAATTATTAATTACTTGAAATCACTCTGTGGAAATAAATGTCTGCTATTAAATAGAAATAATTATTTGAAACCATATCATTATTGGGATTATATAGGAATACATGAAACCATACAACTATACGCAAATTATTCGAATTTGAAAGAAAAAATTGATATCATATAACTGCAAGAAAATCTTATGAAACAACAGCAAAGAATGTGAATATATGCGATTCCTTAATCTTGGCATAGAATAACGACAGACGTATTGACATACTATCAACATCTTGCTATCACAATGAGTTTCTATCTATCTATCTATCTATCTATCTATCTAAGTCAGTCTTTTCGTTATCTATCTATCAATCTATCTATTTTCATTCCTAATGATAAGGCTAAGAATAAGTTGACTGCACCACCCGAATTGGTGAAAGATCTCCAAAAAATGGATGTCCTGGGCCTGACATTAAATTGCATCTGATGGTGAGGTTCCTGTTCTAGAGATCTTCATTGCCATTACTCCCAGGTCTTCTTTGACCCGGTGTGTTAGCATCTGTTAATGTCTCATCTATGGATCAATGATTTGTATCCGATAGAAATACTTGTTCCCAAATAACTGTAAATTATCTATATTAAGAATAATTACTCGAAGCTACAGTTGTTTAATAAGGATTATTATTAATTATTTGATATCATAAAACTGTGTGCAAACTAATTAATGTTATTAGATATAAATAATAGTTGAAACCAAATAATTATTAGTATTAGATAAGAATACTTGCAGCCATAAAACTGAGAACAAATTATTTGTATTAGATAGGAATACTTGATATCATCTTAGTATAAATCGTTGGTATTGAGAATATTTACTTGAAAATATGATTCTTTACTAACCTTTAATTTGGTTAGGTTTTTTAAATCATTAACAGCATATAACACTGGGTTATTTAATGTCAAAGCCATCCATGGGGAAGAACAGTAATGGATCTATTGAACCAATATCTGGCGGTTTACTAAGGATTATCATTAGTTACTTAAAACTATATACTTGTGTGTAAACAAATTACTATTACTAAATAGAAATAATTTGTTAAAACTTTACAATCATTAATATTTGGTAGGAATACCTGTTAGTATAAAACTGTTAAAGTCGGCTAGGGCTATACAATATACCGACTGTATCTCTGCAGAGAGTTCAGACTCCTCCAGCAAGTGTCCTGCTGGCCCAGTCGGTTGGGTTGTAGAATACACCGACTGTATCTCTGCAGATGGGTAAGGCTTCCTCAACGAGTGTCCAGCTGCTCCAGTCGGCTGGGGCTGTAGTATAAACCGACTGTATCTCTGCAGAGGAGTAAGACTCCTTCAGAGAGTGTCATGCTGGCCCAGTCGGTTGGGGCTGTAGAATACACTGACTGCATCTCTGCAGAAGAGTAAAACTACTCCAGAGAGTGTCCAGCTGGTCCAGTTGGCTGGAGCTATAGAATTCACCGACTGTATCTCTGCAGAGGCGTAAGACTCCTCCAACGAATGTCCTGTTGTGACACTAAACAATCAGATGGTAAGGCTCCAGTAATGCTGAAGCTTAGGTGAAAGTGGAGTACCCCTTTATTGCCATTGCTCCCAGGCCCATTCTGGCTTGGAATAATATCATCTGATAGGGTCCTGTCTATCGGTCAAGTGTATAACATTTAAACTGTCTACTTATTTTAAACTAAATTGTTTGAAATATGTTTGGTTTGGTTTGTTGGGTTTTATGGCATATCAACCTTTATAGGTTATTTAACGCCAAATCCATTTTTATGTAAATAACAATTCAGTTTAGCATAAGTACAAAGTTTAATTGTCAAAAACATTTCTATTTCAAACTATTCAAGCAGTTATATGTAACAATTCTGTAAAGTGTAAATACAGTTTTAATGTCGAAAAACAGTTCAATTTCAAATAACTCAGTTAAGCAAAAGCCCGCAGTTTAAATATAAGTACTGTTTACTTGCCAAAAACATTTCTATTTCAAGCTATTCAGTTTACTCAGACAATTCAGTTCAGCATAAGTATGCTGTTAGTTCTATTTAACCCATAGATAGGGCCCTATCAGGTGCTACCACCCCGGGCCAGAGTGGACCTGGGAGCAATGGCAATGAAGGGTACTCTGCATTCCCCAAAGCTCCATTATTGCTCACCATTAGATTGTTGAGTGTCATATCCAGGATACTCGTTGGAGGGGGGGTCTTATCACTCTGCAGAGAAGCAGTCGGTGTATTCTGGGCAAGTTTAAAATAGAACAGTTTATGTATAAAAACGATATTGTATTAAATAATCTACAATGGCTGATATGCTATAAAACCCATTCAAACCAAATCATATATATTTGATATATATATATGTATAAAAAGGATTTGACATTAAATAACCTACAATGGTTAATATGATATAAAATTGAACTCAACGAACCCAACTGACCCAACCAACTATTAAAATGATTGCAAATTATTTGGACAAGATCACATGACTATGTGCCAAAAAAAAACAAAACAAACAAGAAATAATTAGACACAAAAATGTAAACATACGTTGTGAATAAAATTTAACTCTTAGGTATAAAATGACCCCAGTTGGGTTGATATTCTGTTAAAATCAATCAAACAATCAATCAATCAGTCATTAAAAATTAATGTATTCTTCCTCGTTTGTTCTTTTTCTATGTATGTATTAATGAAAAACAGCTGCCTAAATATGTATGCATGTATGTATGTACGTCCATTGTTATGTAGACGAATGTGCTGAAAGCGACCCGTGTGATTTGAATATGGATCTCTAGCCAACAGACACAATTGTTGAACTAGAATGTGCTACTAGGGTCACTTGACTAGAAATTGTGGATATATAAATGGATCAGACTGATGAGGTCTGATGTGTTAAAAGTAGAGAGACATGGGCGTGTGCAAATTAGATGTGAAATGTAACATTGCGAGTTAGTATTGTTAAGCATTTCAGCCTCAGTATTGGGCATTTGACGAGAGTGAAGAGATTTCTAAATATTGCCCAAATTACCCCCGCTCACGGAACATTACAAAAGTGATAACGAGAAATAGTCTCGAACGTTATAAAATCCATGGTCTTTCAACCTACAGAGAACTCAAGTCAATTCTTTGACAAAGAGTGTGAGTTTGCAGCAGGTTTCAGAATTTTTATGAGGGTACATGTGAGTAAATGTCAATGGAAAAGACAGATAATTCATTTACCACACATGCAATGAGGTTTGAAAGGATATCCTTGGCCTGAGGAGTTTTCTCTTAGATGAGATGGCCTTCTATAGCAAAAAAGGGACAGTCACTATACGGATATATATATATATATATATATATATATATATGTATGTATGTTATTCAAGATGTTTGGATTATGGTTTTGGTGATCTTGTCAAGATGTGGCAGTCAGCATGTATATATGTAATATAAAGTAATGTTGCCGAACTTCGTCAAGGGAGACCCGACAGCTCCCTTTTCCATATTTACCAACCCCTCCGCTCGGGCAGAATATGACACAAGGTCATTTTCTAAGAAGAGTTTAACATGTTTGAATTCAGAGTGATATTATTCAGCTAATATAAGAGTGGAGGGGTGAATGAGATTATACTGTGGAGGAAGAATGAATGAGATTATATTGTGGAGGAGTAAGTCACTGAGCTTATAATAGAGTGGAGGGGTGAATGAGATCATATTGTGGAGGAGTAAGTCACTGAGCTTATAATAGAGTGGAGGGGTGAATGAGATTATATTGTGGAGGAAAAGTGAATGAGATTATATTGTGGAGGAATAAGTCACTGTGCTTATATGAAAGTGGAGGGATAACAGATTACACTGCGGAAGAGAGATGACTGAGAAAATATTATCATATTTACCAACCCCTCCGCTTGGTCAGGATGTGACACAAGGTCAATTTCTAAGCGGAGGTTAACAGGTTTGAATTCAGAGTTTTCCTTCTCCTAGACCAGTTACCTCACCAAGGCTAAAGAATCTAGTCTGCCCTACTATTTTCTTATATAGCTGGGGGGAGAATAATTGGATTCATACCTTTCCCAAGGGTATTAGTGCTATGTGAAATCCTATCAATCTCGTCTAGGATTTGAACTTGTGTCGCCGTGTCCATTTCCTACGACGATAGCCATTACACCACGGGCACCTCCATTTTTCCTTAGCTACTACACTGAGGTAAAGGAGAGGAGTGCTACTCCTTACCCTGGATTCCGCCACTTTATCCTTGATACGTACCTTAAGCTGCTGAGTATTGAACAAGGAGGTATCAAGGACCGTTTTAAAGTCTTTGGTATGACTGGACCTGGGATGGAACCACGGTCTCCTAGACCATTGACGAACACTCTATCTGCTAGGCCAATGAGAATATCATCATCATCAACATGTCGTGCCGCTAGCACGGATATCCTTGACCCTCTCTCGCCACTTCTTCCTATCATTCATCGCCTCTGGCAGGTCTTCAGGGCTACATCCCGTATCCTCACATAGCTGCTGTATGTATGTTCTACCTGGTTTTCCTGCTTTTACTTGGCCATATGTGGGGGTCCATAGGAGTACATCACTTATGCTTCTCCAGCAGTGTCCTGCATGTCTGGTTCGTCTAACTTAGATAGTTTTCATTATCATATTTACCAACCCCTTCGCTCGGGCAGGATATGACACAAGGTCAATTTTTTAAGCGGAGTTTAACAGGTTTGAATTCAGAGTTTTCCTTCTCCTAGACTAGTTGCCTCACCAAGGCTGAAGAACCTCGCCTACCCATAGCTGGAAGGAGTATATTTGGATTCATACCTTTCCCAAGGGTATTAGTGCTATGTGAAATGCAATCAGTCAGGTCCAGGATTTGAACTCGTGTCGCCGTGTCCATATCCTGCGACGATAACCATTACACCACGGGCACCTCCGAAGGATAGTTTTGATGATGGGAGGTAGGTGGCCGTATAGTTTGTGCTGTGTGGGATGTTACCACCAGGACTCATTCAATATTGCTCTCAACATTCTTGTGTAATTGCCGTCTTGCTTCTTCTCGAGCCATTTTGTTAGCATCCAACTGGTGCATCTATACAGCAGTATCGACATGACCGCTGTCTGGAAGAAACTGCGTTTCATTTTATCGATCAGGTCTGATTTCCATATGATCGATAGCTTATCGAAAGTGCTCGACTGTGTTCCCGAAGTTAGCGAGTTTGAACTCCAATAGAATTATTATGTTCATTTTAGAATTAATAAACTTTGAAAAGGTTTGACCCGATTATCCTCCCTGCTATGGGATAATACTATCACCAATGTTCTTCCACAAGGATGACTTTGACAATGAATAAGCTACGAAGGTTGGTATACAGGAAAGTCTCCGTACTTGAATTTTTGAATATTCTTTTCCGAATTTCTTCTTATATTTGCAGTTACAGACTGAAAGCTCGTAGAAATGATTTCTTGTGTTGCGAAGTTCAATAGGATTATGTGCTTCCAGTTTTATGACAGATGAAAATGACCTGCTACGGGTTTACATAGTATCACTGCTGTTCTTCTAAAAGGATAGCTTTGGCATTGAATAAGCTTCGAATGTTGACATACAAGGATCATTAAATAAGTTTCCAGACTGGGTTTACATAGTATCACTGCTGTTCTTCTAAAAGGATAGCTTTGGCATTGAATAAGCTTCGAATGTTGACATACGAGGATCATTAAATAAGTTTCCAGACTTTTTTCGTGTGGCCACTTTTATTGATGGTGCACACATGAAACTCTACTCCCCTTCGAAGTAATCTCTGGCTGCAATGTACTTGTTGTACCGTTCCAACAACTTCTGGAAGGCCGCATGTAGATCATACCAGTACTGTCAAAAAAAGGGATCGTCAAAAGTTTCTGGGTGGATTTACTCTGTCTGGCCGTCTTGGGTCTGGGAGAGCCAGCATGCTTCCACTGGGAACTCTGTCTCTTGGTCTCTGGGTCATAGCAGAAAATCCAGCTTTCATCGCTGGTTACCAGAGCATCAAGAACTGCGGGATCTGAATTTATCAGCTCGACCATCTCCCTGCTGTCATGACAATGTCTTTCTTTCTGATCTTCTCTGAGCACCCTTGGGACAAACTTCATGCAAATCTTCCGCATCTTCAGTTCCTCGTTAATAATTGTGTGTAGAGTTCCCACAGTGACATTATACTGCGTACCTATTGTCTTTACAGACGTGCAACGGTCCTTATCCATAAAATTCTATATTTTGCCAAGCAACTCTGATGTTCTGACTTCCTTATTCCTCCCACACCTCTCATCATCCCTCATAGACCCCCTGCCTTCCTTGAATCTCTTATGCAACTCGAAAACTGATGCTCGATTCATGCAAGATGGTCGAAAAGCAGTCTAAAGCATTCCATACGTTATTTCTGTGGCATTATTTCCAAGTTTAAAATAGAATTTTATTGCATATCGTTCTTCTAAAGTATCCTCACGTCCAGATTGTATTTTTGAAATTCACCAGCTGTGACAATCAGGCTTTAGTAGGGCGTGTTCCAGTTGCTGCTGTAGCTATTTATTTGAACTTGAAATCATAAAAATTGGTCAGTCCTCTAATAAGATGTATAGTAATAACATAGTGAATTTTCAAGAGTCTACGACAATTTTAAATACCCGTACAAAAAAAGGCTAGAAACTTAATGAATTTTCCACGTCGCATTAAACAAAGAAAACAACTCGTCATTGTACTTGAGACATTGAATATTCTTTTCCTAATTTCTCTTATACCCTGTAGTTACAGACTGAGACATCGCAGAAATGCTTTCTTGTGTTGTGCATTTCAATATGATTAAGTATTTCCAGTTTTATGACAGATGAATCTGTACAGATAATCATTGTTACCACCTGACGATATGTGCAGAATTCTTTGATTAAAATTCTCTGATAGAATAATCAGCAAAATTCAGCATCGTAGCTTATTGATTTTATTAATAAACACCTGATTTCAAGTTTTCTCCAGTAAAAGACAACAACACCCAGAAGATACAAGTGCAAGACGTAAATCACAAAAATAAGTGTAATCCTATGGATTGGATTAGGGTGGAGTATCTGTTCGCTTCCCTCTCCCACATTCTTGCCTCCAGTTAAAATGCAGATAAATTTCGAACCTATATCTGTATCTTTATCTTCTTGATATCATCTATGAAAATATCTTAAATTTCTATTTTTTATGTTTTCTGGTTCCTTTTGTTTAATGGCATATCAACCTTCGTGGATTATTTAATGCCAAAGCCATCATTCACAAGGAAAGTAGAGGTAGTTTGGAGATAAAAGAGTTCAAACCTTTCCCGAGGGTTTTTCCTGATAATGAATTGAATAACGTAACTGGAATTCGAACTCATTTACTTTGATTTTGCAGTCCACCTTGTTGGCTATTGGTTGAGGTGCCCGTGGTGTAGTCGTTATCGCCGTAGGAAATGAAGACGGCGATCCGAGTTCAAATCCTGGACGAGACTGATTGCATTTCACATAGCACTAATACCCTTGGGAAAGGTATGAATCCAATAATTCTCCCTCCAGCTATGGGTAAATAGTAGGACAGACTAGGTTCTTCAGCCATGGTTAGGCAACTAGTCTAGGAGAAGGAGAACTCTGAATTCAAACCTGTTAAACTCCGCTTGAAAAATTGACCTTGTGTCATATCCTGCCCGAGCGGAGGGGTTGGTAAATAGTACCTTGTTGGCTATTATGTCACCCAAATTCATAGTGTGATATGTTTCCATTATGAAAATGGCACGTGCCAAACTCTCTATATGAATGACAAAAATGTGACACAAGGTCAATATTTTAAGTGGAGTTTAAAATTTTTGCATTCAAAGTTTTCTTCCTCCCAAGTACAGTAGCTAGAGATACATCCGGCGTATTCTACCCCCGCAGACGACTGGGATAATAATATCATTAAAAATCAGAGAAAGAAAAAAAGACGATGAAGATATTTTTAGAGTTAGAATATCGATTAAAATAATAATAATAATCAAAAAATGTATTAAACACTAAGAAATATTGGATGATGCTGGTGTTTCGAATTTATATATATATATATATATATCATCAAGAGAGAGAGAGAGAGAGAGAGAGAGAGAGAGAGAGAGAGAGAGAAGAGCAGTATATTAAAAACAGTCCAGTATTATTAATGGTTGTTGAAATCTTTTAACATCATTTTGCTAAAAAAGGTGATATCTTAGAAAAGATTTAAACATCCATTAATAATATAGGATTGTTTTTTTCTGAATTTTTGAAACTGTAACCCGTTAAGAAATTCTCTAACTGTAAAACGACGCAGCATTTTTCATGAAAAAAAAAAAAGATTCCATTTATAACGTAATCAATTTCAAATATATTTTCCTGCATTACATTTGCCCTGAAGACGACTTTTCAGCTAGCATGCTTAACATATTTTCTATCATTATTATTTTATTTTTATACTTATAATAATTTTGAATAGAATACCTTCTATGAAGGCAAATGTTTTAGTCGAAACATGCCGGTAAAGAAAATAAATTTTCCTCCATACCAAAGTATATACGTGGTGAAGTCAATAGGTTTCCAGACTTTTTTTGTACAGGCATTTAAAATTATCGTAGATACTTGAAAATTCAGTATCTTATTGCTATACATCTTATGAGACGACTGACCAATTTTTATGATTTCAGATTCAAATGAACAGCTACAGCAGCAATTGGAATACAATCTACTAAAGCCTCATTGTCACAGATGGTGTATTTCGAATATACAATCTGGATGTGAGGACACTTTAGAAGAACAATATGCAATAAAATTCTGTTTTAAACTTGGAAAAATGCCACAGAAACGTATGGAATGCTTCAGACTTCTTTTGGACTATCTTGCATGAATCGAGCATCAGTTTTTGATTTGTATGAGAGATTCAAGGAAGGCAGGGAGTCTTTGAGGGATGATGAGAGGTGTGGGAAGAGTAAAGAAGTCAATACACCAGTGTTGATTGGCCAAACGGTTAGGTTTAAGGTTACTATGTTGAGGTTTTAAGGAAGTTCAGGAAGAGAATCCATCGGAAGATGCCAGCACTCTTCAAATCGGTTCAGAGGCATTTCCACCACGACAATGCATTAGTCTACAAATCCATCCTTGTCACAGACTATTTGATCCAAGATGGGCATTAAGACAGTTCCTCACCCTCCCTATAGTTCCGACCTTGCTCCCTATGACTTTTGGTTATTCCCTAAGCTCAGAGGTTGTCGTTATGAGACAATTGAGGAGATGAAAGAAGCTGTGACGAAAGTCATTGACACACTCACACAAGAGGACTTCCATGGGGCCAACCAGAAGTTGTTGGAACGGTACAACAAGTGCATTGGAACCGGTGGAGGTAACTTCGAAAGGGACGAGAGTTTCATGCGTGTACTATCAATAAAAGTGCCCCATGGGTGTATTCCAATTGCTGCTGTAGCTGTTCATTTGAACCTGAAATCATAAAAATTGGTCAGTCATCTCATAAGATGTATAGCAATAAGATACTGAATTTTCAAGAGTCTACGATAATTTTAAATGCCTGTACAAAAAATTCTGGAAACCTATTGAAGGCACGACGTTATATATATATATATATATATATATATATATAATGCCAAAATATTCAATTATATACATACATAGTGGCAAAAATATTCAGTTTACTGCATAATTAATTTACGAAATATATATATATATATATACATATATATATATATATATATTATCATCTTTACTGAATGTTATATATGCAACAAGCATAAACATTATTCATAATAATGAAAACAAAAATTCATTGAATAAAATTATTGCTTCATAATATTGGCTCTTAAATGGTAAAACTATATTCAAACCCTTTGGGAATGTGCATTTATATATAATCAAGTTGGTTTTGTTTCCAATGACAGCCTCTAAATGTTTCTTGTTGCCACTCACCGGATTCAAACTATCATGAGAAGAGATATTGTTCCACTCTTCTTCTTTACATAAGTCTGAGATTTTTCCATAAATATATTTATTTTCAATTCGATTCACATTTAGAGATTGACAGGGCCATTCTAAAACAGAAATATGTTTCATCTTCCGCTAAATCTTTATTTTTTAACCGGGACATTTTAGGATCATAAAAGCTAGACGGCAATTACACAAGAATGTTGAGAGCAAGTCCTGGTGGCAACACCCCACAAGACACCAACTATACGGCCACTTGCCTCCCATCACGAAAACTATCCAACTTAGACGAATCAGACACGCAGGACACTGCTGGAGAAGCAAGGACGAACTCATAAGTGATGTACTACTATGGACCCCCGCATATGGCCAAGAAAAAGCAGGAAGACCAGCACGAACATACATAAAGCAGCTGTGTGAGGATACGAGATGTAGCCCTGAAGACCGGCCAGAAGCGATGAATGATAGGGAGAAGTGGCGAGAGAGGGTTAGGGATATCAGTGCTAGCGGCACGACATGATGATGATGATGATCAAGTTAGAAAAGGCAATATTTCATTTTGAGCTTTCTAACACAGGCAAAAATATATTTTTTTATTTTTAAATAGAGGAATTATGTAAAATAAATTTCCTTGTCCATGAGATTATGATTACGCGGATGTATATCTCGAATCCTTATGGGAAGACGTCATCCTGGAGGTGACTGAGTTCTCTGTAAGAGAACGGATGTAACTACAAGACACTTCAGGTTAATTAGCCGCGCATTTACTATGACTACTTCATTAGGCATCGCTTGTATGTGATGTGGACCAGTAGCTCAGAGGTAGAGTTTCGTCTCTCTATTCTGTGGTCACTGGTTTGATCTCCAGGAGGACGAGATGACGGTATACATTGCTGATGAGACATAATAAGGTCGAAACGGCTGTCCTGTGGTTCCATATGTCGCGTACTGTGCTTGCAGGATTTTCTGGTCATTGTACTGGAAGCAGCACCCCACAAAGCCGCAGCTATACGGCCATTTACCACCCATCACGAAAACTATCCAAGTTAGACGAACCAGACATGCAGGACACATTCGGAGAAGTAGGGACGAACTCATAAGTGACGTACTCCTGTGGACCTCTTCACATGGACGAGCAAAGGCAGGACGAACAGCTAGAACCAACATACAACAGCTCTGTGCCAACATAGGATTTAGTCTTGAAGACTTAGCAGAAGCGATGGACGATAGAGAAGGGTGGCAGGAGAGGCTCAGTGATATCCGTGCAGATGGCGCAACTTGATAATGATGATGATATAATTCAATTTATGATACAGGAAAAAATATTGTTTTATACCGTTCATTATTTAATGTTATTCATTTTTCCTTCATCAATGTCAAGGAGTCCATAGTCTTCAGATAAAAAGCAACCCTATATCATGATATTATCACAGCTGTGACCAACTTGTGAGACGATTTGGCAAGTAGACGTTATTGGACTTTCTCTTAATGACGTTAGACTCTTAATTGAGACCAAATAGCTTAACTTCTGATTCAACAAAGGTAAAAATCAATTTTCTTTCGCTAAATCTTTCTCGGTGCAGTTTAGTTAAAACATGACGTGTTATTTAATTTCATTTCTTTCTTTCTTTCTTTCTTTCTTTATTTTTTCGATAACACTGGCACCATCTAAAATGTTGCGCAAATTTAATCATTTTTTACTTAATTCTTAGTTTGTACAATCACAAAGACTAAAGAAGGCTCAGAATTTGACGATATGTATGTGAGGACGAGTGGAGATCATCCAAACTACAGCAGTATTGATAACGGCCAGAATACTGAGAAGAATCCTGGAGACTCGAGGAGACTTGCTGTCACTTAAACTCCAGTGAAAAACCATCAGCAAAAACTGATGTGAAAAACTCTCAAGGAGTAAATAGTAATAATGATATGAGCAAATGGTATATGCACAAGCTAGTATCCGTTCTAAAGAATGAGACGCACAAACTCCTCTGGGATTTCAAGATACAAACGGATCACCTAATCTCGGCCAGATGACCAGACCTTAATAATAGACCAAAAAAAAGAAAAAAAAAGAGAACTTGCTTTGCTGGACTTTGCTGTCCCGTCGGACCACAAATTGAAAATCTTGCCCAGTGAGTTGGGGCTGTAGAATACACTGACTGCACCTCTGCAGAGGGGTAAGACCCCCCACCCTAACGAGCGTCCTGGATACGACATTAAACAATCTGATGGTGAGGTTCCAGCAGTGCTGGAGCTTTGGGGAATGTGGAGTACCCCTTCATTGTCATTGCTCCCAGGTCCACTCTGGCCCGGAGTGGTAGCACCTGATAGGGCCCTATCTATGGGTTAAATAGAACTAACAGCATACTTATACTAAAAGGAATTGAGTAAACTGAATAGCTTGAAATAGAAACGTTTTTGACAATTAAAACGTACTTACACTTAAACTGCGTGCTTATGCTTAACTAAATTATTTCAAATTGAACTGTTTTTCGACATTAGAACTGTATTTACACTTAACTGAATTGTTACATATAACTGCTTGAATAGTTTGAAATGGAAATGTTTTTGACAAAATTGTGTACTTATGATAAACTTAACTGTTTTCAATAGAACTGATTATTTACATAAAAATGGATTTGGCGTTAAATAACCTACAAAGTTTGATATGCCATAAAACCAAACAAACCAAACCAGACCAAATTGAAAATAAAAGAACGTGAAAAAATGGATTAGTACCTGGACCTTGCTAGGGGATTGAAAAAACTGTGGAACATGAAAGTGAGTATTAAACCAGTGGTAATTAATGCTCTTGGTACAGTCAGCAAAGTATGTAGAGACGAAAGTCAACCTCTAAGGTACAGGTTCACATCGCATACAAATGAAGTAGTCATAGTCAATGCGGCTAATTAATCTGAAGTGTCTTGTAGTTACATCCGTATTCTTACAGAGCACACAGTCACCTCCAGGTCAACGACTTCAGAAGAGGATTGAAGATATGCATCTGCGAAATCATAACCTCACGGGCAAGGAAATTTATTATACATAATTCCTCTATTTAAAAATGAAAAATATGTAGTTCTTGTAAACAACAGGACGAGTGGAGACAATCCAAACTACCGCATTATTGTGATTGGCTAAAATACTGAGAAGAGTCCTGGCGAGAGTTGGAGAGACTTATTGTCACTCAAACTCCAATGAGAAGCCATCAGCTTACGCTGGTGTGAAAAACTCTCATAAATGATAATAATAATGATAATAATAATTTGACCATAGGAACAAATGGTATATGCACTCCTACGGAACGTTAACGCTCAGACGGATCACCTAATCTTGGGCAGAAGACCAGAAAAAAAAATTGCATAATTGTCGACTTTGCTGTCCCGGCTGACCACAGAATAAAACTGAAAGAATGTGAAAAGAAGGATAAATACCTCAACCTTGCGAGAGTATTGGAAAAACTATGGAACGTGAAGGTGACAATTATACCAGTTGGGATTGGTGCTTTTGGCACGGTAACTAAAGGATTATTAAAGGGCCTGGAGGACTTGGAAGTTGGCGGACGAGAGGAGACCATCCAAACTACTACATTACTGAAAACGGCCAGAATACCGAGAAAAGTCCTGGAGACTTGAGGAGACTTGCTGTCACACAAACTCCAGTAAAAGACTATCAGCTAACGCTGATGAGAAAAATCCTAAAGGAGTAAATAATGATAATAATAAAAATAACCCAGCACCTGTCCTAGAAAATGCCACGCATAAAATCCTATGGGACTTTAACATTCAAACGGATCACCTAATCCCGGCCAGAAGACCAGACTTAATAATAATCAACAACAAAAAAAAAAGAGAACTTGCAAAATAGTCGACTTTGCTGTCCCAGCTGACCACAGAATAAAACTGAAAGAATGTAAAAAGAAGGATAAGTACCTTGACCTTGCTAGGGAATTGAAAAAACTGTGGAACATGCAGGTGACAATTATACCAATTGTAATTGGTGCGTTTGGAACAGTAACTAAAGGATTACTAAAGGGACTGGAGAACTTGGAAGTTGGCGGACGAGTAGAGACCATCCAAACGACAACATTATTGAGAACGGCCAGAATACTAAGAAGAATCCTGGAGACTTGAGGAGACTTGATGTCACTCACTCCAGTGAAAAACCATCGGCTAACCCTAATATCGTTTATCACCTCTGGTAGGTCTTCAGGGCTACATCCCGTATCCTCACATAGCTGCTGAATGTATATTCGAGCTGGTCGTCCTGCTTTTGCTCGGCCATATGTAGGGGTCCATCGGAGTACATCACTTATGAGCTCGTCCCTGTTTCTCCAGCAGTGACCTTCGATAGTTTTCGTGATGGGAGGAAGGTGGCCGTATAGTTGATGCTTTGTGGGGTGTTGCCACCAGGACTTGTTCAATATTGCTCGCAACATTCTTGTGTAATTGCCGTCTAGCTTCTTCTCCAGCCATTTAGTTAGCGTCCAAGTAGTGCATCCATATAGCAGTATCAACACGACCGCTGGCTGGAAGAAACGGCGTTTCATTTTATCGGTAAGGTCTGATTTCCATAGGGTCAATAGCCTATCGATAGCTGTCCACGCCTTCGTTGGCCGCGTGTCGATGTCTTTTTCGGTTGATGAGACGCTGCTTCCTAGGTAGGTGAATTTGTCTACTAGTTTCAGAGGGATTCCATCTAGTGTGGTGATGTCGCCTGTTTGATTATAGCACATATATTCCGTTTTGTGTGCATTGACATGGAAGCCAATTCCAGCGGCAGCTCATTCCAAACTATGCAGTAGTATTTCGGCTTGGTTGGGTGTATTTGCCAGTATCGCTATGTCATCGGCGTAGTCGGTGTCGGTAATTGTTTTTGCGGGGTACCTTCTGCTTCTTTTCTTTGTCAGCTCGAAGCCGTTTTCTCTGATTTTATCAATCGATGTTCTAAGCACGTAATCTAGACAGATGATAAAGAGGTATGGGGCTAGCCTGTCTCTTTGTAGTACTCCTGCTACAATGTCGAGACTGGAAATAAACCAAAAAGAATAATCTTTAAATGTCACTGGAAATCTTAAGTGATAAATTGGTAACTGAAAACCATTCTTATTGCCTTTAATTCTTCCACTGATTCCTTTTGAGTCATGTAAGGATATTTTCCGACTTTTTTGTTGTTGTTGATTTTCAAGGCTGCAAGTGGGAAAAAAATTCCTGACGAGTTCCTCTCTCCCTCTTGTTTACTATTGAGGCTTGTTATTTCTGTATGTGACTTACAGAGTCAATTATGCCTACATGAATATGATACAGTTTAATAAATACTTTATTACACTTTCCTGACGAATAGGTTTTAACAATTTCATCAATTTACTGTCGTTTAAACAATTGTCAGCATGGCAGCCAATCGTCAAGGCAGGAAATATTGTTGATTTTATCACTCCGTAGAGAGGTAAGACTTACCTACTATCAAAAATAAATAAAATGGATGACCTGGGTAGGGTTCGAAACTGCATCTCTGGAGTGAGGCCCCAGTTCTGGAGATCTTGAAAGTGGGTTGTCATTTTTTAATTGCTATTGTTCCTAGGTACTCACGAGACTATCTGAAACACCTGTGGCTAATAAATATCAAATAGTTTTGTGAAAACTTTATAATTCTTTCTTGACAAACAATTTTTGACAATCTCATCTTGACAATAAAAATTCTAAAATGCCTTCAACACTCTGAACATAAATTAGGTTACCAATATATATATATATATATATATATATTTAAAATTTTTAAAAGTTTTGATATATATATATAGAGAGAGAGAGAGAAAGAGAGAGAAAGACAGAGAGATCGAGAGAGGGAGGGAGATGGAAAATTTTTAAAAGTTTTAAATTAACTTTCTGAAATACCTTCAACACTCTGATTATAAATTAGGTTACCAATATATATATATATATATATATGTATTGGTAACCTAATTTATGTTCCCAATGTATGTTGAAGGCATGTTAGAAAGTTAATTTAAAATTTAAAATTTTTTCGCAGAATACACATATATAGCGAAACTTTTACAAATTTTAAATTAAATCTTTATAGTTTCCTTCTCGAAAATGGCTGATGACTGTCAAAAGTAAATTAAATCTCCATAGACGGCCGCGTGTGCGCGCACACACACACATACACACACACACACACACACACGCACACGCTTTCTCTCTCTCTCTCTCTCTCTCTCTCTCTCTCTCTCTCTCCCTTACCCACATATATATATATGTGATGAAGAGAGATGAAGAGAATTGAATCTGAGAGAATGTATGTAGAAAAAATAAAAAGGGAAGAAAGATATATGTTTGGTGATCTGTTTATTGTGCCGACGCGTTTCGACTTCAAGGTTTTGTCTAAATGCAAAAATATTTTATCTAAATTTTTTTTTGTATGAGAAATAATTATAACAGATAATCTTTTTTGATTCAGTTGAAAGTCTTCATCAGGGCCAATAGATGTTGTTATGTGATTTTAATTAAATATTTTTTAACGAAATAACAATTTCGATATCTAAAAAAATCCCCAAGGAAATATGGGAAGACGTATGGTTCTGTATTTCTCCTTCCATATACAGAAGTTTGATGAGAGTTTACGAAAAGTGTCAGCAAGTTCACATAGGATAAATGGTGCCTGTGGTGTAATGGTTATCGTCGTAGGATATGAACACGACGACACGAGTTCAAATCCTGGACCAGGCTAATTGCATTTCACATAGCACTAATACCCTTGGGAAAGGTATGAATCCTATTATTCTCCCTCCAGCTCTGGGTAAATAGTAGGACAGACTAGGTTCTACAGCCTAGTAAGGTAACTAGTCTAGGAGAAGGAAAACTCTGAATTGAAACCTGTTAAACTCCGCTAAAAAATTGACCTTGTGTCATATCCTGCCTGAGCGGAGGGGTTGGGTAAATATGCACATAGGATAAATGATTATGTATTTATCTACTTTCCTTAAGGGGTGAATATGTTTTTGCTATTTGATACCTGCAATTATTTCAGCTAATGAAACAGTTAATATAAAGTATTTCTAATTCTCGTCCCATTTTATCACAATAATTACTATTAGTAATATTCACTTGCATTATCCTTCATCTTCCTAATTCTTTTGGCTTCTTATCGCAATCATCATCATTAATTATGGCTCGTATTAACCTTCATCTTCTTATTTTTATCTGAATATTTTACTTCATCTTCCTAATTCCAGTTGTTGTATTTTTATCACAATCATTATCACATTTACCAACCCCTCCGCTCGGGCAGGATATGACACAAGGTCAATTTTTAAGCGGAGTTTAACAGGTTTGAATTCAGAGTTTTCCTTCTCCTAGACTAGTTGCCTTACCAAGGCTGAAGAATCTAGTCTGTCCTACTATTTACCCATAGCTGGAGGGAGAATAATTGGATTCATACCTTTCCAAAGGGTATTAGTGTTATGTGAATTGCAATCAGTTCCTTAAGGGGTGAATATGTTTTTGCTATTTGATACCTGCAATTATTTCAGCTAATGAAACAGTTAATATAAAGTATTTCTAATTCTCGTCCCATTTTATCACAATAATTACTATTAGTAATATTCACTTGCATTATCCTTCATCTTCCTAATTCTTTTGGCTTCTTATCGCAATCATCATCATTAATTATGGCTCGTATTAACCTTCATCTTCTTATTTCGCGTTAGTTTTTATCATAACCATTATCATTAATAATTTTCATCGTAATTATTATTAATAATAATAATTTTCACTAGTATTGCCCTTCATCTTCCTAATTGTACTTTCTTTTAATTGCAATTATCATCATTAATAATTTTGAACAGTTTTATACTTCATATTTGTACTTACTTTTTATCACAATCATTATGGTCTGTTATTTTCACTAGTATTTTACTTCATCTTCCTAATTCCAGTTGTTGTATTTTTATCACAATCATTATCATATTTACCAACCCCTCCGCTCGGGCAGGATATGACACAAGGTCAATTTTTAAGCGGAGTTTAACAGGTTTGAATTCAGAGTTTTCCTTCTCCTAGACTAGTTGCCTTACCAAGGCTGAAGAACCTAGTCTGTCCTACTATTTACCCATAGCTGGAGGGAGAATAATTGGATTCATACCTTTCCAAAGGGTATTAGTGTTATGTGAATTGCAATCAGTTACGTCCAGGATTTGAACTCGTGTCGCCGTGTCCATTTCCTACGACGATAACCATTACACATTATAATTGCATAATTCCCAACATATAATACCAATAATACCATATAATACCAATATTGTACAAAATTACATTGTATATTGCGATACAATATATCCCTACTCCTTGATATTCATTGTGATTCTGGTCTACCATACTATACTCGCTTAAATACTCATACAAATGAAATATTTATTTATTACCCTCGACATGTAATTATAATGTTTTGTTCCTCAGTTAAAATCACCGATATATACATAAATAGATAAAGAATCTTTCCCGACAATAATGCAGCAATATCAGATATATTGACGGCTAACATCCGGTAAAAATAACGCGTAATTCTCAAGTGGCAGCAGTAAAGAGCTTGAGTAATTATGTAGAAGAGTATCTCGAAGTAATCGTAATTAAAGAGTGATTCAAAACTCTTAAGTTCTCCAGAATTAGAGATCAACAGTACTCATACAGAGGACAGGAGTTTTTCATATAATTTCTCGGCATGGAGTCTTGAAAATCATCAGAAAACTAGGAAAAAAATTCACATTAATCAAATGGCATTTATTGAAGTATAAGAGCCACCAAGAGAGGTTGTCATTTGCCAGACTCTTCGCAATGTATTCAAATGACATGAATTGCAATTCTTCAGATCTTGTGAGTCTGCAGATTAGATAGAAACAGAATAAAATAATAAAACAAAACATAATTTGGCTAAACTGTGCTGAGAAAGATTTAACGAAAGAAAATTAATTCTTAAGTGATATGATTTTAATAAATGAAACAAAAATTTAGCCGTATGGTCTCGATTTTGGAGGTGACCGTGGTGTAATGGTTATCGTCATATGGTTATTGTCAAATGGACACGGCGACATGAGTTCAAATCCTGGACGAGACTGATTGCATTTCACATTGCACTAATACCCTTACGAAAGGTACGAATCCAATTATTCTCCCTCCAGCTATGAGTAAATAGTAGGGCAGACTAGAGGTCTTCAGTCTTGGCGAGGCAACTAGTCTAGGAGAAGGAAAACTCTGAATTCAAACCTGTTAAACTCCGCTTAAAAAATTGACCTTGTGTCATATCCTGCCCGAGCGGAGGGGTTGGGTAAATATGTATGGTCTCAATTCAGAATCTGATGTCATTTGGAGAAAACAAAATAATGTCTACTAACCAAATAGTCTCACCACTTAGTCACAGGTGTGATAATATCACGTCTATTGACTTCGGACAATAGAATGCTGGACTTTATTGAATATAGATAAAACTAAAACCTGTGAGGTTTTGAAAGCTAAAAACTAAGTGTCATTGCATTTTTATCATGATAATAATCCCCAAAGATACAACTTGGAAAACTAAAACGTAGCAAGAAATGAAACATATTTTTGTTCATGAGTGGCCCTGTCAATCTCTAAATATAAATTGTATTAAAAATGAAGATTTGTATTGAAAAATCTCAGACTTATGTGAAGAAATAATCCCTTCTCCTGACTGTGTGAATCTAGTAAGAGTCTTTATGAAACATTTAGAGGCTGTCATTGGAAACAAAACCAGCTTGATTATATATAAATGTACATTCCCAAAGGGTGTAGATATAGGTTTGGTATTTAATCGCCAATATTATTCAGCAATAATTCTATTTAATGAACTTCTGAAATTTTTTTTTCTTTTATTATAAAAAATGCTGAAAGCTTGTTTTAGAATATATATATATATATATATATATATATATATATGGTCATCCACAGACAGATCTGTTTCGTTCAATCAGAACTCATCAGTGTGGCTAGACATACTAGCTTCCCGTAGCTGGGATCGAAACCCGGTTGACTCAAACGCCAATCCAAGCATCTAATCCTCAACCACGAGGAGCCAGTAGCAGCGAAGTAAATTTTAAACGGTTATGAATCACAATTACTATTGTTTACAAACATCCATTTAACGGCTACCGAGACCTCAATTCATATATGAAGAGACTTGCAATAAACGCTAATGGCAACATGATTACTTCATTCGCTAGAGGAGTATGTATGTATGTATGTATGTATGTATTTTCAGAAAGAATAGGTTCACAAAGAAATTTATATCTTTTTAAAAATTATTTAGTTCTTACACCCGTTTCCAGTTTGTGGTTTTCCTCAGAGAACTTTTAACGTTTTTTCTGGTGTGTTATTCAGTTTATGTAGAGGTCAATGTTTTGATTGAGTGGTTGTTTCTTTTAATTTAGTGATAGATTCCTTGTCGGGGTTGGGTCTTTCTCTTCTTATTCTTTTTTTTTCCCCTGTTTTTCTTTCTTAGAATGTGTTTCCTGTTCTTCCTTGTGAGTGAATTTTTTATTTCCCCAATTAGTCTTTGATATTTATTATGCTATAAGGCTTCTTTATTGTTTTACTCTGAGTCATCATGTGTGTTCATGTGTATGTGTGTATATGTGTGTCTCCGCGATGGTATATAACATACCCATGATACGGTTATGTGAAATAGACATAATGTTCATAAAATATTCATAAACATATATAGGAATCCGAAAACACGAAATTGGTTCTGGTACGACACTTTTAATTACCTTTCGACATGAGGAGAGAGAGAGAGAGACACAATCTTTCTATGCTGACTTTTCTATCTGCTCCAAACTACTGGTCTGGCCGAAAGTCAACCTTCCCGTTCGGATGCAGGAACTCAACTCACTGCTTTTTCTCAAATCCCAAAATCCTCAGCCCACGCTTCCGGTGCGTAACTTTACTCACATCCCCTGGTCTCAAAATATCATTAGTGGTAATGTCAGTACTTAAAACCATTTAACTGTGAGCAAACAAATATTTTCTTATATGTAGAAATATTAGGGTGCAATAGAAATATTTGACACCATTTAATTGTACAAAGAAATGATTAATATTTTCAAAAAAATATT
>OY757927.1:21221036-21421036 GCA_963585895.1 Sepioteuthis lessoniana | reverse complement strand
AGGGGTAGGGCTCCCCCAACGAGTGTCCTGCTGGTCCAGTCGGCTGGGGCTGTAGAATACACCGATTGTATCTCTGTAGAGGATAAGACTCCTTCAGAGAGTGTCCTGCTAGCCCAGTCGGTTGGGGCTGTAGAATTCACCGACTGTACCTCTGCAGAGGGGTAAGGCTCCCCCAACGAGTGTCCTGCTGGTCCAGTCGGCTGGGGCTGTAGAATACACCGATTGTATCTCTGTAGAGGAGTAAGACTCTTTCAGAGAGTGTCCTGCTGGCCTAGTCGGTTGGGGCTGTAGAATTCACCGACTGTATCTCTGCAGACGGGTAAGGCTCCCCCAACGAGTTTCTTGCTGGTCCAGTCGGCTGGGGCTGTAGAATACACCGATTGTATCTCTGTAGAGGAGTAAGACTCTTTCAGAGAGTGTCCTGCTGGCCTAGTCGGTTGGGGCTGTAGAATATTCCAACTGTATCTCTGCAGAGGCGTATGGCCCCCCCAACGAGTGTCTTGCTGGTCCAGGCGGCTGGTGCAGTAAAATATACCAACTGTAGCCCTGTCGATGGGTAAGACTCATTCAAAGATTGTCCTGCTGGCCAGGTTGTCTGGGGCTGTAGAATGCACCGACTGTATCTCTGCAGACGAGTAAGGCTCCCTCAACGAGTGTCCTGCTGGTCCAGTCGGCTGGGGGTGTAGAATTCACCGACTGTATCTCTGCAGAGGGGTAAGACTCCTTCAGAGAGTGTCCTGCGGGTCCAGTCGGCTTGGGCTTCAGAATACTCCTACTGTATCTCTGCAGAGAGGTAAGACTCCCCCAACGAGTGAACTGGATATAACACTAAATAATCTGATGTTGAGGCTCCAGTAATGCTGGAACTTTGGAGATTGCGGAGTATCCCTCCATTAACATCACTCCCAGGTTCACTCTGAAAAGAACTGTTTGACTTTTAACTATGTGTAAACAAATGATTGATGTTTAATTGAATTGTTAGTTATACATAATAATACTTGAAAAGATTAAAGTGTGTGCAAACGAAGCATTAATAGTAAACAGAATTATTGGTATGAGATAAAAATCAATGAAACCATTTAATTATATAAAAATGTTGGCTCATGTTTGTTTAATGTTATCTGTGTTTAGAAGTCATATATTAAATATGTATGTATAAAAAGTATTTGGTATTAAACAACCTCCAATGGCCACTATCTTTAGTCAAAACCTTTTGGAGGTGTTCCTGGTGTAATGGTTATCGTCGTAGGAAATGGACACGGCAACTCGAGTTCAAATCCTGGATGAGGTTGATTGCATTTCACATTGCACTAATACCCTTGGGAAAGGTATGAATCCAATTATTCTCCCTCCAGCTATGGGTAAATAGTAGGGCAGACTAGGTTCTTCAGCCTTGGTGAGGCAACTAGTCTAGGAGAAGGAAAACTCTGAATTTA
This sequence comes from Sepioteuthis lessoniana, assembly GCA_963585895.1. Taxonomy (NCBI): domain Eukaryota; kingdom Metazoa; phylum Mollusca; class Cephalopoda; order Myopsida; family Loliginidae; genus Sepioteuthis; species Sepioteuthis lessoniana. The sequence goes on along the minus strand of OY757927.1, from coordinate 21,419,600 downwards.
AACCTGTTAAATATCGCCTAAAAATTGACCTTGTGTCATATCCTGCCCGAGTGGAGGGTTTGGTAAATATGTTCAGGTGCTATCACTCTGGGCCGGAGTGGATCTGGGAGTGAAGGCAACGAAGGGGTACTCCATATTCCCCAAAATTTCTGCATTACTAGAGCCTCCGCATCAGATTGTTGGGCGTCATATCAAAGACACTCGTTGTAAGGGAGGGATTAGATGTAGAGAGAATAGTTGGATTTATACCTTTCCCAAGGGTAGTAGCGATTTGTGAAATACGAACAGCCTCATCCTGAGTTTTAACTCAGGTTGCCATATCTATTTCGTAACTATCAGTGCCTTAGCAGTTCGGCCAACATTGGTGTGTCCATGTGTAGGAGTCTATGCGAAAACATCCATTTTGAATCCGTCCAAGCATCTCCAGCAGTTCCTTGTCTAACTTAGATGATTTGTAAGATGGGAAGTAAATGGCTGCATAGCGGCTGTTTTGTGGGGTGATGCTTCCAGGAGTTGCTCAAGACCCCTTACTGCATTTTTTTGTTCCCATCTAGGTTTTTCTCCAAGGCCTTTGTTAAACTCCTGCCTATGTTTTAAACAAGATGGTGACATCCCTACATTAAATTACAGGCCTCTAAAATTAATAGACCATTTCACATGCCTCGGTAGTAATATCTCATCTACTGAAAGTAATATCAGCATGTGCATATGAAAGGAATGGTCAGCTATTTACCAGTTTTCACGATAAGGAAATCTAATCTCTCTATTATGAAATAAAATGGGGATACCTCCAAGCTGTAGCCATGTCAGGACTACTCTGATGTGCTGGATATATATATGTATATATATAATTCTTTTAGATAACAGATTTTTTTAACATCGACTGGCTATTTTATTGCTTCATTTATTCATAGTCATATTTGCTATTTTCTGTAAATTGTTATTTATTTTTCAACAAGATATTAAATTAAATTAATTTGAAAAATCTCATTTTAAATTAGTTATCTTTGTGAAATGAGAGGTAATGTATACCTTGCTTTGTACTCACACACACACACACACACACACACATAGGTATCATAAAATAACTGATGTTTGTACAACAGTATTGCTTCCAACAAAGCCTTCATCAGATGATGACTCTGGGTTCAGGCATGGTTTCGGGGCCGAAGCATCATTACCACTAACCCAGAGGGCCCCAGCAGTATCTCACAACACCACCAGACTTTGTCAGATTGTCGTCACTCTATAGGATTGCCATATCCACGCTGATGCAGTTAGAGCCTTATCTTGGATCTTTTCCATGTATTTCCTCTTGTCTGATGAAGGAGTCCAAGATTAGTCAAGAATGTGGAGGTTGAGTTGGCATGAAAACTCTGCATCCGACTTTGATAGGATGTACATTTGTTAACAAGCCATTTTTGACACATTGTCCTCGCACTTCCTTATATATATATGTATATATATATCGTCGTAGGAAATGGACACGGCGGCGCGAGTTCAAATCCTGAACGAGACTGATTGCATTTCACATTGCACTAATACCCTTGGAAAAGGTATGAATCCAATTATTCTTCCTCCAGCTATAGGCAAGATAGTAGGGCAGACTAGGTTCTTCAGCCTTAGTGAGGCAACTAGTCTAGGAGAAGGAAAAATCTGAATTCAAACCTGTTAAACTCCGCTTAAAAAATTGACCTTGCGTCATATCCTGCCCGAGCGGAGGGGTTGGGTAAATATGTATATATATGTATATATATATATATATAATGATTAATATATATTATATATATGTATATTTAATTCATGGAATTAAATAGATGCCTTATGAATTAAATATATATCGAATTAAATATATTAATTTCGTATATATTTATTTATTATTATTATATAATAGCTCTATCCTAGATATTGAGCAATCTCCATATTATATTGCACTTGGTTTAACACAAACCCACTAAGTGATTTAGACAACCAACACTGTTATAATATATATATATATATATATGTATATATATATATATATATATACTTTCTTTAGGAAAAAACCCAAGACCAGTTACTTTAGGATTATAAATTTATTTCCATCCTGTTTTTTCGTTTCTGGTGTAAACCAAAAACACGAAGAAAAATATAACAGGACTTCTTCAGATCTTATGGATAAAAAAAATCAGAATAGACACGGGTGGGGGGAAGGAATGGAACATGGGTTAAGAGTTATCTCCTCGTTTTTTTTTACTGCCGTTTTTTTATTTGTTTATTTATTTTATTTATTTTTATTTATTTAATTTTACTGTCAGTTGGAATTATAGTAATTTAACTTTTTTATTTTTCAGCAATTTATTTTGTTTATTTTCTTTTTTAGTTAAGTTCGATAAATAACTTTTTTTATGTTTTTTTTTATATAAAAACTTTTTTTTTATATTAATTTCGAGTCTATTTCCTCAGTTACCGATTTTATGCCGTGTACGAATAATACTATATATATATATATATATATATATATATATATATATATATATATATATATATATATATATATGCATATATGCATATATCATTGCTTTTAAAAAGGTATTCATTATTTAACTTTGGTAAAATATTTAAAAAATGATTAAAATATTTTAAAATCTTAAAAAATGGGGACCCTTTGTTTCGATCATATCTCTTTGGAGAATTGTAACCATGATACAAGTGTTAATATATAACAAATCTAAATTTCGGGCAGTGAACGACTCAAACGCAAGGAAGAGTGAAGGGAATATGTAAAAAAACAGATTTGGTGCGGGTAATTTATTGGGTAATTTGGTCCAAAGAAATTACTGAACGGAAATGGTTTGTAGAATTATTTTTGTAAATTGTTATTAAAGTAAGTTTTGTTAAAAACAATGGAATACTTTATCATTTTCAACTGTAATTTATCAAGACTTCTTGTTATTTTTCATGTCTTGGGATCCAGGTGGTAAAGATGGTCGAAAAGCAGTCTGAAGCATTCCATACGTTGTTTCTGTGGCATTTTTTCAAAGTTTAAATTTTCAAGAGTCTACGACAAGTTTAAATGCCTGTACAAAAAAGCGCTTTCGTCCGTACTCTTGGTCGTCATCAGAGTTCGTGCAGTTTAAATTGACAGTTTAGTTGAAGTTTTATTTTTTTGATTATTTGTAGCGTTTTTTTTTTTTTAGAGAGGTCATTTGGAACATTTTCATTGTTTTGTTTTCAAACGTTCAGTTTGAAAGATTTTAAGAATGTTCAAAACGTTGGAACCTGAGTTAAATACTATTATATTTATTTATCCTGATTTTTAAAATTTTTATACATATTCCTTCTCGGATTTGTAATCATTGTTTATTATCATTTATATATATAATTACTGTATTGTCTGTGAGAATCTTCCTTACATCGGAAGACGTAAGTTGGTCAGTGCTATTGTGGTGTTATATAATTAAATGCTGTTTTATTGCACTGTTTTCAGAAAGGTGTTAAGGGAAGCGATGAGATAGGGTTGAAGTTGTATAACCAATGTTTGTATTTTTTTTTGTTTTTCTTATATATATATATATATATATATATATATACCTAGGTATTGGCTAAATTGGTGGACTGGTGTATTGTTCTGGTGGAAATGCCACTAACCCAATTTGAAGAGTGCTGGCTTCTTCCGACGGAATTTCTTCCTGAACTCCCTTAAAACCTCAACATAGTAACCCTAACCATAACATTTTGGCCAATCAACTCTGGTGTATTGACTTCCTTATTCCTCCCACACCTCTCATCATCGCTCATAGACTCTCTGCCTTCCTTGAATCTCTTATGTCACTCAAAAACTGATGCTCGATTCATGCAAGATGGTTGAAAAGCTGTCTGAAGGATTCCATACGCCTCTGTGGCATTATTTCCAAGTTTAGAACAGGATTTTATTGCATATCGTTCCTCTGAAGTGTCTTCACGTCTACTTCGCATTTTTGAAATTCACTATCTGTGACACCCAGGCTTTAGTACGGTGTATTCCAATTCCTGTACTAGCTGTTCATTGGAACCTGAAATCAAATGTTGGTCAGTCATCTCATAAGATGTATAGCAATAAGATACTGAATTTCAATAGTCTACGACAATTTTAAATGTCTGTAAAAAATCCGAAGATATAAGTTGGTCAGTACTATTGTGGTGTTCAGGTAGCTGTTTCGAAATCAGAAAGGTAACCAGCATAAGTCGAGTCTATTGAGATAAGTTTTTTTTTGTTTTAGGATTTTAAAATATCTATGTTTTTAGAATATTTTACCAATTTTAAATAAGAATACGCTTTTAAAAGCAATGCTAAAATTTTAAAGGTACCATATGATTATACATTAAGTTAGAAATTACCATGACAAGAAAACCCGGCACACACCCGACTTACACAGCACTGAACAGCTGTTTCGACCTTATTAGGTCTCATCAGCAGTGCACACCGTGATCTCCACCACTGGAGATCGAACCAACAACCACAGTATATAGATGTCGAAACTCTACCACTGGGCCACTGGCACTTGCCACGTATAAGCGATGTCGAATTAACGAGTCATTGTAAATTACGCGACCACTTGACCTAATGTGTGTTTTTTTATAGGTACGTATTCCCTCCAGCGGACACGGCAACCTCCTGGGCTACGTCTTCCCAAGTCGGAGTTACGAGTCCTCATAACATAAGCCTCATGGGCAGGAAATATAATTATAATTATGAATCGTGGAATTGATGTATTAAGTTAGAAATTGCATGACATGTCATGGTAATTTCTAACTTAATATCTCAATTCCTCCATTCATGATTATAAATATATATATATATATATGTATATATATATACACCTCTATATTGTATATTCATATGATAAATATGCTTATATACACATATACATATATATGCTGAATACATCCTGACGCAATGAATAAAGACGAGGAAAGACTTCTTTAAAAAATATACCTCTCACTTTATTGTAAGTTTTGCGTGTGAGAGCGAGCTGGAGATCGAACAGAACTGCAATATTGACCCCCACTCTTATGGCCATCAGCGTTGTGTCTTTCTCGTTCTCCAGGGCTGCTCAACCGGAGGCCTGGGGGCCCTCTCTGCTGGCTTTCTCTACTGCATTTTATCACCAACTGGTCTGGTCCCCATACTCCATCGGGGGTCCCGTGGGCCTCTTCGGCTGAGTGTGGCTTTCCCTACAACATCTCGTCTCTAACTCGTCTGATCTCCAACTCGCAGACTTCCTGTCTCACCGAGTTATATAATAGTTCAATCGCCCACTCAATCGCCCACTCAATCGTTGGAATGGCATGTTTGATCGTCATCAAGCGGAAATAACTGTCATGCAGTTCACAGGTCACTCTCTTCCAGTGCATCTGTCTATGAGTGTACCATGGGATTTTTTACCTTATCCCATTTCGTCAGCCAAGCCCACCTACGTGATTTCCTCTCATAACTGCCATTGGAATGTGTCACTTCCTTCCAGTGCATCACTTTGGAATGGCAAGTTTGACCGGGTCGAAGGTCAATATACAACATTTATATAAAGATAAATAGAAAAAATCACTTTCTTGGTCTCATTATAGATTTATTTCAGGTTCTTATGAGTTCATATAAGGTTAACTTATAATTTTTTTTAATATCAAAACCTTCAGGTGAAACATTTTTGTCTATTTTTAAAAGATTTTTTCACTCTGCACGTTGAGTGCTGATGTATCCTTAATCCCTAAATAATTATTCATCAAAAACCATTAATATTAAGGACTCCTATTGGATACTCCTAACCCTTAGATTTCCTCCTTGGATCATATAAATACACACACACACACACACACACACACACATATATATATATATATACGAGGATCATTGAATAAATTGCCAGACTTTTTTTTTGTATGGGCACTTTTATTGATAGTACACACATGAAACTCTAGTCCCCTTCGTAGTAATCTTATCCGGCTGTAATGCACTTGTACCATTCCAACAACTTCTGAAAGGCCCCATGGAAGTCCTCTTGTGTGAGCGTGTCAATGACCTTCGTCGCAGCCTCTTTCATCTCCTCAATTGTCTCATAACGACAGCCTCTGAGCTTAGGGAATAACCAAAAGTCACAGGGTGCAAGGTCTGGACTATAGGGAGGGTGAGGAACTGTCTAGAAGCCCATCTTGGTCAAATAATCTGTGATAAGGATGGAGTTGTAGACTGGTGCATTATCCTGGTGGAAATGCCTCTGACCCGATTTGAAGAGTTCTGGCCTCTTCCCACGGAATCTCATCCTGAATTCCATTAAAACCTTAACATAGTATTCCTTGTTGACTGTCTGTCCAGTAGGAACCCAGTGCATGTAGATCATGCCAGTGCTGTCAAAAAAGGTACCATCAAAAGTCTGTGGGTGGATTTGCTCTGTCTGGCCTTCTTGGGTTGGGGAGAGCCAGCATGTTTCCACAGGAAACACTGTCTCTTGGTCTCTGGGTCATGGCAGTAGATCCAGTTTTCATCTTAAGTCACCAGAGCATCAAGAACTGCGGGATCAGAATTGATCAGCTTGGCCATCTTCCTGGTGTCATAACAACGTCTTTCTTTCTTATCTTCTCTGAGCACCCTTTGGACAAACTTCACGCAAATCTTCCGCATCTTCAGTTCCTCGCAAATAATTGTGTATAGAGTTCCCACACTGACACCAAACAGTGCACTTATTGTCTCTATAGACTCACGACGGTCCTTATCCATCAAATTCTTTATTTGGCCTATCAACTCTGGTGTATTGACTTTCTTACTCCGCCCACACCTCTCATCATCCCTCACAGACTCCCTGCCTTCCGTGAATCTCTTATGCCACTCAAAAACTGATGCTTGATTCATGCAAGATGGTCGAAAAGCAGTCTGAAGCATTCCATACGTTTCTGTGGCATTTTTTCCAAGTTTAAATTTTCAAGAGTCTACGACAAGTTTAAATGCCAGTACAAAAAGTCTGAAAACTTATTGAAGGCACCTTATATATATATATATATATATATATATAGAGAGAGAGAGAGAGAGGGGAGCAACAGACAGACAGAGAAAGACAAATAGATGGACGAACAAAGAGACAACCAGGCAGGTAAAAAGAGAGAGATAGAAAGAGAGAGTGAGAGAGAGAGAGAGAGATAGAAAGAGAGAGAGAGGGAGATCTGGCAAATTACCTAAAGCTCTTTATATGCATTTTTATTATGCATGTCTCTCTATCTCTTCATTTCCCTCTCTTGCTCTGTCTCTCTCTTGATATATATATATATATATATATATATATATATATATATATATTACAGTGAAACACTATTCATATAAATAGAAGCTCATGATAAAGCATTACTGAGTTGATTTTTTGTTACTTTCAACTGCGGTTGCCTAAAAAAAAATGCCTAATGCACTATCTATCTATCTATCTATCTATCTATCTGTCAAATACTGTTCTATTCCTTCCAATCTATCTATCTATCTATCTATCTGTCTGTCAAATACTGTTCTATTCCTTCCAATTTATCTATCTATCTATCTATCTATCTATCTATCTATCTATCTGTCTGTCAAATACTGTTCTATTCCTTCCAATCTATCTATCTATCTATCTGTCTGTCAAATACTGTTCTATTCCTTCCAATCTATCTATCTATCTGTCTGTCTGTCAAATACTGTTCTATTCCTTCCAATCTATCTATCTATCTGTCTGTCTGTCAAATACTGTTCTATTCCTTCCAATCTATCTATCTATCTGTCTGTCTGTCAAATACTGTTCTATTCCTTCCAATCTATCTATCTATCTATCTATCTATCTATCTATCTGTCAAATACTGTTCTATTCCTTCCAATCTATCTATCTATCTATCTATCTATCTGTCTGTCAAATACTGTTCTATTCCTTCCAATCTATCTATCTATCTATCTATCTATCTATCTATCTATCTATCTATCTATCTGTCTGTCAAATACTGTTCTATTCCTTCCAATCTATCTATCTATCTGTCTTTCTGTCTGTCAAATACTGTTCTATTCCTTCCAATCTATCTATCTATCTATCTGTCAAATACTGTTCTATTCCTTCCAGTCTATCTATCTATCTATCTGTCTGTCAAATACTGTTCTATTCCTTCCAATCTATCTATCTATCTATCTATCTATCTATCTATCTATCTATCTATCTATCTATGTCTATTCCTCTTTGCCTATGTCTGTTTATTCCTCTCTGCACATGTCTGTCTATTACTATCTATCTATCTATCTATCTATCTATCTCTGGAAGCTTTTATACAAAGGTTACCTGATTAAGTATTAATGTACTTTCCTGATGTTGTGGAGTATATTTTTGCTTTTTAGTTTCTCATATTATTGAATTTGCATTTTCATCAGTTGACATTGTTCAATTTTTGTTTTCATTTATCATGGGTAATTTTGAAAGCTTGCTGCCTAGAAAAAGTCAGCTAATATATCTATCTGTCTGATTTCTAAGTAAACCATATATATGTTGGGGACTGAATATTCATTTATCAATTGCATGCATAATCACTTCAATCCCAGATTTTAGGGGTGGTTGTCCCTTAGGCGTTGTGGTTAACAAGCTGAACAGAGGCATCATAGTAAGCAAGTTCAAACTGTATAAGGTGGTGCCTTCAATAAGTTTACAGACTTTTTGTACAAGCATTTGAAATTGTCGTAGACTCTTGAAAATTCAGTATCTTATTGTTATACATCTTATGAGATGACTAACCAATTTTTATGATTTCAGGTTCTAATGAACAGCTACAAAAGCAATTGGAATACACCCTACTAAACCCTGATTGTCACAGATGGTGTATTTCAAAAATGCAAACTGGACGTGAGGACACTTTAGAAGAACTCTATGCAATAAAATTGTATTTTAAACTTGGAAAAAATGCCACAGAGACGTATGGAATCGTTCAGACTGCTTTTCAACCATCTTGCATGAATCGAGCATCAGTTTTTTAGTGGCATAAAGATTCAAGGAAGGCAGGGAGTCTGTGAGGGATGATGAGAGGTGTGGGAGCAGTAAGGAGGTCAATACACCAGAGTTGATTAGCCAAAGGGTTAGGGTTATTGTTAGGGTTACTATGTTGAGGTTTTAAGCGAGTTCAGGAAGAGATTCCGTCGGAAGAGGCCAGCACTCTTCAAATCGGGTCAGTGGCATTTCCACCAGAACAATACACCAGTCCACAACTCCATCCTTGTCACAGACTATTCGATCAAAATGGGCTTCTAGACAGTTCGTCACCCTCCCATAGTCCAGACCTTGCTCCCTGTGTCTGGTTATTCCCTAAGCTCAGTGGCTGTCATTATGAGACAATTGATGAGATGAAAGAGGCTGCGACGAAGGTCATTGACACGCTCACACAAGAGGACTTCCATGGAGCCTTTCTGAAGTTGTTGGAACGGTACAGCAAGTGCATTGTAGCCGGATAAGATTACTACGAAGGGGAATAGAGTTTCATGCGTGTACTATCAATAAAAGTGCCCATACGAAAAAAGTCTGGAAACTTATTTAATGATCCTCGTATGTCAAATTTCAAAGTAATATCTTTGGGAAAGATATGAGTTTTCTTATCCTCTCAGCTATGGGTTAAATAGTATCACTTCTACAAGGTGAGAGAGCCCCTGTGGCATAGTGGCTAACAAACTTGACAGAGACATGTATAATAAGCGAGTTCGAAATCCAATCTAAGCAAAAGGTATGAATCTTCTTTACCTCTACACACCTAGGCTTTTCTCCTCTTAAGAAACTCAGGACCATCCTTAAAGTTGACGAAAAAACTTCAACAGATGGACCAAAGAAAAAAAAAATCATGACGATGTATATAAGAGATGACGTAGACAGTGTCTATGTGTAAAGAAAAGAAGGAGGAGGAGGACTTACCAATATTCAACATAGCGTCGATACAACGACTAGAAGACTACATAAAAAGCACGCAGAAGACTATTTACAGCGACCAGAAACAATACAGACAAAACAAACATCAACAGAACAAAAATCACCAGAAAACAAAAATGGAAAGAAAAACAATTGCATTGATATTTCAAGCGGCAAACAAGCGAAATCTTGAAAATGGTTAAGAAAGAGAAATCTCAAGAAAGAAACAGAATCTCTTCTGATAACATCACAAAACAACGCCATAAGGACTAAGTATGCCAAAGCCAAAATTGACTAGATGTAACAAGATCGCAGAGGTAGATTATGTGGTGATAGAGACGAAACGATCAATCATATTATAAATACGGCCCATTGGCTTAGTCGGTCGAGTGTTCCGCACTGGCCCGGGAGAGCGGTGTTCAATCTCAGATCGAGTCGTACCAAAGATGTAAAAAATGGTACTTGATACCTCTTTGCTTAACACTCAGCATTATAAGGTACATATCAAGGGTAATGTGGAGCAACCCGGAAAAAGGAATAACGGCCTCCCATACACCTCGGTGTAGGAGTTATTGAAAAGGGTGTCAACGGTCGGCAACTTTATTTTTACATATACTGTTCTTCTTCCAAGATGGCTTTGGAATTAAATAACCTATGAAAGTTGATATGCCATTAAACAATGATCCATACCCAAATCAAAAGTCCATGTTGTAAAGCAATACCTGACCCTGAAGGTTTTATTGTGAATCAATCACACTGATAGAGTATGAACTAGGTATTGTTATTTACTAGGCTTAGCTTAGATTTGGTACAAAGCCAGAAGTATGAGGTGCCCTGTGAGAATCGAACTCACTAAAAATCGTCTGCAAATTTAGCTTGTTCACCATTATGTGAGGTACCCAAGATGGAACTCAACTAAATATGTTATTATGACATAAACTAAATGTGCTCTCTAAACTGTACAATTTCTTCCAAGTCATCTCTGATTGATTGATTTTAAAGGCATGTCAACTTCTCACAGATTATTTAAGCCTTGTTTGAATAAAAATAGTTTTCAAGCAGATCAATTTGACTGACAGGTGAGACCCTAACAGGTACTACGACTCTGAATTAGAGTGGATCTGGAAGTAATGACAATGAAGGGATACTTTTCTATTTCACAGAACTGGAATCAGGTGCAGTTTGGAGTCATATTCAGGATACCCGATTCTTTTTTGGGGATGGTGGGGAGGGTCTTAGCCCTTTGCCGAGGATAGACTTGGTGTACTCAAAGTCCCACTGGCAGGGTGGCTAGGTTCACTCTGACCTCGAGTAGCAGTAGGTGTGAGGCTCCTGTCTATGGATCAAAATAATTTTTGAAAAATTTTGTATCGAATAACTTTATCGTGGTTTATCGACATCTTGGGATCCGTCCATTTCAGTGTTTGTTTGTTTGGGTTTTATGGCATATCAACCTTTGTAGGTTATTTAATGCCAAATCCATTTTTATACGAATAAAAAAGTTCTATTTCAAACGATTCAGATTAGCATCAGTACACAGTTTAATCGTCAAGAGCGTTTCTATATCAAATAATTTAATTTAGCGTAAGTACAGTTTCAACGTCAAAAACAGTTCTATTTCGAACAATTCAGTTTAGCATACAAAAATATTTCCATTTCAAACAATTTAGCTTAGCATAATGACATAGTTTAAATGTCAAAACAGTTATATTTCACGCAATTCAGTTTAGCATAAATACGTGGTTTAAATGTCAAAACAGTCCTATTTCAAGCAATTCAGTATAGCATAAGTACAGTTTAGTTCTATTTGACCAATATGTACGACCCTATCAGCTGCTACTACTCTGGGCCTGAGTGGACCCTGGAGCGATGGCAATGAAGAGGTACTAAAAGCTCTATCATTACTGGAACCTTGCCATCAGATTGCTTAGTGTCATATCCAGCGTACTCAATGGTTGGGGGGGGTCTTACTCCTCTGCACAGGTACAGTCGGTGTATTCTACAGCCCTAGCCGACTGGACCACAGGACACTCGACTTACCTCTCTTCAGAGAAGCACTCGGTGTATTCTACAGCCCCAGCCGACTAGACAATGTACTTCTTTGATCAAATGGCCAGTTTTAAGACTGGGGTGGAATTGTTCTTGTGCTGTCATCCCCACGAGTGATTTTATCCTATTTTTGATGGATCTTCTTTTTCATTCTGTTGGTTGTATAAACACTCCTTTTTCCCAGGTAAGCCTGGTGTGAAGAACTAGTTGAGTTGATGATCACTCAACCATTCAGCTGATATGGTACTCCTAGTACTCAGCTGGCGCACACACACACACACACACACACACAACATAAGCACACAAACACATGGACATACACACACACACATGTAGAGACACAAACATACACACATACACATATAAGCATAGACACATACACACACCAACACATGAACACGAACACACACACATGCACTCACAAAAACATACATACACTCAAATACACAAACAATATCCACATGCTCACACAAACACACACATACACACACACAAACAAACATAAGCAAACATACACATATACAAACATACCCAAACAAATACACAAACAAACACTTGTACAGAATTATTTTTCATATACGTATATATATATATATATATATATTCGAAAAAATATATATGAAAAATAATAGATATAATATCTTCAATTTTTATTAATTTTTTCTTGTTTGATGAATAGTAAAAATAAAAGATTTAATTCTAAAAAATAAAAAATAAAAAAAAAGAATTTTTAAAAAAATTCCATTCTCGCAGGAAGTAATATGATAACAGCTAATTTTAATTTGAAATATTTCATCTGAAGATGGTTTTATAAAGCTTATAATTTAAGCTTATAACAATTTGTAAGAGCCTGAAATAAATTCATAAAGTAATTTTTTTTCTTTTCTCTTAATGTAATATATATATATATATATATATATATATATATATATATATATTGACTTCACCAAGGCATTTTCATATATATATATATACATAATTGCCAAGAGTGTACTTATATATATATATATATATATAAGTTATAAGTTATAAATAAGTACACGCTTGCCAGTTTCATTTATATATATATATATCATCATGTCGTACGACTAACAGATTTCCCTGATTCTCTTTCGTCACCCGCGTCTATCGTCCATGGCCCCCGGACGGTCTTCCGTGCTACATCCTCAATCAGAACAAAGCTGTTGTAGGAAGGTTCTTATTGGTCACGTAGCCTTTGCTCGTTTGTTCGAACGGTTCCACTGGAGTACATCGCTTATGAGTTCATCCTTATTTCTCTTGTAGTGTCCCGCATGTCTTGCTTGTCTAACCTGGATGGTTTTCTAGACGGTCGGTAGCAGGTCGAACAGCTGTTTTTTGTGGGATGTTGCCTCCAGGATTTGTTCCATACAATTCACAGCATTCTTGTACAATTGCCGTTCTGCTTTTTCTCCCTACGCTTATTCAACATCCACGTGGTGCATCCATGTAGGAGTATTCACATGACCGCTACTTGGAAAAAATACACTTTTTAATAGGGTAGGTCTAACTTCCATATGACTGATAATCTATCTATAGCTGTCCATGCCTTCGCTCGTCGCGTATTGATGTCATATATATATATATATATATATATATACATGAAGGTAGCAGAAAAACATAATCCAAATAGGTGAATTTATTATGATTTAAAGTCGACGTTAACGTTTTGCTTTCAGTAATTATCATCAGTACTTGGATATCAGAATAATTCACATAGCGATGGATGTTTGCCGAGATGACAGGAGCAAATAAAGAAATATACAACGAAAAGATACACAAACGTGCACGTAGCGTTCATAATTCAAAAGTCATAAGAACATGTCTGGCACGTGGAAACATATTTGAAAATGTTGGATTCCCCCCCCCCGACACAAAAAAAAACGAGACAAAACCTTCCGTTTATTAAGAAATACGCAACGACGTCTAAGATTGTATTTGTTATTTTTAGCAGGAAAACATAATCCAAATAAATTTGGATAATGTTTTTCTGCTACCTTCATACTGTCGGATTTTAATCCATATTACTTCGTGTCGATACTGCTGTATGGATGCACTACTTGGACGCTAACAAAACGACTGGAGAAGAGGTTAGACGGCAATTACACAAGAATGCTGCGAGCAATATTGAACAAGTCTTGGCGGCAACACCCAACAAGGCACCAACTATACGGCCATCTGCTTCCCATCACGAAAACTATCCAAGTTAGACGAACCAGACATGCAGGACACTGCTGGAAAAGCAAGGACAGGCCGGTCGGTTTATGAATCTTAAAACACTATGTGCAGCGCAAATGCCGCGTGCATTGGGTCTGAAGCGTGCGTAGACGTCCGAAAAATATATAATGATGGTAGTTTTCAACTCGAGCAGAGAGAGAGAGAGAGAGAGCGCAATAAGGCAGCAGAGTCAGCGGTAAGTAGTTTTCGGCGCTAGCCCCGGGTAGGCAGCCAGCTCAGTTTGTAAGGTGGCCCTCTATCAGTCTCCCCTGAAGGAAGCACGAAGGAGAAATGCTCTCTGAAGATTTGGTGTAAATCTGAAGATGTGTCCCAGCCTAGCGTTTCCCTTGCTGTCCTGACTGTCTCTTCCACGCCACCTTTCGTAATAAACAAGGGAGACGTGAATTTTATGAATAAGTGTTGTCGTCTCTTTATCTCAGGTATATAATACTTGCTAACTACGATGGCACAGTCCAGTACGTTAACCCTACGCAACGGTGACTCCCCCATATGATATTTTGAATCACATTGCATATAATTCTATCATAAATAAGGACTACAAAATAAGACATTGATCTTCAATCTATTGTGTTTGTTTTGTAATAAACCAATGAATTTCCACACATTCCAACGTCAAAATTAAAATTATTTTATTATGCAGATTTAGATTTGGATGAGAAATTTTGGAACAAAGATTAATATCAACATTATATTTATATCATATTAATATTAATATCATATTAATATTAATATCAATATAATATTAATATCAATATGATAGACACAAAAAGCGGAGAAATAAATAATGAAATATGATTTGTTATTTTTTTCATATTTTTCTTTTGTATTTGTTTTTCTTATATGCATCAGATTTTGGCAATTTCAATACTTTTTACTTTTTGTATCATATTAGCAAGTAAGTCTTAATAAGTAATAAGAAATCCTGTTGCTATGGTAACACAAGTCAAATTTGCTTCCAGTGGTATTTCATGTTAGCACAAGAACAGCCTTTTTCATTACCGGTTGTATGAGTGATATATATATATATATATATATATATATATACTCCTCTCTCTCTCTCTCTCTCTCTCTCTCTCTCTCTCTCTCTGTGGCTCTGTGAGTGTGAGTGTGTGTTTTGTATTATGTATACATGCTGCAAAAAGAAATCAGCACGGCCTCCAAACCAAGCTTTCATCAGATGATAACACTGGGGGTTAGGCATGGTTTTGGGAACAGATCATAACATTGGTTCGATTCAATCGAATTACTTTCTTCGTTTCAGACTGAGGCAACCAATTTTATTGAGATTTCCAGGAAGTTTGAAGTAGATAATATTAAGCACATGCTGTAACACACACACACACACACACACACACACACACACACACACACACACACACACACATATATATATATATATAAATATGCATATATATATATATATATATATAGAGAGAGAGAGAGAGAGAGAGAGAGAGAAAGTGGTGCTTGTAATGTGAGAGTCATCGTCATGGGAAACGGACACCCTGGACTGGATCGGACCGAGTTCGAACCCTAGACGAGGCTGTTTGTATTTCCTTCACATAGCGCTAATACCCATAGGAAAGTTATGCATCCAACTATTCTCTCTGCAGATATGGATAAAATAGTAGGGCAGATTGGTTTCTTTAATCTTGTTATGTCCACCGATCTAGGAGAGGGAGAAATTCTGAATTCACGCTGGTTAAACTCTACTAAAAAATGGACCCCGTGTCGCAACATATTTTGTGCAGAGGGGTTGGGTAAATTCAAACACATACACACGCGCGCGCGCACACATATACACACACACACACACACATATATATATATATATATATATATATATACATATATATATATATATATATATATATCATTTTCAAGTCATTTTGATTCAACAGAACACAACCAATCGCAGCGGGTGCTTTCCCTGACTTTAATTGCTTCAGTCATGTACCACACGTACTGTAAACTTGTACGTACGACTAAAATATTGCAAAACTTTTGACTCGCCTTAGTGGTATCTTTTAAGTTGATTATTTCGGAAGCCAGAAGGAAAATTTTTCATCACTCATTCTTCCATAATGATATTTTCCATCGACTGGGGCTGTAGAATACACTGACTGCACCTCATCAGAGGGGTAAGACTCCCCCAACGTGTGTCGTGTATATGTCAATAAACAGTCAGATGGTGAGGTTCCAGGTTGCTGGAGCCTTGGGGAATGCGGAGTACCGCTTCATTGCCATCGCTCCCAGATCCATTCTGGCCAGGAGTGGTAGCACCTGATAGGGCCCTATCTATGGGTTAAATAGAACTAAACTCTCAACTGGATTGTTTGGATCAGAACTGTTTGATTATACTGAATACCTTAAAATAGAAATGTTTTTGACAATTAAACTGTTTACTCATGCTAAACTGAATAGTTTGAAAAAGAACTGTTTGACTAAACTGAATAGCTTAAAATAGAAATGCTTTTGACAATTAAACTGTTTACTCATGCTAAACTGAATAGTTTGAATTAGAACTGTTTGACTAAGCTGAATAGCTTGAAATAGAAACGTTTTTGACAATTAAACTGTGTACTCATGCTAAACTGAATTGTCGAAAATAGAACTGTTTATTTGTATAAAAATGGATTTGGCATTTAATAACTTAGAAAGGTTGATATGCTATAAAACCCAACCAAATAACCATCCAACCAACCAACTATAATGATAGATTTAGTGAAAAAGTGGGGAACTTATAGTCTTTTAAACACTCAAGTGCAGACATTGAGAGCCATGTCAATTTAATCATTTAAAATAACACACCTTCAGTTGAAAATTTCAATTTTCTCCTTAAAATAAAATAAAAATCCCGCCCACAAAATGTAATTAAAAGTTTTTCATTTCTTTTAAGTAATATAAAATCAAATTTGAACCAAGTTAGATATAACAAAAATTGCTGAAGGTAATAAATTTAAATGCAGCTTTTAGTCTTGAAAATATTCAATCACACATGGTTCAGTTAGTGAGTTGGTTGTGTTTTATGGCATATCAACTCTCGGAGATTATATAATGCGAAGATCCTGTTCACACACACACACACACACACAGATATATTAAATATAAATGAATTGCAGAGAAATAGTCGGAAAGTAAAATTTTTTAATGAGCCAGAGCTCATTTTTTTGCACACTGTTCAATGGTTTTAAGTATTAATATGTAATACTAATAATCCAATCAAATATTAATTATTTTTTACGTACAGTTAAATGGTGTCGAGTAGGGTGCCTCGGTTGGTGTAATGGTTGGCAAGCTAAACTAGCCAATCTTTACGAGAGAGTTCGAGTCTCATTGGGTGCCCCATCTTAGCAAAAAGCTTAGTTAATTGCTAAATAGTTTCAAGTATAATAAAGGATTGAAAATTTCTATATGACCCATAGATGTTTGTCACGTTGGATCTATCATTTCAGATCAGAGTGGATCTGGGAGTAATGGTAATATAGGGGTATTCTAAATTACCAAAAGCATCAGGACGTGAGCCTCATCATCAGAGGTAGTTTACTGTCATACTCAGGACACTAGTTCTCTTTGGTCGATAGAAGGGAACCAAGCAAGTACTACCACTCCGGCTCAGTGTGGAATTGCAAGTAATGGCAATGAAAGGTACTCATAATTACCCAAATCTTCAGTACTAGAGCCTCACCATCAAATAGTTTAGTGTCATACTGTATTAGAGGCCCTAACAGGTACTACCACTTCGGGCTACAGTGGACCTAGGAGTAATGGCAATGAAGGAGTGCTCCAAATTACCAAAAGCTTCAGGATGGGAGCCTTATCTTCAGACGAAGTTTACTGTTATACTCAGTACACTAGTTCTATGTGACTAATATTTGAAACCCTAGCAAGTACAATCACTCCGGGCCGAAGTAGATCTGAGAGCAATGATAATGAAAGAGTATTCAGTTTCATCAAAGCTTCGGGACTCAGGCTAACCATCAAAAACAGTTTCGTGTTATATCCAGAATGCTCGTTGGGGCGGGAAGGTCTTACCCCTCTGTAAAGATGCAGTCGATGTATTTTACGGCTCCAGCCGACAAGGTTTTAAAGTTCAGTGTATACAATTTATACGTAAATACAACTGTTATATAGCCTTAATTATAATCAATCACAACAGTACTACAAATACTTATTCAGGCAAAAACAGCCAAATACAAACACAACATAGAGGCGGACTCTTTTGCTTCATGTACGAACGGTTTATTAACTTGTGACTTCGGTTCTTCGACACGAGGAGAGAGACACAATTCTTAAAAGACTTTCGTATCGTACTCTGCTAACACCACCCCCAACATTCGGCACATCTTGTGGTGTTTTAGATCTCAATTCATTTTCGCTGGTTGGGACCTGCAAAACTTAACCGCCGCAACGGTAGAAAAAACAACTGTCTGCCTCCATGGTCCAATCTCAACTTTCAACTCCATAGTCAGACTTCAACTTCTCAACACCATGGTCGGAACTCAACTGAATCTTTTTCGAAATCTTCCAAATTCTTCGCCCATCTCCTTTGGGCATGACGTCATCCTCACTCCAGCCTCATTCCCTGTCTGGGGTTTATTATGACAATGGTGATTGTCATATCCTTTGCACTCGAGCGTAAACTGCACTAATTGACTACATGTTGTATAGCCACATAATAAATATGCATATATACACATATACATGCAGAATACATATTGACCCAATAATAAAGACGAGCGACACAGTTCTTAGAAAAATATACCTCTCACTTTATTTGAAAGGTTGCATGTGTGTGAGAGGGAGTTGGAGACCCCAGTCTTATGGCCATCAGCCTTGTGTCTTTCTTGTTCTCCAGGGCTGCTTAACCAGAGGCCCGGGGCCCACTCTGCTGGGTGCGAGCTTCCTCAACCGCATCTTGTCACCACCGGGTCTGATCTCCAAACTAACTGACTTCCCGTCTTCACCGAGTTATATATAATAGTTCAATCGCCCACTCAATATCTCCCCATGACTGGCCATCGGGATGTGTCACTTTCGCTGTCCTTGGAATGGCATTTTTGATTGTCATCGAGCGGAAATATCTGTCATGCAGTTCACAGGTCACTCTCTTCCGGTGCATCAGTCTAAGACTGTACCATGGGATTTTACCTTGTCCCATATTATCAGCCAAGCCCGCCAACGCGATTTATTCCCATAACTGCCATCGGAATGTGTCACTTCCTTCCGGTGCATCACTTTGGAATGGCATGTTTGGCCGGGTCGAAGGTCAATATACAACATACACACCTGAACTCTTAACTAGAATAGTTCAAAGCCCAACCAAACTGAATGATAAAATATAATTAATGAAAAATGATTAAAATAAAAATTTAAAAAGAATATCCTTAATTATATAACACAGCTACAATTATCATTGCATATCCCTTACTTAAGCAATACACACTCAGACTCAATGTTAATATATTACATAATGTCTGTCTTCTATCTTGGTTGTCTAGTCAGTCAGTAGATGAGTTCCCGTGGCTGGAGTGTATCATTGTGGTGAGTTCGAACCCTAGTGGCACTATTATGTTCACTTTTGGACTAATACCCTTGAGAAAGGCAGAAGTCACTTATACCTCCAGCAATGAGTTGGTCCAGTCAGCTTGGGCTGCAAAATACACCGACTGCGTCTTTTCATAGGGGTGAGACTCCTCTAGTGAGTGTTCTGGATATAACACTATACAATCAGATGATAAGGCTTCAGAATTGCTGGAGATTTGGGGAATGCGGAGTACCCCTTTCATTGCCATCGATCGCTGGTCCACTCTGGCCCGGAGTGGCAGCACCTGATAGGGTCCTATTCATGGGTCAAATAGCACTAGACTGTCTCATGCGATACTGAATTGTTTGAAATTAACTGTTTTTAAATGTATCTGCGTGTGTAAACTGTGTACTTATGTTAAACTGAATTGTTTGAAATAGAACTGTTCTGACATTTAAGTGTGTGTAAACAAAACTGTACTTTCGCTAAACTGAATCGTTTTAAACTTTTATCAAAATGATTTAATTCAGTGTTAAATGACCCGAAAAGGGTTGATGTGCCGTAAAAGAAAATACCCAACCAGCCAATCCAGCAATGAGTTAAATAGTACGAATGCTGTTTTGTTGTTGCAACCCCAGTTCTTCAGTACTGAAATGACAAACGATTTAGACACAATTTTCATATCTTATTCCTTAATGTTCGCCAATGATCCGAGAACTGGGGTAGGGTCAGGTAGGGTCATACCAATGACTCAAAAAATGCTACTTAATGCTGCCTTGCTTATGAGGTAAGAATCGAGGGTAAAGTGGATCAATCCAGGGAATGGAGTAGCGCCCTCCTCTACACCTCGGTATAGTAGCTATTGAAAAGGGAGCCTTCGGGTCACTCTCGACTACAGTCACCAACTTATTCCTTTGACAAACCTCTTCATATTTCATCATAATGTTATAGGGAATTAGTGAACGGAGAGGGGACGTTATGATTGCTCTAGTCATACAATTCAGTTACCAATAAATAATATCCTATTAATATTCTTCTAATTTCGTCTGATCACATAACTCTCCGTCCAATCAAAGCCGCAGCCCCAATCAACCCCTAGGTCATCTCCTGTCAATCACACTGCGTGTCTTCCAAATGATTTGGACTAATTCAAACTAAACCGAACTTCATGTCAATGATAGATTTTATCAATCTATTATGTAACAACTAGGTGATCCATACTTCTGTCTTTGTGCCAATTTAAGCAAATCATAATGACCTCTAGACAACTCATATCAATTATAGATTTCGTCAATCTATCATGCAACATTAGGAAAGAAGATTTGCTTTCATTGTTTTTATGGCATATCTGCCTTCGTGGGTTATTTAATACCAAATCTTTCCTTGTAGGAGATGAGCACAGGCACAATTTTACCCTTGGCTGGTCCATACCTTTCTCAAGAGTATTATGGCCCAGTCGGCTGAGGCTGCAGAATACTCCGACTGTGTCTCTGCAGAGGGGTAACACTACTCTTATGAGTGGACTCTAATGTTGAGGCTTTATTAATGCTGGATCTTTGGGGAATCGCTCCCAGGTTCACTCTGGCCTGGTGTGGTAGCACAATATAGGGTCCTATCTATGAGTTAAATAGAACTAAACTCTGTAATTATGCTCGACTGATTTGTTTCAAATAGAATTGCTTTGACATTTAACTTTGTGTAAACAAAAAATGTATGTATGCTAAACTGATTTGCTTGAAATAGAACTGTTTATAATGTATAAAAATAATCTACAATGGTTGATATGCATGCAATAAAACCAAACCAAAGAAAACGAAACCAAGGGTGTGAGTCTGAAAGTAAATGTAATCGCGTGACTGGAGTCCAAGCTTTTTTACTACGATGTCACAGTCCAGCACGTTAACCATTACACCACAGGAACTCCCCATTTGGAGACAAGAAGCAAAAATAACCTTGTAAGTCATTTCTAATTGTTTATATTAGAAAAAAAACGTACTGAATGTCAAGAAGACTCTTTTAAAGAAAATTAACGTTTTATTCATTTTTCATTTCTCTTTGTAAATACAACTACTGTCAAAATAATTTTTAACTCACCTCATATGACTCAAATTGCTAAAGGGGGGCACAATTACTCTTAGGAAGGGTTGGCTAGTTGTTTGAGTTTTATGGCATATCAACATTTGTTGGTGATTTAACGCCAAATCCATTTTTATGAAAATAGTTCTATTTAAAAAAATAAGTATGCAGTTTAAATGTAAGTACAGTTTAATTGTGAAAACATTTCTATTTCAAGCTATTCAGTTTAGTCAAGCAGTTCTAGTTCAGCTAATTCAGTTTAGTATAAGTAGGGATTTTGTTTTCACACAGTTAAATGTCAAAACAGTTCTATATTAAATCAGTTTAGTGCAAGTACAATTTCAATGTCAAAAACAGTTCCATTTCAAACTATTCAGTTTAGTATAAGCATGCAGTTTAAATGTAAGTATGGTTTAATTGTCAAAAACATTTCTATTTCAAGCTATTTATTTTAGTCAAACAGTTCTCATTCAAACAATTCAGTTTAGCATAAGTATGCAGTTAGTTCTATTTAACCTATAGATAGGGCCCTATCAGGTGCTACCATTCTGGGCCACAGTGGACCTGAGAGCAATGGTAACGGAGGGGTGCTCCGCATTCCCCTACGATCCAGCATCACTAGATCCTCACCATCAGATTGTTTAATGTTATATCCAGGACACTCGCGGAGGTGGTCCAGCCCCAGCCGACTGAGCAAGCGTTGAGAAAGGTATGAACCGTTTCATGATATGCGTTTAATTGTACCGCTACTTTCCTTCTAGAAGAATGGCCTCGGCATTAAATAAGCTATAAAGTTTGATATGCCATTTAACAAAGAAACCAAACCAAATTTTTATATCGGTTCAAAATTGAATGTAATTGCATGATTGGTGTTCGAACTCGCTTATTACAATGACGCAGTCCAGTACGTTAGCCACTACACCATAAGGACTTCTGCGGAATATTTTCCACACTAGAGGGAACCTCTCTGAAACTGGTTGACAAATTCACCTACCTCGGAAGCAGTGTCTCATCAACCAAAAAAGACATCGACACGCGGCTAACGAAGACATGGACAGCTATCGATAAGCTATCGATCATATGGAAATCAGACCTGACCGATAAAATGAAACACAGTTTCTTCCAGCTAGCGGTCGTGTCGATACTGCTATATGGATGCACCACTTGGACGCTAACAAAACGGCTGGAGAAAAAGCTAGACGGCAATTACACTAGAACCCCACAAGTCACCAACTATACGGCCACCTGCCACCCATCACGAAAACTATCCAAGCTAGACGAACCAGACATGCAGGACACTGTTGGAGAAGCAGAGACGAGCTCATAAGTGATGTACTCCTATGGACCCCCACATATGGCCGAGCAAAAGCTGGACGACCAGCTAGAACATACATACAGCAGCTATGTGAGGATACGGGATATAGGCCTGAAGACCTGCCAGAGGCGATGAATGATCGGGAGAAGTGGCGAGAGAGGGTCCGGGATATCTGTGCTTGCGGCACGACATGATGATGATGATGATGATGGTGTATAGCCACAATACAAAGACACGTGTACATTTACAAATATACACTTACATGGGGAAACATCATTAACCGGTAATGACGACTTCAAAAACGAATGAATAAACTTCTTTATATAAATCTCTCACACTTTATTTTCGAAAGGGTGATGTTTGTTGTGTGTGAGAAATGAGTGGAGACAAGGACGGACTGCTATATCGACCCAAGTTCTTCCTCGACCATAGCAGCACTTCTTTCGCATCTTGGCTTGGATTGCTCAACCGTGGGTTACTGAGGGCCGCAAAGCCCTCAGTCGGCAAGCTGGTTCTAACTTCGGCATCCTGTCTCCAACTGACTCGAACCGCTCGGGCTCCTGGTTATATTATTCTTTAACGTTCATCTGCTTCCGCTGTTCCTCCGCTTATTTACACAGGTGTATTTCTTGACTGAAGGCTCGGTCGAGGGTCAATATATAACATGTGGACGGTCCTTTACGTAGTTGTGAGAATACAATAAAGATAAATGAAAGAATCCTTCTATATGAACATTTTTTTGTATCTCTTACTTTTCAGTAATAAACAAAAATGGGTAAATTTTTACCCTTTAACCCATCCTATTTTAGCGAAAACTAAAAGTCAGTCTGATCCCCAACTGGTCTGATCGCCAAACTGATTGAATTTCCTGTGCACTGAGTTATATGATAGTTCAAGGTTCACCTTCTTCTAGTGGGCGTCGCAATTTCGCACTCATTCAACCTGTCAAGGTTATAATCCTGATATTCCTCGACCGGATGCATCTGCTATTTACACTGGTGCATTTCCTATTTTGACAGCCCGGCCGGGTCGTAGGTCAATATACAATATTTGTATGGGAATTCAAGTGATTTCCATTCTAAAAAAAAAAGGGGGGTCAATTTTTTGTCTTTACATTTTTGCATCTGTTAACCAACCGGCGCAATCACGTTAGTTTTTCAATTTTAAGTCAACAAAATTCGACTTGGTACTTTTTTCGGGGCCCGTGGCGCAGCGGATAGAGGCGTTGAGTCTCTACGGTTCCAGGTGAGCATTGTCAGAAGGTAGCAGTTTCAATTCCTACCCAAGCCGACCAAAGGTTTACTTGGTCAAAAACGTGGTGCGATAGACAACAACTATGGAAGGCAGTAGTTACTGGGGATACGGTTACAGGACTCAGCATTCCTATCCGAGGTCGCGGTAAATCACCTGAAGAAAGCCAGAGGTGAAATTTGGCCGAAACGTAGTCAAGAAGAAACAACACACAAAAAAAAAGAAAAATACCAAGATGAGGACAAAAAGTCCGCAATAAAAAAAAAATTAATTCTCAGATTAAGAAGCCTCATCTCAAAATGATTCCAATTAAAGACAAAATTCGACTTGCCGCGAAATATTTGAAGGATCAAAACCCACAATAATTATAGATATCTTTTTCCTCCAAAAATATACAAAATGCAATTTTTTAGCCAATTAGATTCATGCTTACTCAAAACTAACAGAACCCAGTCAGTTGGGCTTATAGAATACACCGACTGTATCTCTGCAGAGGGGTAAGACTCCCCGAACCAGTGTCTTGGATATGACATTAAAAAATCTGATAGTGAGGCTCCATTAATGCGGCAGTTTTGCGGAATACGGAGTACCTCTTCATTGTCATTACTCCCAGGTCGACTCTGGCTCAGAGTAGTACCATCTGATAGCGTCCTATCTCTGGGTCAAATAAAACTGTTTGATATTTAAACTGGGTGCAAACAAATGACTTTATGTTAATATTTTGTGCGTTATTTTTCGGACTTTTGTTCCCATCTTTATTTGTGTTAGTTGTAATATAGCGTTTCGGCTGCTGTATCCTCTGGCCTTCTTCAGATGTCCCTTGTCTTTCTGGAATGAAGACGGCCAGAGGTTACAGCGGCCAAAACGTTGTACATCAAGCCTCATCTAAAAAAATCAGACAGATAATGACTTATGTTAAATTGAATTGTTAAATATAGAAGTTTGATAATTTAAACATTTAACTGTGTAAACAAATGACTAATGTTTGATTGAATTGTTTGTGATTTATAACAATACTTGAAACTATTCAACTTTGTTGACTTATGTTTACAAATCATATACGAGGATCATTAAATAAGTTTCCAGAAATTTTTTCGTATGGGCACTTTTATTGATAGTACACACATGAAACTCTACTCCCCTTAGAAATAATCTCCTCCAGCTGCAATTCACTTGTTGTACCGTTCCAACAACTTCTGGAAGTCCTCTTGTGTGAGCGTGTCAATGAACTTCGTCACAGCCGTTTTAATCTCATCAATTGTCTCATAATGACAGCCTCTGAGCTTAGGGAATAACTAAAAGTCACAGGGAGCAAGGTCTGGACTATAGGGATAGTGAGCTACTGTCTTGATGCCCATCTTGGTCAAATAGTCTGTTACAAGGATGGAGTTGTGGACTGGTGCATTCCTGGTGGAAATGTCACTGAGCCGATTTGAAGAGTTCTGGCCTCTTCCGACAGATTCTCTTCCTGAACTCCCTTAAAACCTCAACATAGTAACCCTAACCCTAACCCTTTGGCCAATCAACGCTGATGTATTGACTTCCTTACTCCTCCCACACCTCTCATCCTCCCTCACAGACTCCCTGCCATCCTTGAATCTCTTATGCCTCTCAAAAACTGATGCTCAAATCATGCAAGATAGTCCAAAAGCCGTCTGAGGCATTCCATACGTTGTTTCTGTGGCATAATTTCCAAGTTTAAAACAGAATTTTATTGCATATCGTTCTTCTAAAGTGTCCTCACGTCAAGATTGCATTTTTGAAATTCACCATCTGTGACAATCAGGGTTTAGTAGGGTGTATTCCAATTGCTGCTGTAGCTGTTCATTTGAACCTGAAATCATAAAAATTGGCCAGTCATTTCATTAGATATATAGCAATAACATAGTGAATTTTCAAGAGTGTATCTTAAATACAACCTTAAATACCTGTACAAAAAAGTGTGGAAACTTATTGAATTTACCACGTATATAGACACGGAACTAGTTTATCTATGAGCGGGAAATTAAAAAGAATTTAGGAAAAGATTCTATATTAAATGAGGGATAATAAAAAAATGTCGTAAATATAAGGCAGGTGATGGATATTGCCAATTATGTATGGTGGAAAAACTTGCAATAATCCTTATGAACTGATTAAGCAAAGGTCGGAGATATTTAATATTTATAGGCATAAAAAAAAAAAAAAATTGGTTACTTGGTCGACAAAAAATGAAATATTTTCTCTTTTTATGCTATTTTTTTTTTCTTTCTTGTGACCTTTTAATCAATAAAATATAGTATGGTCAAACACTGCTTTGGTCAGAATTATCCTGATGATCTGGTTACGTGAAACCTAAGTAGATATCTTCTGACTCTAAAGGTTTTAGCATTTCGCTTCGCTTAAACTATTGAAAACCCTTATCTCTTAGCTTAAGGTATTCTGTCAGTGTTTTATCTTTTGACTTGGCATTGCAATATTGGTTGATTATTTTCAACCAATACGAATATTTCTAGTCTTTTTTTTAATGGAATTTTCCCCCAGATATCAGTTGGAATTTCAAATCCTGGACGAGACTGATTGCATTTCACATAGCACTAATACCCTTGGGAAAGGTATGAATCCAATTATTCTCCCACCAACTATGGATAAATAGTAGGGCAGACTGGTTTCTTCAGCTTTGGTGAGGCAACTAGTCTAGGAGAAGGGAAACTCTGAATTCAAACCTGTTAACTCCGCTAAAAAAAAAACCTTGTGTCATATCCTGCCCGAGCGGATGGGTTGGTAAATATGATATGATATCAGTTGGAAGTGGGTAGAGCGTTCGCCAATGGTCCGGGCGACCTGGGTTCAACCCCAGGTCGGGTCATGCCAAAGACTTTAAAAATAGTACTGGATACCTCCTTGCATAACAATCAGCATTATAAGGTACGTATAGAGGGTATGGTGGAGCCATCCAGGGAAAGGAGTAGCGCCCCCCTACACCTCATTGTAGTTGCTATTGAAAAGGGAGCCTTCTGGTCACCCTCGACTGCGGTAGACAACTTTACTTTTTTATTAGTTGGTGTATTATGTTTTTATTTACGAATTGTATCATGTTTTTTTTTTTTTTTTTTTTTTTTTTTTTTTACACCGTCAAAATTATAGAATAGGTGTAAAAATCAAGCAGAATATATTTAATATATATGAATAAATCAGATTTGGTATTAAATAATCTACAATGGTTGATATGCCATAAAACCAAGCCAAACCAATCAAAATTAACAGAAACTAATGAATTTTTACTTACTTAAATACCATTCAATTTATTTCTTTTGAGTAAAAATCTACTTTCTTTGATTTCAAGAATGCATTTCCTTTTTAATTGTTTTATTTTTCCTAAATTAAATGAAGGTTTGTAGACAGTTGTGTTTGCATAATCAGCTGCAGTTCATTTAAATATTTTAATACATAAATCCATTTTCTCTCTTGCATAAGGACGTGCACATAAGAATTATTATACACACCAATATGTATTTGCTCCTCGAAATATTTAAATGATGAATTCATCCACATAGAAAACTCACTCCTTAACCATCCATACTCCAAATCCTTTAGGGGGTGTCCTCGTGGTGTAATGGTTAAAGCGATGGACTGCGGAATCGTAGTACGCGTGTTCGTACTCCAGTCGCGCTATTGCGTTCACTTTCGGGCAAATACCCTTGGGAAAGGTATGAACCTCCTCATCCTCCCAGCTATGGGTTAAATAGTACCACTACTATTCTTCTAGGAGAATGGCTTTGGCATTAAATAACCTAAAAAGAGTTGATATGCCATTAAACAAAGAAACCAACCAACCAACCAACCCAAATCCTTTGTTAAATCTCAAGCCATCAAAATCAATAATAAGTATCAACCTCAGATTAATGCCAACTCACAATCTGGTCAAAAACGTGGTGCTTTGTGGGGTGCTGCCAACAGGAACTGTTCAATATTGCTTGCAGCATTCTTGTGTAGTTGCCGTCAAGCCTTTTCTTCAGCCACTTAGTTAGCGTCCATGTATTGCATCCATATAGCAGTATCGACACGATCGCTGCTTGGAAGAAACTGCGTTAAATTTATCGGTCAGGTAAATAATCCAATACTGAGGAAAAATTATGGAATGATCTCAAAATTTGATTTCCTAAAACTAATTTTAACAGAAGTTTATATATTAAAAAGAAATTCTAACAAAAACTTATATTATCAAACAGGTTTAGAGTCAAAAGACAGTTCTTGCCGATCTTAACAAGTGCTTAGCTTTATAGAACGAAAACAATCTAATAACTGAAACAAAGGGATGGACTGTAAAGCTCATTTAAGAAGGAGATCGTTTGTGAAGAGTTGCGAAAGATGTTTGTGGATCCCAGTCAGCTGTATTTAAAAATTGGTGCAAATATATAAGAAATGGGTTGATTAAAAGAGATAAACATGCTGGTTAATAACTGTTGCATACTCATATGCAGATGCATGCAGAATCATAACGACGACACAATAAAGACGAGCGACACAGTTCTTTAGAAAAATATACCTCTCACTTTATTTGAAAGGGTTGTTTGTGAGAGGGAGTTGGGGACCGAACAGAACTGCAATATACTGACCCCAACTCCTATGGCCACAACAGCGTTTCTTTCATGTTTTCCTGGGCTGCTCAACCGGGGGCCTGGGGACCTAGCCTCTGGTTTTCTCTACAACATCTTATCTCCAACTCATCTGATCTCCGACTGCACTTGCTCAATCGGAGGCTTGGGGGCCCACTCCGCTGGGTGCTGGCTTTCTCTATCACAACTTGTCTCAAACTAGTTGAACTTCCTGTGCACCGAGTTGTATAATAGTTCAACGCCCACTCTTCTTGTGGGTGTCTCAAATCGAACTCATTCAATCCGTCCAAGGACAAGGTTATATTCTGATATTCCTCGACCGGATGCACCAGTTATTTACACAGCTACATTCCTTATTTTGACAGCCCGGCCGGGTCGGAGGTCAGTATACAACAATGCTAGTTACCCCCATAGATACATAACTTTGCCAAACAATTCTTCCTCTCACAGCATAAGTAAAAAGTAAAGTTGGCGACTGTTGTCGAGGGCGACCCGAAGGCCCCCTTTTCAAAGCTACAACACCGAGGTGTAGGGGAGGGCGCTACAACACCGAGGTGTAGGGGAGGGCGCTACTCCTTTCCCGCGATTGGTCCACTTTACCCTTCATAAGTACCTTATAATGCTGAGTGGTAAGTAAGGGGGTATCAAGTACCATTTTAAAAGTCTTTGGTATGACTCAACCTTGCATAGACCAAGTGGGTAGAGTGTTCGCCAATGGTCTGGGAGAATGGAGTTCAATCCCAGGTTGCGTCATACCAAAGACTTTAAAAATGGTACTTGATACCTCTGTTATATACTCATATGCATATACATCTACATATACATGCAGCATCATAACGACACAGTAAATAAACAGACGAGTGAAGACTTCTTTAGAAAAATATGTACCTCTCATTTTATTGTAAGGGTTCGAAAAGGGTTACACAGGGTTTTACTGAGAGAGGGAGTTTGAGACCGAACATCTTGTTTCCGACGTCTCTGATCCCCAACTCATCAGGGGCCCCAAGGGCCCCCTCTGTCGAGCTTTCTCTACCACATCTTATCAGCAACATCTCTGGACCACAACTGTCTGACTTCTTGTCTTGACCGTGTTATATAATAGTTCAACGCCCACTTAATCTTTGGAATGGCATGTTTGATCGTCATCAAGCGGAAAAAAACTGTCGTGCAGTTCAGAGGTCACTCTCTTCCGGTGCATCAGTCTATGAGTGTACCATGGGAATTTTACCTTGTCCCATCTTGTTATCCAAGTCCACCTACGCAATTCTCTTAGATGCCATCGGAATGTGTCACTTCCTTCCGGTGCATCACTTTGGAATGGCTTATTTGGCCGGGTCAATATATAACACCTCCTTGCTTAACACTCAGCAAAATAAGGTACGTAGAGTAAACAACTTAAATAAACTCAATATCAAAACTACCTCTTTACCCTCTAAAACGATCTGCGAATTAGAACACACTAGCCCTCAACGCAACATATTTTCAGACGTCGGTGTTTATTGCATCCTGTGTAAGAATTGGTGAAATATCACAGAACCTTCACGCTTGCTTGAAAAAACACAAAAGAGACATAAAAATTGGTAACTTAAACAATGCATTATTTCAACACCTTTCTCAATCTAATCACAACTTTGATTTCAATTCTGCAAAGATGCTTATTTACATTCATAATATGACGAATTTTCGAAGCCGCTGCTATTTCACTCTTTAATTCCCTAAATACTTGTCCTGGCTTTTATAATATTTCTCCTTACTTAATCAAATCCATTTTAAATAGCTGCAATATATTCCATCTTCAGCTAATATATTCCACATATATCGTAATTTTATGCCTTTTCTTTTTCTTGTCTTTCTTTTTCTTTCTTTTGATTCGAAATCTTTTTCGATCGACAAACGGAACCTAAATTCTATACAATGACGAATGACGTAATTTAACACAACAAACGGTGAATCACTTATTAAACGGCCACCTTTTTCTTGTTATACAAATTTCCCCTAGGTTTTTGTATTTTGCATTTTTAAACATCCATCGTTGATTTAACTTCACTAATATCATCCCTAATAGCCCTGATGATGGTTCATTAGAACCGAAACGCTATAGCATCAACTTTGCTTCTCCATAAATCTCTCCTACTTGGATTAACTTGTTATCAGTTTTTCGTTACATATCAACATATCTTTTTACTTTAAAGTAACAATTATTCATATGTTTCACTCACGAATCTTATAACATATCTATTTAAAATATCTACGCTCTGGCTAATATTGTTTTTGCCCACTAGAAAAGATTTGTACTTTTGTTTTTCTGCAGATTTTTCTCACAATTAAAAAGAAATTTACAAAATCATAAACTTTTTGATCGGATTTTTATTCGTTCATTTTCTTTATCTGCAAAAGCAGTATATTTTGTCGAAGCCGAATGATTGTTTCTGATTGATAAAATCTTTCTATTCCATGTGTTAACAACGGAGATTCCATTCCGTGAAAAAAATTATCGTTAGAGATTAGGTTGAATTGGTTTGGTTTGATTGTTTTACGACATAGAAACGACTGTAGGTTACTTGATACCGATTCCTCTAAATACATATATATTGAATAGATATGATTTGGTTTGGTTGTG
Organism: Sepioteuthis lessoniana; assembly: GCA_963585895.1. Taxonomy (NCBI): domain Eukaryota; kingdom Metazoa; phylum Mollusca; class Cephalopoda; order Myopsida; family Loliginidae; genus Sepioteuthis; species Sepioteuthis lessoniana. Next base: position 21,388,006 of record OY757927.1, on the reverse strand, counting down.
CTTCATGGCATATCAATCCATGAAGGTTATTTAATGCCAAATCCTCTCTCTCTCTCTCTATATATATATATATATATATATATAAAGAGGATTTTAAATTAAATAACCTACAATGGTTGATATGCCATAAAGCACAACCAAGCCAAATTATATATATATATATATATATATATATATATATATATATATATATATATATATATATAATTTGGTTGTGATTTATGGCATATCAACCCTTGAAGGTTATTTACTGTCAAATCCTCTTTATATATATATATATATATATATATATATATATATATTAAATAGATATGATTTGGTTTGGTTGTGCATTATGGCATATCAACCCTTGAATGTCATTTAAAGCCTAATCCTCTTTATTCATATATATTAGATATATAGGATCTGGTTTGCTTAGGTTTTATGGCATATCAAGTATAGTGTGTTATTTAATATGTTTTTTAAATATATATGATTCGGTTTGGTTGGGTTTTATGGCACACAACCATTGTAGGTTATTTCATGCCAAGTCATTTTAATACGTATATATTAAATATATATGATTTGGTTTAGTTGGGTTTTATGACATATCAACCGTTGTATGTTATTTAATGCCAAATCCTCTTTATATATATGATATTAAATATATATGATTTGGTTTAGTTGTGTTTTAGGACATATCAACCATTGTAGGTTATTTAATGCCAAATCCTCTTTATATATATGATATTAAATATGTATGATTTGGTTTAGTTGGGTTTTATGACATATCAACCGTTGTAGGTTATTTAATGCCAAATCCTCTTTATATATATGATATCAAATATATATGATTTGGTTTAGTTGGGTTTTATGATATATCAACCGTTGTAGGTTATTTAATGCCAAATCCTCTTTATATATATGATATTAAATATATATGATTTGGTTTAGTTGGGTTTTAGGACATATCAACCGTTGTAGGTTATTTAATGCCAAATCCTCTTTATACATATATATTAAATATATATGATTTGGTTTGGTTTGGTTTTATGGCACATCAACCAATGTAGGTTATTTAATGCCAAATCCTCTTTATACATATATATTAAATATATATGATTTGGTTTGGTTTGGTTTTATGGCACATCAACCAATGTAGGTTATTTAATGCCAAATCCTCTTTATACATATATATTAAATATATATGATTTGGTTTGGTTTGGTTTTATGGCACATCAACCGTTGTAGGTTATTTAATGCCAAATCCTCTTTATAGATATAGTATCTTTATGATTTGTAAACGTATTGTATATAAATGAATCGGAGCTAATTTGTTTGCACATCAATATTACTATTGTTTGCACGCAGTTAAATGGTTACACGTACAGTTTTATTGAGTATGAATCTCGCCCAGTCGGTCGGAGTTGGAGAATACACCGACTGCTTCTCTCGAGAGGGGTAAGACCCCCCTCAACGAGTGTCCTGTATATGACCCTAAGCAATCTGATGGTGAAGTTCCAGTGATGCTGGAGTTTTGGGGGAATGCGGAGCACCCCTTCATTGCCATTGCTTCCAGGTCCACTCTGGCCTGGAATGGTAGCACCTGATTGGGCCCTATCTAAGAGTTGAATAGAACCAACTGCATACTTATGCTAAAAGGAATTGTTTGAATTAGATCTGTTTGACTAAACTAAATAGCTTGAAATAGAAATGTTTTTGACAATTAAACTGTACTTACATCTTAACTGTGTGCTTATGCTAAGAAGAATTGTTTGAAATGGAACTGTTTTTGACATTGAAACTTTACTTACACTAAATTGAATTGTTTAGTATAGAACTGTTTTGACATTTAATTGTGTGTAAACAAAAATCTGTACTTATACTAAACTGAACTAGCTGAATTAGAACTGTTTGAATAAACTGAATAGTGTGAAATAAAAATGTTTTTGACAATTAAACTGTGTACTCATGCTGAACTGAATTGTTGAAAATAGATCTGACTATTTGCATAAAAATTTGTTTTGGCGTTGAATAACCAACAAAGGTTGATATGCCATAAAACCCAACCAACCAACCAACCAACTATTAATGATTACACAATTTAGTATGAATTATTTGTTTGAACTCACCTTAATGGTTTCAAATATTACTTACAAAAAGTTTTATTTGCACAGAGTTAAGCGGTTTTTAGCATTGCTATGTAACACTAACAGTTCAATTTAGGCACACAGTTAAAGACTTTCAGTAATTGTTATTTAACACTAATAATTCTATTCAACATTACTTATTCGTTTGTATACAGCTAAAGGGTTCCAAGTATTGAAATTTTTATTTATCACTAATAATTTAGGGGGTGTCCTCGTGGTGTAATGGTTAAAGCGATGGACTGCGGAATTGTAGTACGCGAGTTCGTACTCCAGTCGCGCTATTACGTTCACTTTCGGGCAAATACCCTTGGGAAAGGTATGAACCCTCTTATCCTCCCAGCTATGGGTTAAATAGTACCACTACTGTTCTTCTAGGAGAATGGCATTTGCATTAAATAACCTGCAAAGGTTGATACGCCATTAAATAAAGAAACCAAACCAAACTAATAATTTAGTTAAAAATCATTAATTTGTTTCCACACATTTGAATATTCAAAGATTTCTATTTCTATCAATTCGATTTAACATTATTTAATTATAATTAAGAGTTAATTATTTGCACATAGTTTAAACGTCAAAATGTTCGGTTTCATCCATGAATAGGACTCTTTCAGTTGTTATCACTCCGGGTCCGAGTGGGATTTCAAAGAGGAATGTCTCTTATGAGTTTGTGCTTATTTCACCATGAGTAAAAAGATATGGGTTCTTTATCTTATTTAAATGGTTTGTGGCTATACAGTTACTTCCTTGTTGGCTTCTGCTTCCAGGATTCGTTCAAAACGACGCAAGAAAGCCGTGTAGTGCGATCTCTGGTTTTATTGTGAAACACAGTTCCTAAATAATGATCCATATAAAATCCTCGTTAAAATGATATCTTCACTGAGTAAATGGTTTGCATACTGTTCAATTTCAGCGATGTGCTAAGTTCAATCATCTCAAAAGCCCACCAAAAAAAGACGATCGAGAAAGTTGGGCACTGCTGGGGTTCAATGGACTCCTACCCATGGACATACAAGTGTTGGCCGATCAAAAGAAAATTGTATTCATCAACTTTGAATGCTGTTTAAAAGACTAACCAAAATCAATTGCTGATGAAAACCGATGGTGAGAGAGAGAGAGAAAGAGAGAAAGAGATAGATCAAAAGTTAGAGAGAGGGGGGGAGAGAGAGAAAGAAAGAGATATTTAGATATAGATCGATAGATAGAGAGAGAGACAGAGAAAGAGATATAGAGATAGAGAGATAGCGAGAAAGAGAGGGAAAGAGAGAAAGAGAAAGAGAAGGATAGATAGAGAGAAAGAGATAGAGAGAGAGAGACCCAGAGATAGATAGATAGATAGAAAGAGAGGAAGACATAGATAGATAGAGAGAGAAAGAGAGAGAGAGTTAGATATAGATCGATAGATAGGAAGAGAGAGAAAGAGATAGAGAGATAGATAGAGAGAGGGAGTTAGATATAGATCAATTGATAGAAAGGGAGAGAGAAAGAGATAGTTAGATAGACATATATATATATAGAGAGAGAGAGAAAGAGAGAGAGTATATATGCGTCGGCATGCCTCCTGATGACTATCTCTTTTACTCATTTTTCACCAAAAGAAGGTTGTAGAAGACATCAGCCATAAGATGTGAATCTAAACAAACTCAACCATCTGAAAAGGGTTAAATACTTAGCTAATGAAAGCCAGCACCAATGAATAATACCAAGTCTTTGTTTCTCGGTCCATCAAGCTTCCACTGAGCTAAAGCCAAATGTAAAGTATTTATTTAATTAATAGCACGATAATTATCATGGCAGTGGTACAGTTAACTAACTATTGATTTATTGTAATGTGGAAACATTATAGTAATTAGTAGCTCTCATGACTTTAGGTGGGGGACAGCAATGAATATTATAGAATAAATATTTTTGAACTTGATTTCACATATGTAGCTGGCAAGGTCACTCGGTTAATTCAGACCCTTGACTAGCATTAGGAAATCGCCTATGGTGCCTCACTGGTACGTTTTTGCGTCAAAAGTAAGGGAGTTATCAAGTCTGACAGATAGAGGTGTGGTCGAATTGCCTTTGTTTCATCAGATTGATTTCAACGGCATTTCAACTCGTATAAGGTTATTTTATGCCAACAGGTAAGAGAATCACATTCATTGTACATTCATATTTATATATTCTGAGAAGTTGTTTAGATTTTTTTGCACGTGGTCTTATAGAATAAAAATGATTTTAAAACAGAGCAATGTAACTCATTGATAGGACCATGACAGGTCTTTATAGTCCAGCTCGGGGTGAATCTGTAAGTAATGGCGATGAAGTGGTAATCTACACTTACCAGGTCTTTAAAACTGGAGCCTCACCATTAGATCCAGTTTAGTGTCACCTCTTGGACAACTCATTTGTAGAGGATGCAGAATGTATGACAGCTTGATTGAGTTACAATAGAAAGCTATTAGAGCTTGGCAGATTAAGATTAGGGGATGATTAAGTCGAAATTATTAATGATAATTAATTATTAACAGAGGTTCTTCAACCCCTTTAACCAAATCCTCTTTTTCCCCTTTTATGAGTTTTTTTATTTTTTTTCTGTCGTAAACTACTTCATTATCCCCACTTGCTTATGTCGTTGTGTTCTCTGATGAGACATGACCGAAAAAAAGCTTCTTTTTTGGGACTTATAGTGTACGCTCTACTTAGCTATTCTAAAATAAATGAAAATTAAACTCCTTTTTTTTTGTAATTTATAAACTGTTTCAGCCTGTACATTCTGTGATCTTCTTCAGGAATAATATATCCGAGTCCTCATCCTCCCACCTTTCTCGATACATATAGTCAGTCAACGAAGTCTCTGGGATTAAATCCAAATTTTCCATGACACATGAAGAACTGTCAATTTCTAAGCATTGGTGGATGTTTCTAATAAAAAAGATGAAGTTTTTATTCATTTCATGTATGTATGTGTCCGCATTTGGTTATTTCGGGCTTCCATAAGGGTTAGTTTTCTTTTGGAAGTTTTGTCAAAGTCCGGTAAGAGTTAGTTTATAGCTCATTTGTGAGTCTTGTATATTTCAGCATAATGCTGACCAAGAAAGAGCTGTTACTGCGTGAAAGGGACTAACCGACGCTACGTCCAAAGACGTATGCGTGGTGCCCAAAACATCAGCACGAGGTTATCAATCCGCTGGTCACTGCCTGAAAGAGAAAGATAACATCGTCCTTTTTGTCAAGGAAATGCCTTTTTTCTTTTACGCATGCGTCATCTCCATTTCCTGTTATAGACCTCTGGGAGTTTCTGCAAATTTAATAGTTTTCTTTTTATTTATTTATTTATTTATTTTATTTTATTTTATTTTTTAATCTAATTCTAAAATTATTTATTTATTTATTCGTTCCCTACTGGTTAAAGTGTTCGCCGATGGCCCAGGAATCATACCAAAGACTCAAAAATGCTACTTGATGGTAACTTGCTTAACACTTAGCATTATAAGGTAAGGATCAAGGGTAAAGTGGAGCAATCCAGGGAAATGTGTCGCGCCCCTGCTACACCTTGGTGTAGTAGCGATCGAAAAGGAAGCCTTAGGGTCACCCTCGACTAAGGGAGTCAACTTTACTTACTTTATTGTCAGGCATGTTATTTTCATTAAAAAAATTTTTTTATTATTTCTTTTCTTTTTTTTCTTTTGTTTTTTTTTTTTCTTAAACAAATCAATAGTTTTCTTGTCTCTGCATCTGAACAAAGTAATTAAAAGTAATTAGATTTTCTCTTGTTCATTCCGACTTGTAAACATTGTCAGTACCAGTTTTCTAGTCCACGTGACAGGCTGAGGAGGGAGCATACGTCATAGTAGATATTTGTCCATTGCGCGGAGGGTCACGAACATATAAGACACTCTCCTCCGCCTACGCGCTGGAAAAAAATACATATAAACTTCAGCTCTAATTACAATTTCCTTGCAGACATTTTCATCAGTCAGTATTTTTGTTTAGTATATATTTTTTCGTACCGAGGGTAGAATTTTATTCATTTTCTTGTTTTGGTTTATGTAATAGAAAATATTAAGAATTCTTACTATAGGTTTACAAAGAAATAAATGTGGACTGAAGATGTATAAAACTGAGTGGCTGTGAGATTTTTCTTATTGTAGGAATGCTCCTTACCATTTCCCTAAAGTCAATAATAATCTAAGTCCAACAGCAAAATTCTTTAATTTATTATATAATGAGAATAAGGGATTTTTCTGAAGAAAAGAAACTCTTTTCTAGTAATTACTTTAAAGGTTTATTGATAAATAAAGTAACTATTCCTATAAAACAAGTTTTAAACAAGACAGAATAACGAAACTGGTATGAAAAAGAATTATAAGGGTATATTAATAAAAAGGGTCTCCGATCCTATAAAATAAGTTTCAGGCTAGATCATCGTTATCATCATGTTGCACTATCAGCACGGATATCCCTGACCCTCTTTCGCCACACCTCCCTATCGTCCATTGCTTTCGGCAGATCCCCAGGGCTACATCTCGAATCGGCACAGAGCTGCTGTATGTAGGTTCGAGCTGGACGTCCTCCCTTTGCTCGTCCATGTGAAGGGGTCCACAGGAGTACATCACTTATGAGATCGTCTCTACTTCTCCAGCAGTGTCCCGCGTGTCTGGTTCGTTTAATTTTGATAGTTTTCGTGATGGGTGTTAGGTGGCCGTACAGCTGCTGCTTTGTGGAGTGCTGTCTCCAGGACCTGTTCATTATTGCTCGCAGCATTCTTGTGTAATTGCCGTCAAGCTTTTTCTCCATCCGTTTAGTGTCCCTGTGGTGCATCCATATAGCAGTATCGACACGATCGCTGTTTGGAAGAAACTGCGCTTAATTCTATCGCCCAGGTCTGACTTCCATATGACCGAAAGCCTATTGATAGCTGTCCATGCCTTTGCATGTTGATATCTGTCTCGGTTGATGAGATACTACTCCCTAGGTAGGTGAACTTGTCGACTAGTTTCAGAAGTATAATAAAATTAGTGTGAAAATGAATTATTAAGGTATATTTTAAGGTCTCTCTCTCTCTCTGTCTCTCTCTCCACACACACACACACAAACACAAATAAAACACACAGACACACACACACACTCTCTCTCTGTCTCTGTCTCTCTCCAGATGTAAATGAGTATTCAATAATAGTGCACAACTTCAAATAATGGACTCCTAATTTTCACGATATATATATATATATATATATATATATATATATATATATATATATATATATCATATTATATATATATATATAATATTATATTACATTATGTTTTATTATATATATATATATATATATATTATAAACATACACATTTATGACCTTCCTCAGTCTCTTAGATTAATAGATCTATGTTTGGATCTCAACACAGGCCTCAGCAAGGTTACATGGAAGACTATCAATTACCTATGCAGCAGGTCTCCCTTCTACTTGATGTATTCCAAATGAAAGGCAAGTTGCCATACCATTTGCTATTGGTATCACTGCAGAAGTTGCTCGAATAAATTGGACACATATAATACTTTGTTAGGCGCTCCAGTTTCTGGTTTTGCAATCTATGTAAGTATACATAATTACACACACACATTATATATATATATATATATATATATATAGATAGATAGATAGATATAATTGTTTCGAGTGGAGAGAGATAGACAGGTTTGCCTATAGGCATATTGTACTGTTCTCATTATGTTAGTCGTACCGCTACTTCGAAATGATTTCTCTGCTCGAATGACGTTCCTCAGCTTCAAAGATACGGTGGAATTGCATAATCATTACTGTTGCTTAGAAGCCAAGGAATAGAAAAAGCATTTTCAAATACATCCAAGTATAGATCAGTACCCTTCTTTTCTATTTCCACAGCCAAAAATTAAAAAAAAAAAAAGAAAAGAAACTAAAAACAAATTCAGGCTGAATTTTAAGATTGAGTTTTACCTTTATTTCTTTTCCATAAAAAAAAAGTATTCATCAATTTTTCTAGTATACAAGCATTAGTCAAAAATTTATTTATTAGACACATAAATGAACTGCCTCAGTAATACTAGCACTACCTATACTACTAATTATACTACTACTAATAATAACTGTAAATATTTGGTACGAGCACCTTAGAATTGGGTACACATTACCATTGTACACCGACCAGTCACACACGTGACACCGTTAGAAGGGTTGACCCTTTTATTACCATTTCTCCGAGCAGAACACGCTTGTTGCCTGACAGAGTGGCGATTTTAGACTTTGCAAAGGGGGCATTCTTTGACGCGAACAGAGGTAAGAATCACACACTGTATCTGTATTTGCCCGAATTATTGATCTGTGTGAAAGGGATTACAGAAGTTGTTTTCTATTTTGTTTTTAGTTTCACGGTCGAAGAAGGGTCAAAGAAGGGTTTAAAAAAGGAACGAAGACCCATTGCAAATAGACAACTTCTTTACCAGTTGAGCCTTTACCTCATTTTTTGCCTCATGGTGCAACAGTTACAATAACAATAATATTAAACAAAGCAAGAATAGGTAAGATGCAACAAAATTGCTGATGTAGATTATGTTGTGATAGAGGCGAAAAGATCAATCATATAATAAGGGAATGCAGTAAATTAGCACAAAGACAGTTGAAGACCAGACATAACTTGATGAGTAAGGTGATCCACTGGGAATTGTGCCAGAAGTTTAAATTTGACCACACACACCAATGGTATATGCACAACCCGGAATCAGTCCTAGAAAATAAGACACATAAAGTTCTCTGAAATTTTGAGATACAAACGGACCACCAAATCTCGGCCAGACGACCAAGCCTAGAGATAGCCTACAAAAAGCAAAAAACAAAAAAATACTGAGAACCTGTTGATTAATTGACTTTATCGTTTCAGCTGACTGCAGGGTAAGACTGAAAGAAAGCAAAAAGAATGATAAGTACCTGGACCTTGCCAGGGAACTTAAAAATCAGCCAGTATACTAAGAAGAGTCCAATAAACTTGAGAAGCCTTGCTGTCACTCCAGTGGAAAACCATCAGTTAATACTGGTATGAAAAACTATCAAATTAGCTAAATAATAATAATGCCAGCATTGAAGACAGCGTTGATGCATCGATACGACTTGAGGACTACATAGAAAAACACGAAGGAGGACTGATTACAGCCATCAAAAACGATATTGACAACACGATGGATAACAGAATGACAATAACTAAGACACAAAAAAAAAAATGGGAAGAAAACAACTCTATGGGCGTTTTAAACGACTAATAAACAACATCTCACCCGAGAAAACATGGATGTGGCAAAGAAAAAGAAACTTTAAGAGAAAAACAGAATCTCTCCTAAGAGCAGCACAAAACAACGCCGTAAGAAACAATCATATCAAAGCGAGAATAGATAAGACACAACAAAATAGCAAATGTCGGCTATGTGTTGATAAAGACGAAACTATCGATCACATAATAAGCAAATGCAGCAAATTAGCATAAAATGAGTATTAGACTATACATGACTGGGTGGGCAAGGAGATCCACTGAGAATTGTGCAAGAAATTTAAAATTGACCATACGAACAAATGGTATATGCACAACCCAGCACCTGTCCAAGAAAATGACACACATAAACTCTTATGGGACTTTGACATAAAAACGTATCACCTAATCTCAACCAGAAGACCAGACCTAATAATTAACAACAAAAGAAAGAGAACTTGCAAAATTGTCGACTTTGCTGTCCCGGCTGACCACAGAATAAAACTGAAAGAATGTGAAAAGAAGGATAAGTACCTCGACCTTGCTAGGGAATTGAAAAAACTGTGGAACATGCAGGTTACAATTATACCAATTGTAATTGGTGCGTTTGGAAAAGTAAGTAAAGGATTGCTAAAGGGACTGGAGGATTTGGAAGTTCGCGGACGAGTGGAGACCATCCAAATTACTACATTATTGAAAACGGCCAGAATACTGAGAAGAGTCCTGGAGATTTGAAGAGACTTGCTGATAGATCGATAGATTTCATATTTATTATAGTATCAGGATTATATTTATTAATCATAGAAAAAAATTGGAACACCAAAGATGAAAAATGAAAATAAAGCTAACCGGTTCTGTTCCTCGCTCGTCAAATGATAACTAAAGTAATCCAATGATTAAAAAAGGCACCAATATGTATGGAGTGGAGAATGGAAATAGAGAAAAGAAAAAAAAAGAGAAGAAACAGGGATAAGACAGAAACTAGATTAAATCCAAGGAAATATTCCCATTGTTTACAGAGGGAAGGGTGTCTGGAATAATTAAATTTTTTAGAATTTTTTGAAATTAAAGCTTCGAATGAAAAACAAGTCACAAAATTCGTTGGTTCACTTTATAATTTATAATCTTTTTCTACCTAATCTGTTTCCCCTTTTCCCACTTCCCTATTTTAATTCTCCAATCATCACATATAATTGTTTTGCTTCTTTTTTTTTTTTTGTTTACCTCGTAAATTTCCCTCTGTCATAGCTATGATAAATAAGGTACGAAAACAGTTAGCTAGCCTTCACTTTAAAATGTTAATCATTCTAATTTTAATTTTAATCTATTCATATGATCATCTTAAAGATATTCTCTCTCTCTCTCTCTATATATATATATATATATATATATATATATATATATATATATATATATATATATATATATATATATACGAATACCTACATCTTAAAGCCTGGCGGCAACACCCCACAAGACACCAGCTGTACGGCCACCTGCCCCCTATCACGAAAACTATTCAAGTTAGACGAACCAGACATGCAGGACACTGCTGGAGAAGCAGGGACGAACTCATAAGTAATGTACTCTTATGGACCCCCACACATGGCCGTGCAAAAGCAGGACGACCAGCACAAACATACATTCAGCAGCTATGTGAGGATACAGGATGTTGTCCTGAAGACCTACCTAGGGCGATGAACGTCAGGGAGGAGTGGCAAGAGAGGGTCAGGAATATCCGTGATACCAGCGTGACATGATGATGATGATATATCTATAGTCATCCACAGACAGATCTGTTTCGTTCTCTCTGAACTCATCAGTATGGCTAGACAGGATCTCCCCGTAGCTGGGATCGAAACCCGGTTGACTCAAACGCCAAGTCAAATATGCTTTGGCATGTTTGATAATATATATATATATATATATATATATATATATATATATATATATTATCAAACATGCCAAAGCATATTTTGATTGAGGAACTCATGGTAATTTATACTCAAAAAATTCAAATTTGACCTTACATAACAAGACAAAATGTTGAATAAGCACATAATCCTAACCGTCTTGGGCTGTAGAATATACCAACAGTATCTCTGCAGAAGTGTACCCCCCCCAAAAGAGTGTCATAAATACAACATCAAACCATCTGCTGGCGAGGCTTCAGCTTTGGATATTTGGGAATGTGGAGTACCCCTACATTGCGTTTGCTCCCAGGTCCACTCTGACCCAGAATGGTAGCACCTTGTTGGGCTCCACTTGACCAAGAATGGCTGCTCCTGATTGGGTCCTATCAATGGATTGAATAGAAGAAACTGTATGTGAACAAGGGATTCATGTTATCTTGCTATAATTGAAACAATTTAACTTAGCTTAAAAAAGCTCTGGTCGTTTAAGAGTGTTATCTACAAAATGTGTTTATACATTATATATGTTCAATATGTATGTATAAAGAGGATTTGGCCTTTAATAACCGACAAAGATTGATATTCCATGAAGACCAAACAAACTAAATGCTATATTTAATACACACACACACACACATATATATATATACATGAAGAGGATTTGGCATTGAATTAACTGCAATGGTTGATAAGCCATAAAACCCAGCCAAACCAACTCATATATATTTGATATATATGTATAAAGAGAACTTGACATTTAATATCCTATAATGGTTGATATACCATAAAAGCCAACGTAACCAAATCCTATATACTTAATATATATGTATATAAAGGATTTGGCATTAAATAACCTACAATTGTTGAAAGGCCATAAAACCCAGCCAAAATAACCCATATTTACCTAATATAAAAGTATAAAGAGGATTTGGCGTTGAATAACTTACAATGGCTGAAAAATGCCATAAAACCCAACCAAACCAACTTACATATACTTAATGTATATGTATACAGAGGTTTTAGCATTAAATAACCTACAATGGTTGATATGCCATTAAAACCAGCATAAACAAATCCTATATATTTGAAACATTTGTATAAAAAGGATTTGAGATTAAATAAATTGCAATGGTTGATAATCCATAAACCAAAACAAACTCCATACTATGATGAGTCAAAAGTTTTGCAATAAGCAGCGTCTCATCAACCGAAAAAGACATCGACACACGGCTAACAAAGGCGTGGACAGCTATCGATAGGCTATCGATCATATAGAAAGCGGACCTGATCGATGAAATGAAACGCAGTTTCTGCCAGGCAGTGGTAGTGTCGATACTGCTATATGGATGCACTACTAGGACGGCAATTACACAAGAATGTTGCAAGCAATATTGAACAAGTCCTGGTGGCAACATCCCAAAAGGTACTAACTGTACGGCCACCTGCCTCCCATCACGAAAAATATCCAAGCTAGACGAACCAGATCTGCAGGACACTGCTAGAGAAGCAAGGACGAGCTTATAAGTGATGTACTCCTATGGACCACCGCATATGGCCAAGCAAAAACAGGACAAGCAGCTCGAACATACATACAGCAGCTATGTGAGCATACGAGATGTAGCTCTAAAGGCCTGCCGGAGGCGATGAACGATAGGGAGAAGTGGCGAGAGAGGATCAGGGATATCCGTGCTCGCAGCACGACATGATGATGATGATGATGACGAGGCACAATTCATCAGCTCAGGATGTTTTTTTCAGGTCAAGAAGATGGCAAACCACTCTTGACCCTCAAAGTGATACTCACCAAACCTGCCTCTGTTTCTTTGAGCACGGCCTTGGAATCTACTGTTTTTGGCCTACCATATCTTGCCGGATCGTCAAAGCTCTTGCAAGCCGAGCGAAATTTCTTGAATCATCTGTTCACCGTACTGTGATCAACTGTAACTTTACCTTTTGCACAACAAATGTTCTTGGTTGCTTCACGATAAAACTGTTTGCAAACAAATGACTTACGTTAAATTGAATGATTAGAAATAGAACTGTTTGCTCATTTCGTCACGTGTAAACAAATGAGTGATGTGTCATAGAATTGTTAGTGATATATAGCAATATTTTGAACCATTTAACTTGGTGCAAAAGAATGAGCTTAAACTCGTTTAAACACGTTATCAGCGAAGTATGTTTACAAATCATATATACTTAATATATATGAATGAAGAGGATACGACATTAAATAACCGACAGTGTTTGATATGCCATGGTGTAATGGTTATCGACGTAGGAAATGGACACGGCGATACGAGTTCAAATTCTGGACGAGGCTGATTGCATTATACATAACACTAATACCCTTAGGAAAGGTATGAATCCAATTATTCTCCCTCCAGCTATGGGTAAACAGTAGGGCAGTCTAGGTTCTTCAGCCTTGGTAAGGCAACTAGTCTAGAAGAAGGAAAACTCTGAATTCAAACCTGTAAAACTCCGATTAAAAATTGACCTTGTGTCATATTATGCCCGAGGGGTTGGTAAATATGGATATGCCATAAAACCAAAGTAAACCAAATCCCATATATTTAATATATATGTATAAAGAGGATTTGGCCTTAAATAACTTACAATGTTTGATATACCGTAAAACCCAATCAAACCATATATATATATATATATATACACAGAGGATTTGGCATTATATAACCTATAATGGTTGATATGCCATGAAACCAGAATAAACCAAATCATATATATTTCAAATATATGTATTAAGAGGATTTGGCATTAAATAACCTACAGTGGTTGATATACCATAAAACCAAAGCAAACCAAATTCCATATATTTAATACATATGTATAAAGAGGATTTGGCTTAAATAACTAACAATGTTTGATATACCATGAAACTCAATCAAACCAAATCATATGTATTTAATATATATATATATATATATATATATATATATATATATATATATATATATATACAGAGGATTTGGCATAAAATAACCTATAATGGTTGATATACCATAAAACCAAAACAAGCCAAACTGAAATTAGATTACATTGCACATTCATCTGTGCACCTTTCTAAAAATACATGAAGTGAAGTAATGCACAGCATGTCAGTGCACCACTTACCGCAAAACTACCGACCACAGCAGGTATCTTCCATCACTTGAACTGCTTCGGTTATGTGAAATGTACCTTACCAACTAACTCGTACCGAGATATTTCAAAACTTTTGTCTCACCCTAGTAATATACCATTGAGGCTCTTTTGACGAAATTTTTTTATCTACTTGAAAGTATATTAGTATGCACACAAAATAAGCTAAGTAATAGCGCAGATATCATACCATCATACCAAAATAAATCTATTATATATATATATATATGCCGGGAAAAATATTAAATAAATTATGTTACTTGCTTTAGAGTTGGTTCGTTGTTTCGTTTTTATGGCATATCAACCTTTGTAGGTTATTCAACGCCAAATCCATTTTTATGCAAATAGTTCTATTTCAATCCATACGGTTTAGCATGAGTGCTCAATTTAATTGCCAAAAACATTTCTATTTCAAGCTATTCAGTTTATTCAAACAGTTCTAATTCAGCTAATTCAGTTTATTATAAGTATGGATTTTGTTTACACACAGTTAAATGTCAAAACAGTTCAATATTAAACAGTTCAGTTTAATGTAAGTACAGGTTCAATGTCAAAAACAGTTCCATTTCCAACTATTCAGTGTAGCATAAGCACGCAGTTTAAATGTATGCACAGTTTAATTGTTAGAAATATTTCGTTTTCATGCTATTCAGTTATGTGAAACAGTTCTAATTCAAACAATTCAGCTTAGCATAAATATGTAGTCAGTTCTATTTAACACATTGACATGGCCCTGTCAGATTCTTCTATTCCGGGACACAGTGGACCTGGGAGCAATGGCAATGAAGGGATGCTCTGCATTCCCCAAAGCATCACTGAAACCTCACCATCAGATTGTTTAGTGTCATATCTAGGACACTCATTGAGGGGGCGGTCTTACCCCTCTGCAGAGGTGCTGTCGATGTATTCTACAGCCCCAGTCTTGTTATGATACAATGACGCTGGGAGGAGCAAGAATTTTATTAATAAAGATCAATGAATAGTATCCAGGTCATCTGCTGACATAGGCCAATGTAAACTGGGATGTTTATATTTAGAAAGAATTTTGAGACACAAAATCAGAGTTTTAAAATATAAGTATCCTCACGTTTCACTGTTCGCGAAATCATATCAAGTGGTCACGTGGTGCAAATGAAGTCTGATAGAAAAATGGTAAAGTTTTCGATCCATCTTTTCATCACTGATTTTTGCGAAGTGTCCCACTGTCTCTCTTGGCTCCCGACCATCGAGTTTATTTCTGGCTTATACTCACTTTTTTAATTATTAAAAATGCAGACTCTTTGCTCAGTTTTTGTGGTTGGGAGAGGGTAATTGTTTAATTGATTATCAACTCCGTCTACTGAAATTTGATTAATTTGTAAATGTTTAATTAAAATAAAAAAAATTCTATTTTTGCAGTATTTTTTTGGTTTCTTTTGAAGTGAACTTCTTTTTTTAAATCTATAATCATTTGTTTGAAAACCCCCATTTCTTTTGCCTTTTCTTTCCTTTCCCTTAATTTATTTCCTGCATTGAAACCTACACCAAACCATGAAATGTTATGCATATTTACTGTTCTGAATGTACCATATTCACAATTAACTCTATGTGCGAAATGGGTGAAATGGACATCGAATGTTCGTAACGCGAGAACATATAAAGAACACAGGAATCCCGGAATTCGAAAACACGTAACGACTTCTTGTTCAGGTACGAAACCTTTTTATTAACTTTGAGTTAAAGGTTTCGACGTAAGGAGGAGAGACACAATCTTCTATGCTGTCTTATTCATTTGGCCCCCATCTCGTGCGGCCCCCATAGGGCGCAAGTTCGCCTCGCGCCTGCGAGCTCCAAAAGTCGATCCTTCTCGTTTGGCGTCAAGTACCCAATTCTGTCTTTCTTCAAATTCTCACACAAACCTCCGCGCGCTTCCGGTGCGTGACGTCACCCGCACCCTGTTTTGTCTCGGACTGTTATGACATCTGAGTGACACCTCCATCCGCCCGCACGTGCCCGCGTTAACACCTGCCTCAATGTTGCACCTAACTAACCCATGTGCTAAGCCGAAAGGTTCTCAGCCTAACTAAACTCAAAGGCATGAACCGAAATCCCTAGGCTATTATATAACATGAATATATAACATTTTGCATAATTACTGTTTTGCATTTTTAACATTTTCTGTATTTACTATTTTGCATATTAACTGTTTTGCATATTTACTACTTTGCATATTTAACGTTTTGCATATTTATTGTTTAGCATATGTAATGTTTTGCATATATAATGTTGTGCACATTCACTGTTTTGTATATTTGAGATTTTTCATTTTTACTTTTTTGTATATTTAACGTATTGCATGGGGGGATGTCCTCGTGGTGTAATGGTTAAAGCGATAGACCGCGAAATTGTAGTAAACGAGTTCGTACTCCAGTCGCGCTATTACGTTCACTTTCGGGCAAATACCCTTGGGAAAGGTATGAACCCCCTTATCCTCCCAGCTATGGGTTAAATAGTACCTCTACTGTCCTTCTAGGAGAATGGCTTATGCATTAAATAACCTACAAAAGGTTGATTTGCCATTAAACAAAGAAACCAAACCACACCTATTGCATATTTACTATTTGCGTATTTAACATTTTGGATATTGACTGCTTTCCATATATAATGTTTTCCATATTTACTGTTTTGCATATTTAACGTTTTCCATATTTACTGTTTTTCATATTTAAACTTTCCATATATAATGTTTTGCACATTCACTGTTTTGCATATTTAACTTTTTCCATATTTACTGTTTTGCATATTTAAACTTTCCATATATAATGTTTTGCACATTCACTGTTTTGCATATTTAACGTTTTGTATATTTAACATTTTTGATATTCATTATTTGCATATTTAACGTTTTGGATATGGACTGTCTTCCATATTTACTGTTTTGCATAATTAGTGTCATGCATATTTAATATTTTGCATATTTAACGTTTCGTACGTTAAACGTTTTTCATATTCACTATTTGCATATTGAATAAACTATAAACTATAAATATGCAGTCAATATTCAAAAGGATTGTATTGCATATCTACTGTTTTCCATATTAACGTTTTGCGTATTTACTGTAATTGCACATCTAAAATTTTGCATATTTACTGTTTTGCATATTTAACATTTTGTATATTTACTGTTTTTTTTTAATCTAAATCCTTTGCGCATTTATAATTTGCATATTTAAGGTTTTGCATATTTCTCTATTTTGCATATATACTGTTTTGCATATTTAACATTTTGCATATTTAACGTTTTGCATATTTAGCACTTAGTGTTTTTACTGTTGCATATTAAAAGATATTGGATATTTACTGTTTTGCATATTTTACTGTTTTGCATATTTAACGTTTTGTGATTTTATTATTTTGTATATTTAAAATTTTGCATATATAATATTTTTTATTATTAGTATTATGTATATTCATTGTCTTGTATATTTAGTGTTAAACATATTTAGTGTTTTGCATACTTTCAATTTTGCATGACAAGTGTTTTGCATGTGAAGTGTCATGCATTTTTACAGTTTGGCATATTTTAGTGTTTCGTATTTATATTTTGTGTATTTATTTTTGTAAATATTAAGTAATTTGCATATTTACAGTTACATTTTTATAGTATTTTGTATATGCAGTGTTATGTATATTACACATTTTGCATATTTACCTGTTATGTATATTGAATGTTTTGTGTATTTACTCTTTTGCATTTTCAACGTTTTACGTATCAACTTTTTTGCAAATTTAGTGTTTTACAAATTTAGTATAGTACATATTTTGTATTTTGCATATTTAGTGTTTTTCATCATTAGTATTATGCGTTTTTAGTGTATTGCATACGTAGTCTTATTCATATACACAGTTATGCATTTTTACTGTTGAGCAAATTTACTGCAATAAATATTCTGCATTTTGCATACTTACTGTTATGCACATTTATCGTTTGAAGATGTACGGGCAAAAAACATACAAGCGACATTACTATTTGTCGACTTTACCAAGGCCTTCGATTCCATTCACAGAGGAAAGATGGAACAAATCCTTCTAGCATACGGCCTACCTAAAGAAACCGTAGCAGCAATAACGATTCTCTATAGAAACACCAAAGTAAAAGTACGATCACAAGATGGAGACACAGAATACTTCGACATAGTAGCAGAAGTACTACAAGGGGACACGCTAGCTCCATACCTCTTTATCATTTGTCTAGACTACGTACTTAGAACATCGATTGATAAAATCAGAGAGAACAGCTTCGAGCTGACAAAGAAAAGAAGCAGAAGGTACCCCCGAAAAAACAATTACCGACGCCGACGACGCCGATGACATAGCGATACTGACAAATACACTCAACCAAGCCGAAACACTACTGCATAGTTTGGAACGAGCAGCCGCAGGCATAGGCCTCTATGTCAATGCACACAAAACGGAATATATGTGCTATAATCAAACGGGTGACATCTCCACTCTAGACGGAACCCCTCTTAAACTAGTAGACAAATTCACTTACCTAGGAAGCAGCATCTTATCAACCGAAAAGGACATCGAAATGAGGTTAACGAAAGCATGGACAGCTATCAATAGGATATCGATTATATGGAAATCAGACCTAACCGATAAAATGAAACGCAGTTTCTTCCAGACATCGGTCGCATCGATACTGCTATATGGATGCACTACATGGACTCTAACAAAACGACTGGAGAAGAAGCTAGACGGCAATTACACAAGAATGCTGCGAGCAATCTTGAACAAGTCCTGGTGGCAACACCCTCAAGACACCAACTGCACGACCACCTGCCTCCTATCACGATAACTATTCAAGTTAGACGAACCAGACATGCAGGACACTGCTGGAGAAGCAGGGACGAACTCATAAGTGATGTACTCTTATGGACCCCCACATATGACCGAGCAAAAGCAGGACGACCAGCATGAACATACATTCAGCAACTATGTGAGGATACGGGATGTAGTCCAGAAGACCTGCCAGACGCGATGAACGATAGGGAAAAATGGCGAGAGAGGGTCAGGGATATTCGTGCTACCAGCACGAAATGATGATGATGATGATATATGTATTGTTTTGCATATCTAATGGTACCCACATGCAGTGTTTTGCCTATGTAGTGTTTTGTGCATTTTCTGTAATGCCTATTTAGAGCTTTGTCTATTTTGTGTGATGCATTTAAAGTGTTATGCCTATTTAGTCTTTTGCCTATTTACTACAATGCATATTTAATGTTTTGTGTATTTCGAGCCATTGGCCTAATGAGCAGTGCTCGCCAATGGTCTGGAAGACCAGAGTTCAATCCCAGGTCGAGTCACACTAAAGCCTCAAAAAATGCTACTTGATGACGCCTTGCTTGACACTCAGAATTATAAAGTACGCATCAAGGGTAAAGAGGAGCAATCCAGGGAATGGAGTAGCGCCCTCCCCTACACCTCGGCGTAGTAGCTATTGAAAAGAGAGCCTTCGGGTTACCTTCGACTGCGGTCGCCAACTTCATTTTTTACTTATAATGTATATTATTCATAAATAATTCATAAATAAATTTGAATCTACACTGAATTTCAAATTGCCCTGCCAGCTGGGCCTGTAGAATATACCAACTGCATCTCTGTCGAAGGTTAACACTCCCCCACGAACGAGTGTCTTGGATATGACACCAAACAGTCTGATGTTGAGGCTCCAGTAATGATGGAGCTTTGGGGAATGCAGAGTACCCCTTCATTGCCATCGCTCTCAGATCAACTCAGGTTTGGAGTGGTAGCACCTGATAGGGTCTTATCTATGGGTCAAATAGAATAAACTGTGTACTTATGCTAAACTAAATTGTTTGAAATACAACATTTTTGACATTCAACTGAACTGTTTTGACAAGTAACTGTTTGTAAACAACAACTATACTTATACTTAACTGAATTGTTTGATATTTAATTCGGCGTTAAATAACCCGAAAAGGGTTGATACACCGTAAAACAAAACAACCAACCAACCAAACCAAATTTCAAAATTCCATTCATACTACTATGCACCAATTGAATACTAGCACGTAACATTTGGTCCTTTTCCTTATTTGTACATTTGTAATACAATAGCTGAGGGATTTCGTTTTATATATCTTGCCTTTGGGTTTAGTTAGGCAGAGAACCTTTCAGCTCAGTGCATGGGTTAGTTAGGTGCAACATGAGCGCAGGTGCTCACGTGCGCGCGGAATGGATGTGTCATTCAGAGATATCAAAATAGAAACCCCAGATAGTAAATATGACCGGGGGGTGTGAATGACGTCATGACCGCAAGCGTGGACTGAGATTTGAGTCGAGTTTGAGCGTCGGAAGAAGACGGTTGGCTTTTGGAGCTCGCCGAGGCCTTGCGACGGGTGCTCACGTGTTGGTGTGTGTGTGGGGGTGGGGGGCAGATGGAAAAGTCAGCATAGAAAGATTGTTCCTCTCTCCTCATGTCGAAAAACCTTTAAACTCAAAAAGGTGAATAAAAAGTTTCGTACCTGAACTAAGAAGTCGTAAAGTTTTTCGTGTTTCGGGATTCCTATATATATATATATATATATATATGTTATGAACTGTTTATGTACATTTCACGTATCCATGTGTGCCTATGTAACACATTTGTGGACCAACAATGTACTAATTTTAGTATCGACACTTTTTTTTTTATTACCAAGAAAAATTTCAGGAAAAATGGAATCAGTTAATATCATAATCCTTAGTATAAATATATGAATTTCAGATAATAAGGATTATGATATTAACTGATTAGTCTAATGGATAAGAAATTTAATATCTGGTGCCTTTCAGAAATTGAATAAATTTAAATATATTCATTATTCCGTTTAGTTATATAATAGGTATTATAAACATATAAGATTAAAGAAATGTTTAATAATTAAGTTATTCAAATTAGGATAATATTGGAATTAAGATGAACAATTAGGTTTTTATAATTGTTTATGAATAAAATTTTAAAGGATATAGAAATTAATGAAAAGATTTGTATGTGAACTTTGATTTATTAATGCGATTTTTAGTACAAAACCGGTTTATAACGCGGTTAATTGATAATTTATAATCTATTGGATTTATATCTTGTAATATAATGGCCGAGGGATTTCATTTTATGCCTTTGGGTTAAGTTAGGCTGAGAACCTTTCGGCTCAGTGCATGGGTTACTTAGGTGCAACATGAACGCAGGTGTTCACGCGCGCGGGTGGAGTGGTCGTGTCACTCAGAGATGTCACAATAGCTCTGATGGGAAACGGGGCTAGAGAGTGCGGGTGACGTCACTCACCGGAAACGCACGGAGGATTTTGGGAGATTTGAAAAAGTCAGTTAGTTGAGTTGAGAACTGGACCCCGAACGAGAAGGGTCGACTTTCGGGGCTCGCAGAGGCCAGACGAATTTGCGCGCTACGGGCGCCGCACGAGATATGGGGGGGGGGCAGATGAAAAAACCAGAATAGAAAGAATTTATATCTCTCTCCTTATGTCGAAGAACCTTTAAACTCAAAGGTAATAAAAAGTTTCGTACCTGAACTAAGAAGTCGTAAGTGTTCTTCGTGTTTCGGGATTCCTATGTTCTATGTATATATGTTACGAACATTCTATGTACGTTTCACAAATCCATATCTGGATATGTTACATTCTTATCAAAGTATTTTTAAAGATATTTCACCCTCTTTTTTATTTTTGTTTTTTTAGTATTAGATTCAATTTCCTTAAAGATCTAACTTAATTCATAATGTATTCCTCTGTATACCGGTAAAGATGTCACAATTTCGGTAGATGAGAATGTGACAAATGAATTATTTTTTGTTAAAAGGACAGACGGATTAGTGGCTAAAAATTTAATGGATAAAGATGACACAGGCTTGCGGAAAAAAGAAAAAGAGTGATAAGTCGACAGGTCCATTAACCAGGTGGTCGTGTACACATTGAAATGAGACATGAGATGACCTATAAGACTACAGAAATGGTGGACAAAAGCCCGGAAGCAAAAAGTACCGGGGTCATTAGCCAGAAGGAAAATACTTTGGTGTCCTTGACAGGGTGTGAGTTGTTAACCTCGAGTAGATCGGGTTTTAAAAGCAGACATGTTCAGGTGTCAGAGAAGATCCCGGCTAACAGTCGAAGAGAAGAGATCTCCCGTCAAAACACGTAAGCACTCTTAAACTGTTCATCTCTCTCTCTCTCTTAGACTCCACACCCGAAGCAAGCCAGAAAAATAAAGAAAAAAAGTTATATTTTTTATATACATGTGTTCGTCATTCATTTTGTAATCAAGTCCAGTTGTAGTATGCAACACGCAATAAAAAAAAAACAGCATGAGCAGTATACCTAGTATATTGACCTTCGACCCCGCCAAACATGCCATTCCAAAAACGGTGGAAGTGCATATTCCATTGGCGTGGGCGAGTCTAGCTGACAATAAGGGACCAGGTTAAAGTCCCACGGTACACTCACAGATTGATGCACCGGAAGAGAGTGACCTGTGAACTGCATGACTGTTATTTCCGCTTGATGACGATCAAACATGCCATTCCAAAGACCGCGAAGTGACACATTCCGATAGCCAGTCATGGGAAGGTATTGAGTGTGCGATTGAACTATTATATAACTCGGTGAAGACAGGAAGTCAGTTAGTTTGGAGATCGGAGAAGTTGGAGACAAGGTGTAGTCGAGAAGGCCAGCACTCAGCAGAAAGCTGGGCCCCGGGCCTCCGGTTGCGCAACCCTAGCGAACGAGAAAGACACAACGCTGATGGTCATAAGAGGGGAGGTCAATATGTGGCAGTTCTGTTCGGTCTCCAACTCCCTCTCACACACAAACCTTTCAAATAAAGTGAGAGGTATATTTTTTTAAAGAAGTCTTTGCTCGTCTTTATTCATTGCGTCAATATGTATTCTGCATGTATATGTGTATATATGCATATTTATTATGTGGCTATACAATATATATAACAAAAATTCTTTTAAATATGTTTTACTATGTGCAGAGACACCCTCATTAAAAAGAACGTTGAAATAGATTTATAATGGACAGCGTCTGTTGCGTTTTACTTGATTTAATAAAGATATAATTGCTCAGCATGTGAGCTTTATATATATATATATATATATATATATATAAAGCTCACATGAAGATATATATATATATATATATAAGCTCACATGGAGATATATATATATATATATATGTATATATATATATATCTTCACATATACTAATAGCCTTGCAATGAAAACTCTATTAGGATATATCAATTCTATATATTTTGTATGGATTGCTCCTTTTAAGTTTATTCTTAGACTTAATTTATATTATATACATATCTCTCTCTCTCTATATATATATATATAAATATAACATCATCATCATCATCATGTCGCGCCACCTGCACGGATATCCCTGACCCTCTCTTGCTACTTCTCCCTATCGTTCATCGCCTCTGGCAGGTCTTCAGGGCTACATCTCGTATCCTCACATAGCTGCTGAATGTATGTTCGAGCCGGTCATCCTGCTTTTGCCCGGCCATATGGGGAGGTCCATAGGAGTACATCACTTATGAGCTCGTCCCTGCTTCTCCAGCAGTGTCCTGCATGTCTGGTTCGTCTAACTTGGATAGTTTTCGTGATGGGAGGCAGGGGGGTTGCCGCCAGGACTTGTTCAATATTGCTCGCAACATTCTTGTGTAGTTGCCGTCTAGCTTCTTCTCTGGCCGTTTTGTTAGCGTTCAAGTGGTGCATCCATACAGCAGAATCGACACGACCGCTGCCTGGAAGAAACTGCGTTTCATTTTATCGGTCAGTTCTGATTTTCATATGATCCATAGCCTATCGATAGGTGTCTATGCCTTCGTTAGCCGCATGTCGATGTCCTTTTCGGTTGATGAGACGCTTCTTCCTACGTAGGTGAATTTGTCTACTAATTTCAGAGGAGTTCCGTCTAGTGTGGAGATGCCGCCTGTTTGATTATAGCACATATATTCAGTTTTGTGTGCATTGACATGGAGGCCAATGCCTGCGGCGGCTCGTTCCAAACTATGCAGTTGTGTTTTGGCTTGTTTGGGTGTATTTGCCAGTATCGCTATGTCATCGCCGTAGTCGGCGTCGGTAACATGCATTTAAAAGTGAGTATATATATATATATATATATATATATATAAGTATGAGTATGTGTATAAGGAAAAAATCTTGTATCTTCCGTCAAGAAGAAAATTAACTTTTTATCTACAAATTGGAAGGTGTCTACAAATTTATGGGAAATATTGCTGTTTAGATACACATATCAGTTGAATATATCCTTATACAGGAAATGTATATAAAAGTTTTGTTCCGACTATGTTTAGAAGTAAAAGATAAAAATTTTCATATGTATAAATATTCATTTCACCCCATATATATATACACACATATATATATATATATATATATATATCAACGATCCATTCTTATGGGTAGAGTGTTTACTAATGGCTCGGGAGACCAGGGTTTAATACCAGGTCGAGTCATACCAAATAATAAAAAAATGGTTCTTGATGCCTCTTTGTTTAACACTCGGAATTATAAGGTGCTGATCATGAGTAAGTGGAGCAATCCAGGGAAATGAGTAGCACCCTCCCGTACACCTCAATTTGGTAGCTATTGAAAAGGAAGCTTTTGGTTCACCCTCGGCAATGGTCGGCAACTTTACTTTTACTTTATATATATATAAAAGTTGTATTTTTTGTATATGGATATGTACATATATATATATATATATATCCGAGGGCAAAAAAAAAAAAAGATCATAAGAAACAATTACACAAAAATGAAAATATAGACTCACACACTTCCCTATCCTCTAGGCTCGATAAGTTGGCAGAGCATTGAAATCAATAAATCAATATCAACATTTATCTGTCCAATAATAGCAGTCACATTAAATACATGAAATTTATTTGCAAATGGAACACCTATTCTGGGACAGAAGTAGTGATTTTAAGCTGCTCAAAGAATGATGACCTCTTATTTCAAGATGAAAGTCTGAATAGATATGTAAGAAACAAAGAAGCATGATGAGATTATTGTTCACCGGTTCTGGGGAGTATGGAGTTATCTCTTTACTGTAATTACTCCCAGGTCCACTCAGACCTTGAGTAGTAGCACTTTTTAGGGTTTCATCTATGGATGAAAGATATCTATTTGAAATAAAGTTTTAAATGATTTTGAACTATATTAATATATCAACTTTTAAAGCATTGATATTTCAACTAAATATGAAGTTTATCTTCGTTTTGATTTTGGTCGGGTTTCATGAGATAAATAAACCTTGTAGTTTATTTGAGTTACTTAATGCCAAATTTTGTTTACACGCCCATAATACAACACACACACACATATATATATATATATATATATATATATATATATGTACACTCCCCCATGGGGGTTGAGCACTCTAACGAATAATGCAAAGCTCTTCGAACGAATTGAGCTCCCTGATATCCGGTAAGGTATAAAATGTCAACAAACGAACGCTACTACTTAATACCATATAATTCCCTAGCTGACGTTGTACGCTTCTTGGCTGAGTGGTCTAATACAAAGTCAAGCGTAAAGTTGCTTCAAGCCTCCTACATGTCTAGCCACACTGAAGAGTTGTGATACAACGAAACAGTCTGTCTATGAATGGCAATATATATATATATATATATATATATATATATATATATATATATATATATATATTTACTAATCTAATATCCACCAGGATTCACGGTACCAGAAAAAAACCAAAAAACCCCTGGTCCGTAACAAGAGCTAAAATTATCTCGAATCACGGTCCAGAGGAAAAAAGAAAAAAAGTTTTTTTGGGTAAAAAAGAAAGAAAAGACCACCTCGTCCGACTCCTTGAAAAAAATCAAGGGGTACTTAGTCAGTGGCCAAAAGAAAACCAAAAAACCCTCCGCGAATTCTGCAATGCTACAATTACTAAAGTGCTCAACATAAAACAATGGAGCCAATTATAGAATAAACTTAAATCGCTAGTCGAAAATCTACTAAAGTTTCACCTTAACGGATCATCAGGAAGTTTAACCTCGACTCTCGAGGTTAAACTTCCTGATGATCCGTTAAGGTGAAACTTTAGTAGAAGATTTTCGACTAGCGATTTAAATTAATTCTATATATATATATGGTTCGTTTATAATTTCCTTGCATCTTTATTTTAAACGAGTTAGAGCACATTTTGTTGTACCCGAGAAATAAAACAACTCTGATGTATAAAGATATGATCTGCTTCTTTTCTTTTCCTTTTATACCCCGAAATGTATGTATGGGTAGAGTGAGAGTGTGTCAAAGATGGCTAAGCTTGCACACTCACAGGGGCTGAGGTACGAATCTGCGGTGAAACCTCTTCAGCCTTTTCTTTGTTCTCTACTTTCGCTAGACTTTTATAGGGACACATCGAATCACCTCGAATCGAAACGTAACGTTGTGTAAAAAAATTGCTGATATCTAATTGAATAGTTAGCGATACATGGCAATACATCGTATCATTTAGCTGTGTGCAAATGAATGAGTAATGTTGACGAGGATAATTAGTGTTGAATAGCAATACTCGTAACCATTTCACCGTGTGCAAACAAACGATTAATATCGAATAGAATTATGTCTTAGATAGCAATAAATAAAAAAAATTAACTATGTATGTATTTGTCACTGCCTCCCGCCAGACAGGACTTGACACAAGGTCAAAAGCCCGAAGGCCGATTAAAGTGGGGATAAAGGGGAGGGGAATGTCAGGAACGAGCCGAAACTCGAACCCTGCTGGTCTGTACTGCTCAGAGACCCACTAAGTGCAATATGGGTCTTATGAGGCAAGCAGTTTCACGAATCCAAATTTGGATCCGGGCTCGTATGCCGGGTTATAGCTTAAACTAGACAGCAAGGTCTAGTGCTATACATAGAGGACAAAGGTTGCTGCTCGCCCACACGAAGGTGACCCAACCGAAGATTGGGGGCTTTCGGCCTCGAATTTGCCATTGTTTGATACCCCATCCGAAACGAATGCCAGACGGCCCAGCCAAAAGGCCAGGGAAGTAACAATTTAACTATGGAGAAACAACGGCAATACTATTCTGCAAATAAATTAGTTGAAACTTATTTGAAAATAAAATTACCGACCAATACATATCATATACAACTATTTAAATGTGTGAAAACAAATGACTGACCAAACCAAGCCGAAACACTTCTGCATAGTTTGGAACGAGCCGCCGAAGGTATTGGCCTCCATGTCAATGCACACAAAACGGATTATATGTGCTATTATCAAACAGGCGACATCTCCACACTAGACGGAACCTCTTGGAAACTGGCTGACAAATTCACCTACGTAGGAAGCAGTGTCTCATCAACCGAAAAAGACATCGACACACGGCTAACGAAGACCTGGACAGCTATCGATAAGCTATCGATCATATGGAACCCAGACCTGACCGATAAAATGAAACGCAGTTTCTTTCAGGCAGCGGTCGTATCGATACTGCTGTAAGGATGTACTACTTGGTCGCTACTTAAACGGCCAGAGAAGAAGCTAGACGGCAATTACACATGAATGTTGCAAGCAATATTAAACAAGTCCTGGCGGGAACACCCAACAAGGCACCAACTATACGGCCACCTGCCTCCAATCACGAAAACTATCCCAAGTTAGACGAACCAGACATGCAGGACACTGCTGGAGAAGCAGGGACTAGCTTATAAGTGATGTACTCCTATGGACCCCCACAAAAGCAGGACGACCAGCTCGAACATACATACAGCAGCTATGTGAGGATACGGGATGTAGCCCTGAAGACTAGCCAGAGGCGATGAACGATAAGGAGAAGTGGCAAGAGAGGGTCTGGGATATCCATGCAGGTGGCACGACATGATGATGATGATATAGCAAAATTTAAACCAATTAACTCTGTAAAATGATTTCAGGAGGTGCCCGAGGTGTAATGGTTATCGTCGTAGGAAATGGACACGGTGACACGAGTTCAAATCCTGGACAAGACTGATTGCATTTCACATAGCACTAATATCCTTGAGAAAGGTATGAATCCAATTATTCTCCCTCCAGCTATAGGTAAATAGTAGGACAGACTGGGTTCTTCAGCCTTGGTGAGGCAATTAGTCTAAGAGAAGGAAAACTCTGAATTCAAAGCTGTTAAACTCCGCTAAAATATTGACCTTGTGTCATATCCTGCCCGAGCGGAGGGGTTGGTAAATATGATATGGTAAAATGATTTCAGTCTCATTTAAAATTGTTATCAATAAATGCGTTTGCAATTCATATATATTTAATACATATGTTTAAACGAGATAAATAACTCACAATGGTTGATGTGCCATAAAATCCAACCAGGCCATAAAACAATATATTTTGGTTTGGTTTGGTTTGGTTTGGTTTTATTGCACATTAACCATTGTAGGTTATTCATGCCAAATCCATTTTTCTACCTATAAACATTTCTATTTCAAACAATTCAGTTTTGCATCAGTACGCAGTTTTAATGTCAAAACAGTCCCATCTCAAACAATTCAGTTGAGTATAAGCACATGGTTTAGTTTTACTTGAACTATAGATAGGATCCTATCAGGTGCTATCATTCCAGGCCACAGTGGATTTGGGAGCGATGGCAATAAATAGGTACTCCGCATTCCCTAAAGCTCCAGCATTACTGGAACCTCACCATCAGATTATTTAAGGCGAGTCTTACCCCTCTGCAGAGAAGCAGTCGATGTATTCTGCAGACCCAACAGACTGGGCCACCGGGAAACTCGTTGAGAGAGTCTTGCCCCTCTGCAGAGAAGCAGGCGGTGTATTCTGCAGACCCAACAGACTGGGCCACCGGGAAACTCGTTGAGAGAGTCTTACCCCTCTGCAGAGAAGCAGTCGATGTATTCTGCAGACCCAACAGACTGGGCCACCGGGAAACTCGTTGAGAGAGTCTTGCCCCTCTGCAGAGAAGCAGGCGGTGTATTCTACAGCTCCATGCTTGTATATTCTTGTCAATACCTCTTGTATGTACGAGGGTCATTCAAAAAGCTTCAGTCAGATTTTAGTTTAATCGCTCACTTTTCAATGAAGCCTGAATTAGTTTTTCTTTTTTGCTTATTTTAAAAGCAGTAATATGTTGCCACACAAAAAATATTCAGCTATGGTTTTTCTTCAGTGTGAGACTTAGAACATTTTTAGCGACCCTGTAATATAACGGCCAAAGGATTTCGTTTTATGCTGAGAACCTTTCGGCTCAGTGCATGGGTTACTTAGGTATAACATTAACGCAAGTGTTCATGCGCGCGGGCGGGCGGAGCGGACGTGTCACTCAGAGATGTCACAATAGCCCAGATGGGAAACGGGGCTTGAGAGTGCGGGTGACGTCATGCACCGGAAGCGCGCGGAGGATTTAAGGGATTTTGAAAAAGTCAGTTAGTTGAGCTGAGACTAGAAACCGAACGAGAAGGGTCGACTTTCGGGGCTCGCCAGACGAATTTGCGCGCTACGGGTGCAGCACGAGATGGGGGTGGGGGCAGATGGAAAAGCCAGAATAGAAATCTCTCTCCTTATGTCGAAACCTTTAACTCAAAGGTAATAAAAAGTTTCGTACCTGAACTAAGAAGTCGTTACGTGCTTTTCGTATTTCGGGACTCCTATGTTCTATATATACATGTTATGAACATTCGATGTACGTTTCACACGTATCCGTATCTGGCTATGGTACAACCCTACCACGTCTTAAATATTTCTGTTGGTGTAAATGAGCTTATCTCGTATTTCGTTCGTAGGTTACTTTGTTGGTAGTTTTCTTTTATGGCATATCAACCCTTTTTCGGGCCATTTAATGTCGAATCAAGTCATTTAGACAAAAAAACAAACTTTGTTTTATTTTGTTTTTGTTTGGTTTTTGTTGCCTCTCAATTATTGTAGGTTATCTAATGCCAAATCCATTTTATACATTAAACGGTTCTCTTTCAAACAATTCAGTTTAACATAAGTACATAGTTCAAATGTCAAAAACATTTCTATTTCAAGCTATTCAGTTTACTCAACAAAGTGAAATGGTTCCAATCATTGCTCTGTATCACAAACAATTCTATTAAAAATCAGTCATTTATTTACACACAGTTAAATGTAAAAACATTTCTATTTCAAACAATACTATTTAGCATAAGTTTAGTTCAATTCAACCCATAGATAAGATCATAGAAGGTACTACCACTCCGGGTCACAGTAGATTTGGGAGCGATGGCAATGAAGAGGTACTCTTCATTCCTGAAATTTTCGGGACTAGGGCCTCACCATCAGATTGTTTAGTGGCACATCTAGGACACTCGATTGGGGTGGGGGGGTCTCACCCCTCTGAAGAGATGCAGTCGGTGTATTCTACAGCCCCAGCCGACTGGGCCCATATCTCATATTTTTCTTGTTTTTCGGTGTTAGTATATCGGTAGATATACTTTGGTAAAATTGGACATTGGTGAATGATGACTCGAATTAGTATCCTTCTAAGCACCAACCAATACAAAATTATAATTATAAAACTTCTGTTTATTCGGTATTAGTATATCAGTAGATATGCTTTGGTAATATTGGATATTGAGGAATAATGACTTGACTTAGTATCCTTCTAAGCACCAACCAACACAAAACTGTAATTATAAAACTTCTGTTTATTCGGTGTTAGTATATCAGTAATATGCTTTGGTAAAATTGGACATTGGTGAATGATGACTCGACTTAGTATCCTTCTAAGCACCAACCAATACAAAATTATAATTATAAAACTTCTGTTTATTCGGTGTTAGTATATCAGTAGATATGCTTTGGTAAAATTGGACATTGGTGAATGTTGACTCGACTTAGTATCCTTCCAAGCACCAACCAACACAAAATTATAATTATAGACCTTTTATGACATTTTCTAAGTTTAATCTGGTACAAGTATGCGAACTTCACTGCCGTCATCAATGAAAATCATTAGCTTTTGTTTGTTTTGTCTTTTTGTTTTATACGAAAGAAAGAGTGAAAAAGAAGATTTTTTTAAAAAATTAGTGTGAATTATTAGAGATGATTTAGTGCTCTGTTTTGCCACACTGATCTTTCACCCTGAGATAAAACCAGTTTGAATCAGTACGCACAGTTAAGTGATATTAATTTAAATAAAAAGAACAGATAAATAAAATTATTCAAAAAAAAAAGAAGAGGCTTTTTAACAAAACAATTCCCTGGAGAACAATTTAATTCATAGTTTGGCTAATTTGCCTTAATTATTTTAAAAACATTTTGATTAATTTAAAAGTGTTTTCTCTTTCTAGTCTTGCAAAGGGGGAAAAAGCAACAAAACCAAAAATAAAACAAAAACAAAAACAAAAACAAAAATAAAATAAATAAAATAAAGCAAAAAAAACCCAAAACAACAACAACAAAAAGAACAAGTATACATGCACACTGCAGTTATACATGCGAATACGCAAACACATATACGGACGCTAGAAAGA
Organism: Sepioteuthis lessoniana; assembly: GCA_963585895.1. Classification (NCBI taxonomy): domain Eukaryota; kingdom Metazoa; phylum Mollusca; class Cephalopoda; order Myopsida; family Loliginidae; genus Sepioteuthis; species Sepioteuthis lessoniana. The sequence continues at coordinate 21,355,970 of OY757927.1, read as the reverse complement.
TATAAAGGAAGTCTGAAAAGTCAGGTTGATATGTTCCACTATAGGAATAACGTCTTCAGAATGAATGCATTTACCAGCCCCTGTTCAGAAGCTGAATGTGGCTCAAAGTCAATTCTTTAACGGAGTTTAACGGGTTTGAATTCAGATTTTTTCCTTCTCCTAGACTGGTTGCAATGCCTAGATGGAAGAGCCCAGTCTGTTCTCATATTTAGGCATAAAATGAGAGAGAATAGTTGTATTCATACCTTTCCCAAGAGCATTGGCGCTATGTGAAATACAAAGAGGCTCGTCCAGGGTTTGAACTCAAGTCACCGTGTCCATTTCGAACGATGATAGCTGTTACACTATGGAACCCTCAACAATCTTTTTCGTTCACTGTGTGCAAAGAAATGAGCTAAGAAATCATATATTTAATATATATGTATAAAAAGGATTTGGCATTAGATAACCTACAATGATTGATATGCCATTAAACCCAACCAAATCTAATCATATATATTTAAAATATATTCATAAAGAAGATTTGTCATTCAATAAACTACGATGGTTGATATGACTTAATGGGGGTGCCCGTGGTGTAATGGTTATCGTCGTAGGAAATGGACACGGCGACACGAGTTCAAATCCTAGACGATTTCACATAGCACTAATACCCTTGGGAAAGGTATGAATTCAATTATTCTCCCTCCAGCTATGGGTAAATAGTAGGGCAGAGTGAGTTCTTCAGCTTTGGTGAGGCAACTAGTCTAGGAGAAGGAAAACTCTGAATTGAAACCTGTTAAACTCCGCTTAAAAAATTGACCTGGTGTCATATCCTGCCCGAGCGGAGGGGTTGGTAAATATGATATGCCTTAATACCCAACCAAACCAAGTCATATATATTTGATATAAATATATAAAGAGGATTTAGGATTAAATAACCTACAATGGTTGATATGCCATAAAACCAAAGCAAATCAAATCAAATATATTTAATATATATTCATATATTCATAAAGAGGATATTGTATTTAATTATCTACAATGGTTAATATGCCAGAAAACCTAACTAAACCAAACCAAATCATATGTATGTGATATATAAATATAAAGAGAATTTGGCATTAAATAACCTACAATGGTTGATATACCATAAAACCAAACCAATCAAACTAAACAATCTTCTTCAGGATGAATGCGTTGCTTTTTGCTTGTTTTTTACCGACTTGTACTTCTAGTATTATATTTCTATTTCTTTCTTCTGATCTCTATCTTGATTGTCTAGCTCTTGTTATATACTCATCTGACGACACAATAAAGACTAGCGACACAGTTCTTTAGAAAAATATACCACTAACTTTATTGAAAGGGTTGTGTGTGAGAGGGACTTGGAGACCGAACAGAACGGCAATATATTTTACCCCCACTCTTACGGCCCTCAGCGTTTCTTTCCCGTTCTCCTGGGCTGCTCAACCGGGGGCCTAAGGCCCCCTCTGCTGCGTGCTGTTTTTCTCTACTGCATCTTATCTCTAACAGGTCTGATCTCCTAACTGCTTAATCGGAGGCCTGAGGGCTCCCTCTTCTGGGTGCTGGCTTTCTCTACCGCGTCTTGTCTCCAACTCGTCTGATCCCCAACTCTATCGGGGGTCCCGAGGGGCCCTTCTTCCGGGTGCTGTTTTCTCTACAGCATCATTTCCCACCTCTCCGATCCCCAACTCTCAATCGGGGGGCCTGAGGGCTCCCTCTGCTGGCTGCTGGCTTTCTGTACCGCATCTTGTCTCGAACTGATTGAATTTCCTGTGCACTGACTTATATAATAGTTCAACGTCCACCTTCTTCTTGTGGGCGTCACAAATTGCACTCATTCAACTCATCCACGGTCAAGGCTACACTCTGCTATTCCTCGACCGGATGCACCTGTTATCTATACAGGTGCATTTCCTATTTTGACAGCCCGGCCGGGTCGTAGGTTAATATACAACAGCTCCCAGCTTCTCACTTTGCTCTTCTCCGTGTCACTTTGGCTGTTCTCTATTCGTTACTTCTCGTCGTTGTGTCTATTCTCGTAACCAACACCCATCTCTTCACTTGACTCTTCTCTTGTATCGCTCTGACTGTATATCTGTGCTTGCTTCTCGTCTACGCGTCTGTTTTGTCTCCCACCATTTTTGTTATTGTTCACTCGTTGCTGTTATCCCGACCGCTTCAAGTTCTTCGGTGCTTGCATGGGATAGGATAGAGTGGGTCTTTGTATCGTCGACTTGAAGGTTGGTCTTTGTATATTTGTCGAATCTGAGTAGGAAAACTTGCCGCCATAATTATTCGAGTGAAAAAAAACACAATTCTGTTTCAGAGGAAATGTATCATGGTTTAACATTTCATCTTGATAAAGAATATAAAACAATTCAAGACGAATTAATATGTTTTAACGGAGAAAACTTTATAGAAAGGATAGAGAAATTACATGAAATACTAAGAGTACATAATGGAAAATTGTGGTGTAGAGACCAACGTCAAAGCATTGTACCGTGTGTGGTTCGACATTAGATGTGTTGGGGTTATAAAATCTTCTTCCCAGTCGAGAGACGCACGCATTCGTGCGTGCTTCTTGTTATCGAGGTTGGAACGAATAGTGAAAGTAATAGATAGAAAGAGTTATAGATTGAGAGAGAGAGAGGGGGGGAGGGGGAGGTAGGAAGAGAGAGGGATTCAATTTTGCCACGCATCTCATAATGCTACTTTGGTCACTCCACCTAACGGTCATTAAAAGTATTATATTCGAAAGCAAGGGATTTCATCCCTACACTGAGATGACAAAAAACTGGACTCAGTTTTCATGTGAACATTTAACTTTATCTTATTGACAGCAACCATTTTACCACGTCCCTTGCAAACTTATGAGGAATTATTGAGCGGAGATGGAGCTATAACCACTCCAATTGAGTATTTCTCACTAATTGAAGTTTTTAACTTCTAAACTTCTATAAGATTATATGATTACGTGACTTTCTCGCTTGAAATGAAATCCAAGCTTTCATTTGACCTCAGAGTCACTATACGTCACTCAAACCCAACGATCTTATCCACACAGATTTTCAATAACTTACACTCTAAGCCAAACTACAGATTATCCAATTTGTTACTTAATATCAGGAAAATGTTGGAGCCGAGCTTAGCGTAATGATTATCGTTGTAGGAAATGGAATTAGTGACCGGGGTTAGAATTCAGGGTGGGGCTATATGCATTTCATTTCGTGCTAATGCCCCTGGGAAATACATGAATTCATCTGTTCCCCTTTAGCTATGGATAAATAGTAGAATAGACCGAATTCTTTTCCTTTGGTTTGGCAATCAGTCCTCTAGAAAAAAAACTCTAAATTCAAACCAGCCCTACTCCACTTAAAAATTGATTTTGTGTCACGTCTTGTCAATCTCAGGAAGGTGCTGTAGGAAGATAAAGCCTTTTTTTAGCAATAGTGTAGGTTTTATGGGGTGGAATTTGCTAACGTCATGCTCCTACTTCTGGGTTTGAATTAAGAGTCTTTTCTTCTCCTAGACTGGTTGCCAAAGCCAAAGATCCTTGTCTACCCTACTATTTACTCATAAGTGGAGAGATGGGAAAGAAAGGTTCATGACTTTTCGCAGAGTTTCAGCATGGAGTGAAACACAAACAACCTCATCCACGATTTGAACCTGGTTCATTTCCAATATCAATGACGAAAATGGCTATGCCACGACACTTTTTTTATTGAATGATTAATTCATACTGAGGAGGCTATTCTTTCAGTGAAACCTTTCGGTCTAAATTTTCATAGGGTCTTTTTTTTCTCCGACCACCGAATTTTATTTCAAACATCATTGGTGTTACGGTGATGTTCCTCAACTCTATTTCTCGTGAAAGGTCCTAGTATTCGTATAGTTTTTGCTTTTATTTTAAATTGTTTTCTGCTTGAACAGCAATGTTCAAAGGAAAATCCACGATCTCAAAATCTAATAGGATTTTATGCGTTTCAGTTTTTCGAACATTTTGCCCATGTGGATTTTTTTCTTTTTGCTAATTGGGTGATATATTTTTTGGGAACAAATTGCTTAATCAGATCAATACGGTAAAATATTTTTGATTGAATGGGAGGATTTCCGAAATAATGCTAAGAAAAGAAATTAAATTGGTATTTTGGGGAACTATTCGATGAATCACTTAACAGAATATGATTTGTAGATTGATATTGTTTTAATATCTTATGTGGTTTGTGCGAAGATTGTTTTTAAAATAAACGTAAAAAGGGAGGATACCCAAGGAGGCATTGCAAACAAATAACAATATTCTGTTTTGCGCATATACCATTTGTCAGTCTAGTCCAAGTTCCAACTCTTGCACAGTTCCCAGAAGATCAACTTCTCCACCCAGTCATGCATGCTTCTGTATTCCTTTCTTGTTAGTTTGCGACATTTGTTTATTATATAAGTAACTGTTTCATCTCTACCACCGTATTTCCTACACTTTCTGTTCTCCTGTGAATGATCAAATTTATAAAACTTCCTGCGATCTTCTCAAATTAGCGTTACCTGATGGTCTTTCACTGGAGTCCGAGTGACAGCAATTCTCCTCAGGTCTCCAGGACTCTTCTCAGTATTCTGGTCGATCTCAACTATCCTGTATTTGGTTAGTTTCGATTCGTCCTTCAATTTCAACTCTTTCATTCCCCTTTCTTGGACACAACAATAATGTGTGATAATACCCGCTTCTGCAGCTCGTTGCATAAGTTACTAAGTTCCCGTCGAGAACTTATGTGGGCCAGATCAAAGCGAGAAGCAGGTTCACAAAGAAAAGAACAAAAACACAACAACAAATTGTAGTTAAAACGTCAAGGGAGGATATGGAGCGTGTAACACTTTGTGGATAATTAATTCTAGTTTGAGTTTCGGCTGGCAAAAGATTATCTTAACTAACTGGTTCCGGCTGGTAATGTCGCTGTTTGTTGTTTCTTTGTCCCGGCCTAATCAACTTTCCTCGAACCCAAAGTAAGTCTGACTGCTTGGACCCAAAATGCGCCTGTATATATACAGAATGTTTCATTATTATTTCCGGCTAATGGGACACCCACGAATAAGCCCATAACTTTTTGGGGAACCATTTCTCTCTTAAAAAAACTGGACATAAAATTATTTCCTAGACTGGCCGTTTCCGATACAGGGACATTAAATTCACACCCTTTTAAGTTTTTGACCAGTACCCGACAAGTACTTAACATTTACCCACGTCTGTGGCTATATGTATAAACATTTTCTTATCTAGATTTCCTTAATCTAGTTAATGGGTTTTCCTAACATTTGAAATTTGATACCCAGGCCGAATCTAACTCATCTGGTCACATATATATGTGTGTATATGTGTGTGTGTATGTAGGTGTGTGTGTGTGTGTGCGCACACAAGTGCGTGGGCGTATATATATATACACACACACACGCACACATGTATAGGTGCACACACACACATGTGTATACCTGTATGTGCATATATCCAACTCATAGTGTCATCTATGTTCTACAGCAGTCTTTTCAAACGTTAGAGCCATCCGTACACACATAAACTTGAGCTTTGGGGGATTGTAATTACTCCAAAATCTACTCTGTACGGGAGTGGTAATACCTGGTAGTGTCCTATCTATAAATCTAATAAAAATATTTAATCCTTTTCTATACTTTAAACCATTTAAAAGTGTGCAAACAGATTTTAAATTGTATTATCAATATTGGCCTAATGATTAGAGCGTTAGCCAATGGTCCAGAAGACCGGGGTTCAATCACAGGTCGAGTCATACCAAAGACTCCAAAAATGGAACTTGATGCCGCCTTGCTTAACACTCAGCATTATTAGGTAGGGATCAAGTATGACAATCCAGGGCATGAAGTTGTTCCCTTTCCTATACCTCGGTGTAGTAGCTATTGAAAACGGAGCATTCAGGTCGCCCTCGATTACTGTCGCCAACGTTACCATCTTATTCGTATCATATAGCAATACGAGGATCATTAATTAAGTTTCCAGACTTTTTTCTGTGGGCAATTTTATTGTACACACATGAAACTCTAGTCCCCTTCGAAGTAATCTCGTCCGGCTGCAATCCACTTGTCGTACCGTTCCAACAACTTCTGGAAGGCCCCACGGAAGTCGTCTTGTATGATCGTGTCAATGACCTTCGTCACAGCCTATTTCATCTCCTCAATTGTCGTATAACGACGGCCTCTGAGCTTAGGAAATAACCAAAAGTTACAGGGAGCAAGGTCTTGACTATAGCGGGGGTGAGGAACTGTCTTCATGCTCATCTTGGTCAAATAGTCTGTGACAAGGATGGAGTTGTGGACTGGTGCATTGTCCGGGTGGAAATGCCACTGAGCCGATTTGAAGGGTGCTGACCTCTTCCGACCGAATCTCTTCCTGAACTCCCTTAAAACCTCAACATAGTAACCCTAACCCTAACTCAAAAACTGATGCTCGATTCATGCAAGATGCTCCAAAAGCATTCTGAAGCATTCCATACGTGTCTGTGGCATTTTTTCCAAGTTTAAAACAGAATTTTAATGCATATCGTTCTTCCTCACATCCAGATTGCATTTTTGAAATTCACCATCTGTGACAATCAGGCTCTAGTAGGGTGTATTCCAATTGCTGCTGTAGCTGTTCATTTGAACCTGAAATCTCATAAGAAGTATAGCAATAACATAATTAATTTTCAAGAGTCTACGACAATTTTTAATGCCAGTACAAAAAATGTCTATAAACTTATTGAATGTATCACGTATATGAAAACACTTTATTCTATGCAAACAAACGATTAATATTAAATAGAGGTATTAGAGTTACGTAGCAAAACTTAAAACAGTTTAATTTGCAAGATCCAAGTACGTGTCTCTTCACTTTCTTTCTTGTTCTGTGGTCGTTTGACCGGGATTAGGTGATTATTTTATATCTCAAAATCCCAGAGAATTTTATGTGTCGCATTTTCCAGAACGGGTTCTGGTTTGTGAATATACCATTAGGCAGTGTGACAAAATTTGAATTCCTCGTATGATTCCCAGGGGATCCCCTTCGCCACTCAGTCGTGCCTAGTATTGAGCTCCGCTTGTGCTAGCTTGTTTCATTCACTTATTTTGTGGTCAATTGTTTCGTCTCTTACCACATAACCTGCACTTGTTATTTTGTTGCATATCGTTCTTCTAAAGTATCAGATTGCATTTTTGAAATTCACCTGTGACAATCAGGCTTTAGCAGGATGTATTCTACTTGCTGCATTTTTGAAATTCAGCTGTGACAATCAGACTTTAGCAGGATGTATTCTATTTGCTTCTGTAGCTGTTCATTTGAACCGGAAATCATAGAAATTGGTCTGTCATCTCAGAAGATGTATAGTAATAACATACTGAATTTTCAAGAGTCTACGACAATTTTAAATACCTGTACAAAAAATGTCTGGAAACTTATTGAAGGAACCACGTATATATCAAGTCAAATTTAGTGATTGTATTATTACGTACATCAACCTAATAAAGGGGAGCCCACTACGGGTTGCCAAGTCAGCGAGGGCAGTAGAATATATCGACTGCACCTTTTTGCATTCTTTCATTTTCACTTGATGCTCCACAAAAACGGCAAAATCCGCGAGACTCAATGCAGTGTGACAAAATTTGAATTTCTCGTATAATTTCCCTTCCCTACTCAGTCGTGCCTAGTATTGAACTCCGCTTGTGCTAGCTTGTTTCATTCACTTATTATGTGGCAAATTGTTTCGTCTCTCTCACCACATAACCTGCACTTGTTATTTTTTTGCGTTTTTTATCTTTAACGACAGTTGGTCGTTATAGCGTTATTTTGTACTGTTAAAAGAGATTCAGTTTCTCTCTTAAAGTTTCTCTTCTTTAACCATGTCACGATCTTCTCAGGTGAGATTTCGTCAGTTTGTCACTTGAAATATTCATAGAGTTATTATTATTTCTTGATAAGTATATATATATATATATATATATAGAAGTCAGTTGAACTTAATGGCAGATCACACTTACACACACACACACACACACAACGACCCAGGGAGAAAGACAAACGAACTTTAGGACATATTAATTATCATAGATTATTTAGGAAAGAAGAAGAAGAAGAAGAAGAAGAAGAAGAAGAAGAAGAAGAAGAAGAAGAAGAAACACCCACAGAGACAAACAATTTATCACAGAACGCACTAATGCGACTTGAAAATTCCCAGACACAGCTCTTGGAAATAAAAAGAAAAACGTAAGTTATTAAAAACTGTCGCCGCTTTATAATTCAAAGACAACGCTACCATCAAATATTATAGTCTTCCTGAAGAAAGTGAAAACACTAGAAACACGAGTTGAAGGTGGGCATTTTCATTTCAAAGTATTTACCTTTTTCTCTCATTGGACCAACTTTATCAGTCGTCTGTGGCTGTAGAAAACACCGTTTCTTTGCCGAGGGTTAAGACCATTCCGCCCAACAACAAGTGTCCTGGATATGACACTAAACAACCTTATAGTGAGGTTCCAGTAATGCTAAGGCTGTGGGTAATGCAGAGTTGCCATCACTCCCAGGTCCACTCTTGCTCAGAGTGGTAGCAATTGATAGTGTCTTATCTAGGGGTCAAATAGAACTAAACTGAGCACTTATGCTAAACTGAATTGCCTGAAATAGGACTGTTTTGACATTGAAACTGTGCACTTATGCTAAACTGAATTGTTTGAAATAAAACCGTTTTTGACATTTAAATTGTACTTATGCTAAACTGAATTGTTTGAAATAGAACTGTTATAAATATTTGCTAGCAAGTTGTAGACGGTCAATACACATCAATAGTTCCCTCTCTACCCCAACAAAATACCTCGATGTAATAGCTATTGAAAAGGGAGCCATCGGGTCACCCTCGTCTATATATGTATATATATATATTAATACTATTAAGCTGTACAATGTTTTTCAGAGTAGCAAATGTAAATAAAATGATATGGGCTATTCTGATGGCTGCTTTGGTGAGTGGTTAGATTTCATGGCATATCAACCCTTGTCGGCTATTCAATGCCAAATGGTGTTTATTCATATCTACTGAATATATGGTTTATAAAAGAATTGTTTATTGGCAACATTTTAAACGCGCTAGAGCTCCTGAAATAGTTCTATTTGACCCATACATGGGACCCTAATAGGTACAACCACACCGAGTCAGAGTCGACTTGGCAGTAATGACATTCAACAGGCACTCCACATTTTTCAAACTACAGAACTGGAATCTCGCCATCAGATGGTTTAGTGTGATGTCCAGGACACTCGTTACGAAGGCCTTACACCTATGCAGTATATTCTAATGCCCCTGCCGGGTTATTTTAAGATATTATTTTAAACTTGATCTCAGTTCCACTGAAGCTGCTCAAAGAATCTTGGAAATACTCTCTCTAAAATTACACAGCACATGAGCAATAAAAACGTACATGCAGACATATTTTGTGCAGATACACAATATAGATATTCGGAGGTGACCGTGGTGTATCGTCGTAGAAAATGGACACGACAACACGAGTTCAAATCCTGGACGAGGTTGATTACATTTTATATTACACTTATACCCTTGGTAAAGCTATGAATCCAGTTATTCTCCTTCCTGCTATGGGTTAATAGTAGGATATTCTGACTCTTTGGGCTTGGTTAGACAACCAGTCTAGGAGAAGGATAATTCCGAATTCAAACCTGTTAAACTTCTTGTAAAAGCTGACTTTGTATCAAATCTTGAACGTGTGCAGGGGTTGGGTAACTATATATATATGTGTGTGTATGCGTTTGCGTGTGTGTGTGTGTGTGAAAACAGGATTTGACATTAAATAATCGACAAGAGATTATATGCCATTAGAGCTATATAAAATGTACATTATATATATATATATTTATACCTTGGGAAAGGTGTGAATCCAATTGGTCTCCTTGCAGATATAGTTTAATAGTAAGACACACTGGGCTTTTTAGCCCTGGTTTCACAACTGGTCTAGGAGAAAGAAAATTCTGAATTCAAACGTGTTAATCTTCTTGTAAAAGCTGACTTTGTGTCTCATCCTGGATGTGTGAAGTGGTTGGGTAACTATATATATGTGTGTGTGCGTTTGTGTGTGTGTGCGTGTGTATGTGTGTGTGTGTGAAAACAGGATTTAGCATTAAATAATCGTCAAGAGTTTATATGCCAGTAGAGTTATATAAAATGTGCATTTTATATAGCACTAATACCTTTGGAAAAGGCATGAATCCAATTAGTCTCCCTCCTGATATAGGTTAATGGTAAGGCACACTGGGCTCTTTAACCTTGATTAGGCAACCGGTCGAGGAGAAGGAAAACTCTGAATTCAAACCTGTTAAACTCCGCCTAAAAAACTGACCTTGTGTCACATCCTGTGCATGCGGAAGGATTGGCAAATACATACACAATATGCATTTGAACATAAACAATACACAGATATGCACCTGTGCAATTAAAAATATGTTCATTCATACCAAATGCACACATACACATGCAGATATGCATTCAACACACGCACATACACAAATGTTTGAATTCTATGATCTCTATTTAAGGAACAAGTCTGTTATTTGTGCCAAAGTTCCCAAGAATTTAAAAAAAAATCTACTCCCGCCCGCCCAAAAAAAAGAAGAAAAATACGACTTTTTTGCTAATCCCCAAATACAAAATATTTTCTTTCTTTAACTTATGAGCTATTTTATTTAAACGCAGCCTCAGCAATATTTTCAAAGAATAATCAACACAATACTTGCGTGTATCACTAGTTCTATAAGTTAGCGACTGTAGTCGAGGGCAACCAGAAAGCTCACTTTTCAATAGCTACAACACCGAGGTGTAGGGGAGGGCGCTACTCCTTTCCTTGGATTGCTCTACTTTACCCTTGATACGTACCTTATATTACTGAGTGTTAAGCAAGGAGGTATCAAGTACCATTTTAAAAGTCTTTGGTATGACGCGACCTGGGATTGAACCCCGGTCTCCCGGACCATTGGCCAACACTCTATCCTCAACGCCAATGAGCCAGTCCTAGAGTGTGCCGAAATGATATTAATAAGTCTAAGTAACGTTGGTGAACTTAATCGACGGTGACTCGAAGGCTCCCTTTTCAATAGCTACAACAACGAGATGTAAGGGAGAGTGCAACTCCATCCTCTGAATATCTCCACTTTACCCTTGATCCTTACCTTATAATGCTAAATGTTAAGCAATGAGGCATCAAGTACCTCTCTTTGAGTCTTTGGCATGAATCGACCTAGGATTGAACTCCGGTCTCCTGAACCATATTTGTAGTAATTAGTATTTTATAAGTATAAAATTACTATATCTAATTAGTATATTTTATTAGTATTTTATTTGCTCTACAGTGTGTCCGAATGGTCCATAAATGATACTCTTACGAGAGTGGATCTGAGAGTTATTGTAATGAGGGAGTACTCAACATTCGCTAGACGTTTAGACTGGAAGCTTCCTATCAGAAGCTGTTTAATGCTAAACTCAGGACAGATATTATTTGATAGGAATATTTAAAAAATTGTGTCTGTGTGCAGTAAAAAATTATGTATGGTTGCACCACATGGACTCTAATGAAACATTTGAAACAAAAAAAAACTGGATAGGCTCTACCAAAGATGCTATGTGTTGTTTTGAACAAATCCAGGAAGAAAGCAACTTCTATCAAGCATCAACTGTACATCCACTTTCTTCCCATAACACAAACGATTCAAGTAAGACGAACAAGTATACCATAGGACCAACATTTTGGTAAAGAAAGAAGTACGCAGAAAAAGAAATACTCAAACTCGAAGAGAAGGGATAAAAATATAGCAGTCGTTTTTATTCAGCTATGATCACTGCAACTCAAAAAGTTCGTTTTTGTTGCATCCTTCTTCTCCCTTCCTCTCGGTGGTGACGGGGTGTGAGTGAAAGCTGGCTGTTTGACACACGCCTGTCACAGCAGATAGGTCGTAGCAGACTGGCGTAGGACGGGTTGAGGCCTCCGGAACCTTTAACGCACCCGTTTTGACAACTGCCTTCAACTCTGCCCCCAAATCTCTTTACTTGTTTTCTTATATAGAGATTTTGGAGAACAAATCGAAGATCCTCGAATGTTCGATGTCACTAGTGAAACACGTGATGATACATCTGTGATTATTTCTAAATCACATTTAACTTTGCGGGTCATTCTGTCCGCACATGCTAGTCTCGTGACACCTTCACTGATTGACGACAGCGCCCGTCCGTAATATTACACTAGACGTGCTGGACAAGTCGGTTTGAACTCATAAGCGACGTTCTCCTTTGGACTCCTACACCTGGACACACCATTTTGGGCTGACCAGCAAATATATATATATATATATATATATAAATATATATATATATATATATATATATATATATATATATATATAAATTGAACATTATAGACATTAACAGAATTAATTTTCAAGCCAGTGCTAATGTACTTAAAAGTCTTTAGCTACGGACACTATTTATAGAAACCCATTTAAAAGCAAACGCTATACTCTTCAACGGTAAAGACGCTCTTACATAGTAGTGATATGCAAAAACAAAAAGTTACATCACTTCTGTAATAGATCCTCCCTTGATGATAGCCCAAAGTCGGGCAGAAAGTACTAGGGATACATATAACTATGGACAATACATAAAAATCAATTCCTGCCGAATACGATAAAAGCAATACGGCAATACGAACGGATCCAGAAGAAAATATGTAGACAGAAAATGTCTATTATGTTCAATGAAATTTGTATTAACGAAGAAATGCTGCCAAAATATACATACATATATATATATATATATATATATATATATATATATATATATATATATATATATATATATATTTAAGAAAAACAAAATCCGGTCCTTTTAGGAGTATAAATTTGTATCCATTAGGATATGAAGAAGTCCTCTTAAATTTGGTTGGTTGGTTGGATTTTATGGCATATCAAGCTCTATAGGTTATTTAATGCCAGAGCCTTTTTACACATATATTATATATATAATTTGTAAATGCAAATGTTTAGGTTGGTGATGGTTGGGTTTTATGGCAAATTGACCTCTTAAGGGTCATTGAGTGTTAAATTCTGATATGTATGTGTGTGTATGTATAAATGTGAAAGCTTTTTGTTTGTATAAACTTGATGGTCGAAGGTGTTGGTAACATAGTCTATATCTTTAATAGGAGGCCAATTGTTTTTCAGAAGTTGATTACGTTTTTGAGAGCAATTTTTAAAAATAATTCCTTCTTGCTGTTCGCCTTATAAAACCTTTTCTGGTGCGGTTTAGTTTTGTGCATTCTACCAAAATGTGCTTGATTGAGTATTGGTTTCCACACGGACATTTTGGGGGTCGTCCTCCTTTATGAATGAAGGAGTAAGTCAGTTGAGTGTGTCTAATGCGTAGTCGAGTAAGGGTAGTGTCTTCTCTTCTAGTGTTATTAGCATCCAGCTTCCTTTCTTTTTGGAGTTATTGATTCATATCAATACTCATTGCAGGATGGAAATAAATTTATAATCGTAGAGTGACTGGATTTTGTTTTTCTTAAAGGAATTGTTCCTCTGTGATGTCAGTTACATTGAGCTCGTTACCAGGAAGATTTAAATGTTCGAAGTTTGAATAATTCAATTGTCCTGACGGAATTATTCCCGACTCCGGTTTTGACTGGACTAAAGAAGACAATATATATATATATATATATATATATATATTGAGAATTTTTATTGCCGAATTTACTGAAAGGTTAACGCTCGTATAGTTTTGTTCAGATGTTTAAAATCGGAAAGAAAAAGGAGAATATTGTAAATTTTGTAAATTTGAATTTCTTTGAGCAGAAAAGAAAAGAAGCTGTCAGTAGCGATTGTCTTCTTGTTGATTTGATTTTGTGTTCTGTACGTTGATTGGTCGGTCGTTTCAAACATGCAACGGTTGACCTTCTTAATGTAGTCTGTGAGTTGGCGTATTATTGATATTAAAGAAGTTCTTGGTGAAAAATTCTTCAGTGTGTGTGCAGGCGCTGTTGGCACGTGTGTATGTAGCGGGGGACAAGTCTTTATGGAAAAAAACACACTTCGGTAATAGCAGCGTTATATTTTAAAAGAAATTATCACTTGCATGGAATAGGCTGCGTTGTTGTGTATGTGGCCACATTATCAGCAAAAGTCGTCTATACATTAAGGCAGACACAGCTCTAATTTTTATGTGATTATATCGTCCTGTGCCCAGTGAAAATTATTTCCCAAAATTTGTTTAATATCTTTCGAGAGGATTACTTTTATATCAAGATGTCGACCAAAGTCTAGCGGAAGATTATTTTCACAAATATTTCAATTATAGCCAGAGGGTATGAATTCTTCATGTTTTTAGTATGGGTTGGTTTTTTTTTTTGCACAAGTTTATAAATTTTCATGTGTTTTGTGGTCTAAAAATCTTTCGTTATTTTCAAGTCATGTCGAAGAAAATGTTTATTTTATACGGCTTGTTCAAACGAGATAAACACACTTTTTCTTAAATGAAAATTTATCAAGATGTGCAATTTAAGTGTTTGCCAGACAAACGACGGTCACTGTGAGATTTATCTTCAGAGACTTCCAGATATTAAGTTATTTACTAAGGTTTTGAACTTGTGTTAAAGATAGCTCCCTTTTTTTTTCAGCAACAGAGAGAGAGAGAGAGAAAGAAAGAGAGAGAGAAAGAAAGAGAGAGAGAGGGAGAGAAAGAGAGAGAGGGAGAGAAAGAGAGAGAGAGAGAAAGAGACTTTGAACCCTTGTGAATTTATACAAGTTTCTTTAAAAGAAAAACGTGATGAAACTTTGAACTTTGGCGACTTAAAAAAAAGCATATTTGAATTCTGACAAAAAAACAACTGCTTTCAGCAAAAGTGATTGCCTTTAGTTGGTTTAAAGTAAATGGATTTGATAATCATGTTTTTTTTTTTTGTGTTGTGTACCGACCTTTAAATCCGTTGACATCTAGCAAAAAATGTTTTTGTCACTTGCACAGATCATTGTAAAATTAAATTCTCTTACACTTTAAAATTCTAAGTTATATATATATATATATATATATATATATATATATATATATATATATATATATATATATGATCTATCCGATGAATTAAAACGGAATTTCTTCGAAGCAGTGTTTGTATCAGAACTACTATACGGATGCACTATATGGACGCTGACAAAATGTAAAGAGAAAAACCTTGACAGGAACTGCATAAGAATGCTATGAGCCATATTGAACAAATCCCAGCAGCCGCACCCCGCCAAACAACAGTTTTATGGCTTCTTACCTCCCATCTCTAAAACCATCCAAATCAGACGAACACAACATGCGGTACCCTGATAAAGAAGCAACGACGAAATCATGTGGCGACCCCTTCATATGGTTATGCCAGTGTTTGCCGACCCACAAGAACTTGTTTACAACCGCTCTGTGTTGACACCGGAAGAAATCTGGAAGACCTACCGGGAGCGATGGATTATAGGGACGATTAGAGAGAGAGAGAGAGAGAGAGAGAGAGAATCAGGGACATCCGTGCTTGCAGCTCGTCATGAAGATGATGATATATATATATGTATATATATATATATATATATATAATATATATAAATAGCTAACCGCGAGGTAACTTCCTTTGACCAATTTATGCCGTATAAACTCGGCAATATATATATATATATATATATATATATATATATATATATATATATATATTACCGAGTTTATACGGCATATATATATATATATATATATATATAAAATGGTACTTGATGCCTCCTTGCTTAACACTCAGCATTATAAGGTATTGATCAAGGGTAAAGTGGAGCAATCCAGGGAAAGGAGTAGCGCCCTCCCCTACACCTTGGTGTAGTAAGCTATCGAAAAGGGAGCCTTCGGGTCACCCTCGACTATGGTCGCCTACTTTACTTTATATATATGACATAAGCGCCATAAAACGGCATCTAAGGGATATCCGTGCTTGCAGCACGACATGATGATGATGATATATATATATATATATATATATATATATATATACGCTCCAACTGTACTTTTTTTAAATAGCAAGGCGTGAGGTAACTTCCTTTGACCAATTTATCACGTATGCCGTTATAAACTCGGCAATATATATATATATATATATATATATATATATATATATATATATATATGACATAAGCGCCATAAAACGACATCTAATGACAAAGCTTAACAAAGATACTGACAAACTCGAATCCCCAGACATAAGAAAGAATCTAATTAACAAAACAACAATCATATATAAAAATAACAATAAAAACCGTTAACAAATCCTCAAAGCAATTACTATAAAAATAAAAAAAAATCATACACTAAATAAAATAGAATTCAACATAGGTACTGATATATTATTCATATTCAATAACTAACCATCCGCCCAAACGGAATGAGTCAAACCCATCTATTAAAAAGATATACTCCAAAATAATGTAAATAAAACTCACAGCAAAAACAACCTGACACAACCCCAGAGGGGGACCAGTGGAATAGTCGAAAGCTCCTTGTATAGGGTACTTTCTTCCCCATCTTGACCCAGACATAAGTAAAATAACTAAATAACAAGAACGTCTTCACTTGAAGATTTTGGTTGGTTGGTTGGTTGGAAGGTCGGGTTTTATGGCTTATCAACTTTTGTATGTTATTTAACGCCAGATCAATCTTTATGAAAATAGTCAGCTCTATATCAAACAATTTAGTTTAGTATGAGTACACAATCTAATTGTCAAAAGAGATCTAATTCAGCTAAATCAGTTTAGTATAAGTACAGATTTCGTTTACACACAGTTAAATGTCAAACAGTTCTATATTAAAAAATTCAATTTAGCGTAGTTTCTTCCAGGCAGCGGTCGTATCGATACTGCTATATGGATGCACTACTTGGACTCTAACTCAACGGCTGAAGAAGAAGCTAGAGGATTTGTTAGCGGTTTTTATTGTTATTTTTATATATGATTGTTGTATTGTTAATTAGACTCTTTCTTATGTCTGGGGATTTGAGTTTGTCAGTATCTTTGTTATCCTTTGTCATTAGATGCCGTTTTATGGCGCTTATGTCATATATATATATATATATATATATATATATATATATATATATATATATATATATATATATTGCCGAGTTTACAAGAATGCTGCGAGCAATATTGAACAAGTCCTGGCGGCAACATCCCGAAAGGCACCAATTATACGGCCACCTTCCTCCCGTCACGAAAACTATACAAGTTAGACGAACCAGACACGCAGGACACTACTGGAGAAGCAAGGACGAACTCATCAGTGATGTACCCCTATGGACCCCCGCAGATGGCCAAGCAAAAGCAGGACGACCAGCTCGAACATACATACAGCAGCTATGTGAGGATACGGGATGTAGCCCTGAAGACCTGCCAGAAGCGATAAATGATAAAATTCAGTTTAGCATAAGCACGCTGTTTAAATGTAAGTATAGTTTAATAGTAAAAAACATCTCTATTTAAGCTATTCCGTTTTGTCAAATAGTTCTTATTCAAACAATTCAGTCTAGCATAAGTATGCAGTTAGTTCTATTCGACCCATAGATAGGGCCTTATCAGGTGCTTCCACTCCGGAGAGCTAGAGTGGACCTGGGAGCAATGGCAATGAAGGCGTGCTCTGCATTCCCCAAAGCTCCAGCATCACTGTAACCTCACCATCAGAGTCATATCCTGGATAAGCAGTTAGAGTTTTCTACAAGCCCGGCCGACTGTGAAATTAAGATTTTGAAAAGGAACAATCCATGGTATATATATATATATATATATAAGATGGACTCTCACCGTCGTATGAGGCCACTGGAGATCAGTTAAAAGTTAGTTTGTATTCACGGGAGATTTTATTCATGACGGTGAAGGTTTGTTTAGGACCAATAAAAATATTTTTTATGAGCTGATATCAGAAAAATAGCGCAGTATTAGGGTGCCATAGATTACTCCCCACATCGAATAATCCTTGGGTTTTAAATTTAGATATTTTTTTCTATTCTAGACTAGATGTTCAAGGCTTGAGAACCCTGACAGTTATTTTGCTCCTAGCATGTGAGGTGAAGATAATTCGACTAATTCTTTTAAAATGCAAACTGCCTTGTATAGGATCTGAAACTGGCTCGTCAAGTGCATTTTGAAAGACAACATTTTTAGTAATACTTCATGCTTGAATATATATATATATATATATATATATATATATATATATATATATATATATATATATATATATATAATTGGTTTACACGTGGTGGTGAGTTTTAAGGATTTAGCCTATTTTTCTATCACAACTCCAAATAATCATAAAAATAATTCTTCTTCTTCTTCTTCTTCTTCTTCTTCTTCTTCTTCTCTAACCTCATCTTCTTCTTCTTCTTCTTCTTCTATAACCTTTTCTTCTTCTTCTTCTTCTTCTTCTTCTTCTTCTTCTTCTTCTTCTATAACCTTCTTCTTCTTCTTCTTCTTCTTCTTCTTCTTCTTCTTCTTCTTCTTCTTCTTCTCGCCAATAGCATTGGAAAACGTACTGCAAAAAACAGGCTTATTCCGCTATTTCAACTCAAATTTGTAAGGGCTAAGGCAAAAGTACATTTTTGAATTGGGCTTTCAAGGATATACTTGGCCTGAGGAGTAACACGCGCTTCCACGGGTTCTCTGAGCGAATCAAGGGTATGACCTTCTTCTGCTAAACGGTGTCAATCCCAATATATATATATATATATATATATATATATATATATATATATATAAGTGTGTGTGTGTGTGGTACTGTGAAAAGTTTTCGCCATAATTTGAACAAAGTATTATATTAATGTTATCTCAAATTTTATGCAACCCAAATTCATAAATATTTATCTGTTTGAAATTATATAAAAACATTTAAAGAAAGAATAATTTCTTCCTTAAATGTTTTTATATTATTTCAAATATATTTGTATGAGAAAAGTTAATCTTCTATATTCTATACTTAGAATAAGATATAGATCTTTTTTACCATATCGTGCTTATTATTATTACATTGCTTTAAAAATAAAGTATTATTTATCAATTAAAAAAATTCAATCATAAGACGCTTTACAAAAATCAGTTTTAATCAATTTTAATTAAAAGATACTTTATTAAAAAAAAAAACTAATTCAAAGCTGTTTCAGGAAGTTTCTCATTTGTTCTAGAGCATTTTAGAAACTACATGAAAATTCTTGAATTCAAATTAATTTATTATAAAAGGCTAGGAATTTTTTTTCCTCTACGTAATAAATTTTGATGGTTACGTCGATAGAAATTGGTTCTTCTGTAATTTGCTATCATCAAAGGAGTATGAAAAACAAAGAAATTGCGTTGAAGGTCAACTTCAAACAGTAGGGGAATTGATTAAGAAGTGGAAAGACATTGGATTTATCACAGCAAAAAGTTCTGAAAAGCTTCAATAGCTTACAAAATTAATGGTCTGTATCCCTTTTTGATGTCCCCCAAAAGAAGTGCTTTAACATGCAAAGAATTCGTAAATGAGATAAAGCAATATCTTAACGCCGATATCCAACCGGCATCTGTTCGATGCATTCAAATAAAGTTTAGTTATCGATCCAAGATTAAGCATCCACCCCACGAAAATGCCTCTAATTGTTACAAGAAAGAAGAAAAAATTGCAATGAGCAAGTCATCATCAAAATCGGTCCATTGATGACTGGAAAAATCTTATGGAATGATGTGGCAAAAATTAAGCTGTCTTATGAAAATGGCCGAAAATACTATCAAAGTCAAAGATTTGAAAATGTTCTAATGATGGTTCTATAAAAAGTAAAACATCCTTAATAAGTAAAAATGATGTGAGGTTTAGTTTTAGAAAGATAATGCTCCTTGCCAAATATCTAATACAAGAAAAAGTTAGTTTCACTTAAAAGAAATGTAAATGATGTAATGGCCTCTCAAATCAGGTAATTTAAACACAACTGAGGATTGATGAGAGATCGAGAAGAAAAAAAAATTCATGGCAGAGCCAACGTACAAGTCTTAACCGTCGAAACGACAAAGCTTGGTCTAGACTAGAAAATGACATTAACAAATTTTCTTTTAGTTGAATCGATTCCTAGGAGGACAATGCAATGCTGGAGGCTGAAGGAGATCCAATTAATTTAATTTTTTTTTAATGAATTTATTTTTGGCAAAAAATTTTGAACATATTTGATTTCAATAAAGCACGAATTTTAAGCAAAAAGCCATCCTCTATTTTTTTCAGAAACCTAATTGCTGTATGGTAATCAAATTATTCCTTGTGATAACTTTGTATTTTTAGAAATAATATTTAGTCTTTTGAACTGTTGTTACTCAAAATTTTATGAATTAGAATATTATTAATTGAAAATCTATGCACCCTATCATATATATTGACACTAGCAACGGTCGTGTCAGTAGTACTATATGGATGCACCATATGAACGCTGACTAAGTGAGTGGAGAAAAAGCTAGACGACAATTGCACAAGAATGCTACGAGCTGTATTGAACACATCCTGGAGGCAATATCCCATAAAACAGGAGCTCTACGGCCACCTACCACTCATCTCGAAAACCATCTAAATTAGACGAACAAGACATGTGTGACACTGCTGGAGAAGTAAGGAAAGACGCATAAACGATGTACTCCTGTGGACCCCTTCACATGGACGAGCACGGGTTGGGTGACCAGCTAGAACCCATTTACAACAGCTCTGTACTAATACTGGCCTCCTGGCAGTGATGGACAACAGAGACGAGTGGAGAGAGAGAGAGAGAGAGAGAGAGAGAGAGTCTGGGAAATCCATGCTAATGGTACGCCATGGTGACGATCATATATATATATATATGAAAAAATGGTAGATTCTGATGAATCTGACAAGATGATGGAAATAAGTGGAAAAGTGTATCAATCAAACACTTACAACGGTTTACTGGTAATATTTTGCTACCCGCTGTTAAGTGTTTGATTTATCCATTTTTTTATCATATATATATATATATATATATATACATTGGCAGAATTTCTTCATTAATACATATTTCGTTGAACATAATAGACATTTTTTGTCTCCATATTTTTCTGTTGAGCCTTTCATATTGCTGTATTGATTTTATAACATTCGGCGGGAATTGATTGATGTATTGTTCATAATCATTTATTTCCCAAGTACTTTCTGCCCGACTTCGGGCCATCATCAGGGGAGGATGTTTAACAAAAGTGATGTAACTTTAGTGGCATTTCCAGCAGAACAATGCACCAGTCCACAACTCCATCCTTGTCACAGACTACTTGAGCAAAATGGGTATCAAGACAGTTCCTCAGCCTCCCTATAGTCGAGACCTTGCTCCCTGTGACTTTTGGTTATTCCCTAAGCTTAAGGGCTGTCGTTATGAGACAATTGAGGAGATGAAATAGGCTGTGACGAAGGTCATTGACACGCTCACACTAGAGGACTTCCATGAAGTTGTTAGAACGGTACAACAAGTGCATTGTAGCCGGAGGAGATTACTTCGAAGGGGACAAGAGTTTCATGTGTGTACTATCAATAAAAGTGCTCATACGAAAAAACTCTGGAAACTTATTTAATGATCCTCGTATATATATATATATATATATATGCTGACCATCAGCGTCCTGGAGACTTTTTTTGCAAGCCAAAAATTTAGTGGCCCAAGGGTAATCAGATAGCTACCTGGACAAACTTAGACCAGGAGCTTTCTTTTTACTCACCACCCATCCTGAGGGCCCATTGATCAACAAATAAAATCTTTTAGCGGAATTATATATAACGTTTGTCTCGAGTGCTTTTGGGCAGTAACGCATAAATGAAAGAAAACGAACCGAATAAATAACGGTTATAGAAAGGATTTCAACACGAATGTTATACACGCGGAGCCACCTTTCTCGTGTAATTACGCAAAATCAAGAAACGGTTGCTATGACATCTAACGGCCGTAAGTAAACGCTTTTTTAAACCACAAACTGCACCAAAATGAAGATGAACGAACGTCCAATGTAATGTCTGCTTTTAGTTGATCTTGTGTATACATAGATATATATTTCTTTTAAATACCCTATCCGGTGGCAAAAGCTGCTCGGTAGCGCCAGGAGTGGCTGTACCGCCTTGAGCGACCGAAACTGTGTTATCACCCTGGTTGGCGGCTCATGAGGCTAGGGTATCGCACGTGCTTTCACACGTTGCATGATGAATATATATATATATATATATATATATATATATATATATATATTAAGAAGGCATGTTTTGGTGAACATGACAGAACACTTTTTATTCATAGTATTTGATTTAGTTTCGACAGTTTCATGTCTCCCCCCCATTTCAGGATTGAGATGGTATCAAAATTGTCCCATGTTTTTTTTCTCTAAGCACCTTCAACCATACTTTGGTCGTCTTCGGGGTCGTCGTTTGTGGTAGCTTTTTAGTTTAAGTATTTCTCTTTTAAATCAAGCTGCAGCGTTCTTTTTTATTTTTTTAAAAACGTTTTCGACGTTTTCTTTTATCTTTTTTAAAACACAACTTGAGAAACTACAATCAAAAACTATGAATGAAAAGTGTTTTATCATTCTCAACAAAACATGCCTTCGTAAAAATGGTGCCAAATTATACAATATATATATATATATTGTATAATTGCCGTCGAGCTTCTTCTCCAACCGTTTAGTCAGCGTCCAAGTAGTGCATCCATACAGCAGTATCGACACGACCGCCGCTTGGAAGAAACTGCGTTTCATTTTATCGGTCATATTGAACAGGTCCTGGCAGCAACACCCCACACGGCGCCAACTGTACGGCCACCTACCACCTATCACGAAAACTATACAAGCTAGACGAACCATACATGCCGGACACTGCTGGAGAAGCAAAGACGAGATCGTAAGTGATGTGCTCCTGTGGACCCCCGCATATGGCCAATCAGAAGCAGGACGACCAGCTCGAACATTCATACAGCAGCTATGTGATGATACGGGATGTAACCCCGAAGACCTGCCGAAGGCGATGAATGATAGGGAGACGTGGAGAGAGAGGGTCAGGGATATCCGTGCTAGCCGCACGTCATGATGATGATGATGATATATATATATATATATATATATATATATATATATATATATATATATAGCATTTTCACTTTTAAACAAGTTTGATCCATACAAGTTTTAATATGAATCGTTCGACTTTTGCAAAGAATGATTTCTGAAAGAAACATTTTTTTCCCAAGTACTTTCGGTCCGTTGGCCTAATGAATAGAGTGTTCGCCAATGGCCCGGAAGACCCAGGTTCAATCTCAGGTCGAGTCATATTCAAAAGACTCAAAAAATGGTACTTGTTGCCTCCTTGCTTAACACTCAGCAATATAAGGTACGTATCAAGGGTAAAGTGGAGGAATCCAGGGAATGGAGTTGCGCCCTCCGCTACACCTTGGTGTAGTAGCTATCGAAATGGGAGCCTTCGGGTCACCCTCGACTAGGATCGTCCACTTTACTTTTTTTACCTAATTTCGGTCTCAATTGCGAAACGACAGTTGCGTTTCTTGATCACTTAAGAGAAGTTGCGTTTCTTGATCACTTAACACGAAGAGAGAAGATTTTACAAAGGAACGGACGGGAAAGATTTTTTACGCTGTTGGATTGGTAAAAAATTGTTAAGACAATAGGACATCTCGAAGCAGGAGTCATTTTGCAGACGAAAGAAGAAATTAATATTTCTGGATTTCTGTCTCTGGAAAGAAAAAAAAAACCTCTGTGGTATTCAATGTTTATTTTATTTTATTTTTTTGAGGATTGTTGTTCCTTGTTTGTGTTTCAAAGAAACGGAATCGTCTGCCGTAAGAATTGAACACTAAATATGTTCCTCCCGGAGAAGGAAATAATATTTTCCTTGATGCTGTTGATTTATATTTTCCTCGTAGTTTGAAGTGTTTAATACAATAATTATTTCAACTCATGCAGTCTTCTCAATTTTCTCGACTTTTATTACTTGCTGAAATTAAATGTTTTACAAACTACTGGTTTGTTGTCCTGGCGGAAATGCCACTGACCCGATTTGAAGAGTGCTGGCCTCTTCCGACCGAATCTCTTCCTGAACTCCCTTAAAACCTCAACATAGTAACTCTAACCCTAACCCTTTGGTCAATCAACTCTGGTATATTGACTTCCTTACTCCTCCCACACCTCTCATCACCCCTCACAGACTCCCTGCCTTCCTTGAATCTCTTATGCCACTCAAAAACTGATGCTCGATTCATGCAAGCTGGTTGAAAAGCAATCTGAAGCATTCCATACATTTCTGTGGCATTTTAAAACAGAATTTTATTGCATATCGTTCTTCTAAAGTGTCAGATTGCATTTTTGAAATTCACCAGCTATGACAATCAGACTTTAGTAGGGTGTATTCCAATTGCTGCTGTAGCAGTTCATTTGAACCTAAAGTCATAAAAATTGGTCAGTCATCTCATAAGATGTATAGCAATAACGTACTGAATTTTTAAGAGTCCACAACAATTTTAAATGCCCATACGAAAAAAGTGTGGAAACTTATCGTATGCACCTCGTACACAGCAATACTTGGAATGATGAATAATGTTTAATATAATTATTTGTGATTAATAGCAATACTTGAAATTCTTTAACTGTGTGCCTAAATTGAAATGTTGGAATTACATAGCAAAACTTGGAACTATTTAAACGAGTGTTGAATTGAACAATTAGTGATAAATAGTTATATATGTAACCACTTCACATATCTCTAAATAAATGATTAATTAATTAATTATTAATTAATTAATTAATTATTAATTGATTAATTAATAGTAAGATAAAAATTGAAAGGGTTTATCAGAGTCGAAACGATTTAGATACTAGTGTACAAATAAATTAGTTTTAACACATTTAAAAATGAAATTACCAACAAACTATTCACTTACAAATCGTGGTTGGTTGGGTTTTATGGCATATCAACCTTTGTAAGTTATTTAACGCCAAATCCATTTTTATGAAAATAGTTCAATTTCAAACAATTCAGTTTAACATAAGTACGCAATTAAAATGTAAGTGTGAAATGTGATTGTGAAAAACATTTCTATTTCAAGCTATTCAGTTTAGTCAAGCAGTTTCTAATTCAGTTTAGTATAAGTACAGATTTTGTTTAAACATAGTTAAATGTCAAAACAGTTCTATATTAAACAATTCAGTTTAGTCTAAATACAGATTCAATGTCAAAAAACAGTTCCATTTCTAATTATTCAGTTTAGTTTAAATGTTTAAATGTAAGCACAGTTTAATTGTCAAAAACATTTCTATTTCAAGCTATTCAGTTTAGTCAAACAATTCAGTTTTGCATAAGTATGCCGTTAGTTTTATTCAACCTAAAGATAGGGCCCTATCAGGTGCTACCACGCCGGGCCATAGTGGACCAGGGAGCAATGGCAATGAAGGGATGTTCCATATTCCCCAAAGCCGCAGCATCACTGGAACCTCACCATCAGATTGTTGAGTGTCACTCATTGAGAGGGGGTCTTACCCGTCAGCAAAGGTGCAATCGGTGTATTCTACAGTCCCAGCCGACTGGGCAATTACAAATCGTGTATATGCGTTTAAATCTGTTTCAAATAAATGACTGATATCAAATTGTTACTGTTACATAGCAATACTTGAAATCATTTAACTGTGTGCAAACAAATGACTAATTGTAAATAGAATTATTTTTGTTTGATATACTTGAAGATATTTGACTGAGTACAATGTAATATAAGGCCGAGGGATTTCGTTTTATGCTTTTGGGTTTAGTTAGGCTGAGAACCTTTCGGCTCATTGCATGGGTTACTTAGGTGCAACATTAACGCAGGTGTTCGCGCGCGCACAGAGCGGACGTGTCACTCAGAGATATCACGATAGAAACCCGAGATGGGAAATGGGCTAGGGAGTGCGAATGACGTCACGCACCGGAAGCGCGTGGAGGATTTTGGGAGATTTGAAAAAGTCAGTTAGTTGAGTTGAGAACTGGACACCGAACGAGAAGGGTCGACTTTCGGGGCTCGCTGAGGCCAAACGAATTTGCACGCTACGGGCGCCGCCCGAGATGGGGTGGGGGCAGATGGAAAAGCCAGAATAGAAAGAATGTGTATCTCTCTCCTTATGTTGAAGAGTCTTTAAACTCAAAGGTAATAAAAAGTTTCGTACCTGAACTAAGAAGTCGTAAGTGTTTTTCGTGTTTCGAGATTCCTATTTTCTATGTATATATGTTACGAACATTATATGTACGTTTCACACGTAGCCATATCATGGCTTTGTAACAACAAAACAATGAATCCAGGCTCATTTAAAAATGCGATCAATAAAATGTGTTTACAGATCATATATATCTAATATTTATAAACAGAATCTGGCATAAAATAACATACAATAGTTGATATTCCATATGTTGAATAGCCATGGCCATGACCAACTATACAAACACATAATACATATACATCTACATATGCATGCAGAATCATAACGACGACACAATAATAGACGAGCGACACAGTTCTTAGAAAAATATCTCTCACTTTATTTGAAAGGTTGTGTGTAAGAGGGAGTTGGAGACCGAACAGAACTGCAACATATTGACCCATACTCTATTGGCCATAACCGCGTTTCTTTCCCGTTCTCCTGGGCTGCTCAACCGGGGACCTGGGGGCCCAGCCTCTCTGGGACATGTTCCTTAATCCAGCATCTTCTCTCCAACTGATCTGGTCTCCAAACTGGTCTGATCTCCAAAACTGCAACTGCTCAATCAGGGGCCTGAGGGCCCACTCTGCTAGGTGCTGGCTTTCTCTGCTGGATCTTCTCTCCAACTGGTCTGGTCTCCAAACTCTCAATCGGGGGTCCCGAGGCCCCTTCTGCCGGGTGCTGGCTTTCTCTACCGCATCTTGTTTCCAACTAGTCTGGTCTCCAAACTATCTGACTTCCTGTCTTCACCGAGTTATATAATAGTTCAACACCCACCTTCTCGTGGACGTCACAATTTTGCACTCATTCAACCTGTCCACGGTCAAGGCTATAATATCCTGATTATTCCTCGACCGGATGCCCCTGTAATTTACATAGGTGCATTTCCTATTTTGACAGCCCGGCCGGGTCGTAAGTCAATATACAACACATAAAATCTAATGAAAAACAAACCAAAGCAACATAGGAGAATAGCGACAAAGCGCTTCAGAAAGTCCCAAAAAAGGAACAAGTCACAATATACCGGCTACGTGTCGATCACACAAGACTAACACACTCCATTTGACAAACAAGAAAAGCAACAACAGTACCTACATTGTTAAAAATCCTATACCGATGAATACATTCAAATAGAATGTCGTGATTTTGCTATTATCAGAAAACGTCTCAACACAAATAACATGAGAGATGCTTTTAAAAATATCAATATAGATGACATTTGATCATTCCTGAAAGAAATAAAATTATACCAATAATATGAGTACTCTTGCACTTCACTCAATAAACCTATCCCTCAAAGCAACCCCGAAAAACTGCAGGAAATCCACAGTCAAAATCAAGAAAGATCCTTGTAAAAACGTTAAAATAAATCTAACCGTCCCCCCACAATTTACCTCCAGGCATTAAAAAATAGCCCCGAACGAGTTGAAATACCGTTTAATCAAATCTTTATTCGTATTATTTTATTGTTAATAAACAAATTGTATTAAAGTCCCCATTCATTGTATAATTCAAGTTCCGTGGGCATTGACTATTTATCGCAGGTGTATCGATTTTTTAAATTAACACAGGTGAGTAAAATGTAATTACTTCTTTCAAACTGATTTAAATAGTGCCAATACGAGTGTTGTGGTAGTCTTTCTGTTTTGATGTTGTTGTTTTTTCGCTCTTCTTCTAATTGATTTAAAAAAAAATAAATAAAAAAAGATTATTGTTTTATCATTTGTCATTTTTTACAAAAATTGTTTTCATTATATTTTATTACTGTTCTTTGAAGAAAATAACAAGATTGGTTGCTTGTTTGTTTTCTTTGCTTAATGGCATATCAACTCTTTTTAGGTTATTTAATGCCAAAGCCATTCTCCTAGAAGAACAGTTGTAAGTAGTAAAAAGTAAAGTTGGCGACCATAGTCGAGGGTAACCCGAAGGCTCCCTTTTCGATAGCTACTACACCAATGTGTAGGGGAGGGCGCTACTCCTTTCCTGGATTGCTCTACTTTACCCTTGATCCGTACATTATAATGCTGAGTGCTAAGCAAGGAAGCATCAAGTACCATTTTTTGAGTCTTTGGTATGACTCGACCTGGGATTGAACCCAGGTCTCCCGGGCCATTGGCGAACACTCTAACCCCTAGGCCAGTGGTACTATTTAACCCATAGCTGGGAGGATAAGGGGGGTTCATACCTCTCTATTTGCACGAAAGTGAACGTAATAGCGCGACTGGAGTACGAACTCGCGTACAACGATTCCGCAGTCAATCGCTTTAACCATTACACCACGAGGACACCCCCATTGCTTGTTAGGGCTTTATGGCATATCAACCTTTATAGATTATTTAAGGTAGGCCAAATCCACTTCATACAAATAATCAGATTTATTTCAAACAATTCAGTTTAGTATAAGTACACAGTTTAGTTGTCAAAAACATTTCTATTTCAAGCTATTCAGTTTAGTCAAACAGTTTTAATTCAAACAATTCAGTTTAGTGTAAATACAGTATCAATGTCAAGACAGTTCTATTTCAAGCGATTCAGTTTAGCATAAGTACGCAGTTTAGTTCTATTTTACCTCTAGATAGGGCCCTATCAGGTGTTACCACTCTGGGCAAGAGTGATGGTAATGAAGGGGTGCTCTGCATTCCCCAAAGATCTAGCATCACTTGGACCTCACCATTAGATGGTTTAGTGTCATATCCAGGACACTCGTTGGCGGGGGGGTCTTACTATGTATTCTATTGCCCCATCCGACGGGGCAAGAAAATTACAAGAATTCTCGTTTTATTTATTTATTTATTCATTCATTCATTCATTTGTTTGTTTATTTATTTATTTATTTTTGAATGATAATAAAAGATAATGATTTTTTTCGAAGTTGGCTTATGAAATTTATTAGAAGAGAAAAAAAAAAACAGGGAAGAGAGGGAACGACAGAGGCAGAGACGGACAGAGAAAAACAGAGAGGGACACACAGAGAAAAGCAGTGCTAAAGGGAGGGAGAGAGATTGAAGTAGAATGGGAGAGAGATAAAGAGAGATACTGGAAGAGATGGAGAGACAGAAAGAGGGAGAAAGTGAGAAAGAAAGAGAGAGAGTGAGTGTGTGTCTAAGAGAGAAAGAGTCTGACAGAGGGAGAGATAGAGAGATAGACACAGAGTGAAGCATAGAGGGACACGGAGACAGACAGACATACAGAGAGTGTGTGTGTGAGAGAGAGAGAGTGACTGAGAGAGGGAGAGACAGAGAGAGACAGACAAAGGGAAGCTGAGAGGGAGAGAGGGAGAGAGGAGAAAGACTGAGAGAGAGAGAGTGTGTGTGTATGTGTGTGTGTGCCTGAAAGAGAGAGAGAGAGTGAGAGAGAGAGTGTGTGTGTGTGTGTGTGTGCCTTAGAGACCGAGAGAGAGAGAGAGAGAGAGAGAGAGAGCGATATATAAAGAGAGCGAGATAGAAAGAGAGTGCGTGTGAGATAGATAGATAGAGAGAGTGAGAGAGAAAGAAAGAAGGAGAGACACACAGAGGGAAACTAAGAGAGAGAGGGGGGAGAGAGAAAGACAGAGAGACAAAGACAGAGAGTGTATGCATGAGGGAGTGATATAGAGAGAAGGAGAGCGAGTTATATATATATATATAGAGAGAGAGAGAGTGAGCGTGTGTGTGTGAAAGAGAGAGTGAGAGAGAGAGAGAGAGAGAGAGAGAGAGAGAGAGAGAGATGGCTCTGCCGAACAAACGTTACTTTTCTGCAAATAAAATATAGTTGGTGGGATCCGGTACAAATTTATTTTTGTCAATGAGTAATCTCAAGCCAGAATGTTCAGCTTTGTAAGAAAAAATATTTCGTGTCTTATCTATAAACCGTTTGTTTACTACTAAAAAATTCATCATTTAAGTGCGTTATACATAATTTTTGTCAGTGGCAGTTGTAGTCACATTATCGCTCATAAAAAAAAAATAACAAAAAACAACAAAAAAAAACAAACTTCCTTACACTTTTTTATAAAAAGTTAATTTTCTTCTCAACTTGGATCTCCGATCACATTTTCAACAACAACTGTAATGCAAAACGCACCTTATGGATGTTAGAAGTAGATGATCAAGATAGAGGGCGCTGTTGACTAAATTGGATAGCAATCAGAGTGCAGAACCATTGGCTAATCGTAGGTGAGCTGGAGTTAAAACTATTGGCTAATTAGTTTCGCACTTTAAAGTGCGTTGGTTGGTTGATTGGTTTGTTTTACGGCGTATCAACCCTTCTCGGGTCATTTAACGCCGAATTAAATTTCAAACAATTCAGTTTAGTATAAGTATAGTTTTTACTTACAAACGGTTAAATGTCAAAATAGTTCTATTTCAAATAGTTCAGTTTAGCAAAAGTACACAGTTTAGTTTTATTTGACCCATAGATAGTACCCTATCAGGTGCTATCACTCCGGGCGAGAGTGAACCTGGGAGCAATGGCAATGAAGGGGTACCCTGCATTCCCCAAAGCTCCTGCATTACTGGAACCTCAACATAAGATTGTTCAGTGTCAAATGCAGGACACTAGTTGGAAGAGTCTGCTGAGAAGCAGTCGGTGTATTCTACAGCTCTAGCCGACTGGGCCACAGGACACTCGTTGGGGGAGTCTTACACCCCTGCAGAGAAGCAGTCGGTGTATTTTAAAGCCCCAGCCGATTGAGCCACAAGACACTCGTTGGGGGGGTCTTATCCCTCTGCAGAGAAGCAGTCGGTATATTCTACAGCCCCAGGTGATTGGGCCACAGGACACTCATTGGGGGAGTCTTACCCCTCTGCAGAGAGGCCGCTTTAAAATGGTAGAACACTTTAAGATGCTGAATGTTAACTGGTTAGTTGATTTGTTGGCTGTTTTTACACCATGTTAACACTATTTTAGTTGTTTAAGGCCAAATACATTCTTTTTATAAGCAGCATAAAAAAGTAAACCCTTTATTATCTCAAATAGATCCATTTTATTCATAGATGAGACCCTAACAAGTACTGGTGCAAGGGGTAATAATGGACTTTGGAATAATGGCAATAAAGGAGTGACTTCTCACTCTCTAGATCTCCAGAATTGGAGCCTCACCACTGGATTAAATTTAGTATAATATCCAAGAGATCTTTTTGGCATCCGAGCGGCTGAGACTGTAAAATACACCGACTGCACCTCGGCAGAGAGCCAAAACACCCTCCCCCAACAAGTATCCTGGATATGACGCTAAACAAACTGATGATCAGGCTCCAGTAAAGCTGGAGCTTTGGGAAATGTGAAGTGTCCCTTCATTGTCATCACCCCCATATCCTCTCTGGTCCGGAGTGATAGCACCTGACAGGGTCCTATCTATGGGTCAGATAAAACTTTGACATTTAAACTGCGTGCAAATAAATGACTTATGATTGATAATAAATAGAATTATTCGTGTTATTTAGAAATACTTGAAACCATTTAACTTCGTGCAAAAGAGTGAACTAAGGCTAGTTTAAAAATGTTATCAACAAAATATTTACAAATCATATCTATTTAATACATATGTATAAACAGGATTCGACATTGAATAACCTACAATGGTTAATATGCCATGAAACCAAACTAAACCAAATCATATACATTTAATAAATATGTATAAAGAGGATTTGGCATTAAATAATCTGCAATAGTCGATATGCCATAAACCCAATCCAACCAAATCATATATATTTAATATATATGTATGAAGAGGATTTGGCATTAAATAGCCTACAAGGGTTGATACGCATAAACACAAACCAACCAAATATATATTTGATATATATGTATGAATAAGATTTTGTATTAGATATCCTACAAGGGTTGATATGCCATAAAACCCAACTCAATCAAATTATATATATTTACTACATATGTGTAAAGAGGATTTGGTACAAAATAGCCTACAATGGTTGATATGCCATAAATCCCAACTAGATATATTCAATCTATATGCATAAAGAGGAATTAGCATTAAATAACCTACAATGGTTGATATGCCATAAAATCAATCCAAAACCCAACCCAATTTTTTTGGTGGAAAGGAAGGGATGACGTACCTATCTTCAGGGAATACAACGTATTCTAGACCTTGGTTACAGAGCCGGTGACAAAGTGAATGATTTACATATAAAAGCAACTAGAATTTTTTTTTGTTGTTTAATAGCATATCCACCTTCGTGGGTTATTTACTGCCAAAAAAATGCTTTTAAGACAGCAATAATACTATTTTATCCTTAGCTGGTGAAATCAAGGGGGTTTCGTGCCTTTTCCAATGGTGTTAGTTTGAAAGTGACCGCTATCCAGGGACTCTCCGCCACTATGACTAGAATTAGGAAGATGAAACATGATATTAGCTGTAATTGTTAAAGATCGAGATTGATAGAGCTTCCCTTCATGCATAAATAAATAAAGATTAAATTCCGGTTTTTCTTCTTCATAGAAATTCAACCTGTTCAACATTGAGTCTTGAAAATGTTAACACCAAAAATGCCCGGGTTTTATTATCTTGAGTCGACAATTATACAATAGATATGGATATAATTAGGTGTTATCTATGAGCAAATTCTATATGAAAACACACATGGGATAATAGCTATTAGAGAGGTTTCATACAGTGTCTTTGAAAATACAACTTCAGTCTCGATACTTTTTCAACACACCACGTATTTTGAAGAAATTAAGCTTTTATTCGTTGATTATTTCTCTCTAGGTAAATACAGCTTCAGACTTGATACTTTTTGAAAACACACCTCGTATTTTGAAGAAAATTAACGTTTCATTCATTGTTCATTTCTCTTCCGGTATATTTGATATGTTGATATATTTTGAAAACACCTTTTGAAGAAAATCAACGTTTCATTCATTGTTTATTTCTGTCTTGGCAAATACAGATTCATTATCGATATTTTATGAACACACCTCGTATTTTGAAGAAAATCAAAGCTTTTTTTATTGTTTATCTCTGTCTTGGTAAATACAGTTTCAATATAAATATTTTTTGAACACACCTCATATTTTGAAAAAAAAATCAACGTTTCATGCAATGTTTATTTCTGTCTCGGTAAATACAACTTCATTTCTATATTTTATGAACACACCTCGTATTTTGAAGAAAATCAACGTTTCTTTTATTGTTTATTTCTGTCTTGGTAAATACAGCTTCATTATCGATATTTTATGAACACACCTCGTATTTTAAAGAAAATCAACGTTTCATTTATTGTTTATTTCTGTCTTGGTAAATGCAGCTTCATTATCGATATTTTATTAACACACTTCGCATTTTGAAGAAAATCAACGTTCATTTCATTGTTTATTTCTCTTTTGGTTGCATAGAGTTAACGTAGCCCTGCAACTTTCACGAATTTACTTACAGATTAACAAAGTTAAAAGCATATCTACAATGAATGCCAAGTCATTTATAGATGACACAGAATTATGGCATATTTTCAATGAACACCAAATCACCCACAGACATCTCGCTATAAAGGCCCTTCTACAATACATCGCAAGAATATTGAATTTCTCTCCAATTTCATGGCTGACGGGCATAGAACTGATTATTTTATCGAAAAAGGAAAAGATGAAATACAAAACTCTTGTCGCATATTTTCAAAGGTGTTTCTAACTATAAAGAATTTTCTTTCATCGGGAAGAAATTGGCGTGTATTGCTAATACAATGAAACGTCAACTATCATAAGGCTTAACGAAATGTGAAAAATATGATTTCGAAGACTACTCACAACTAATAAGGAAGATATAGAGTCCGATCGAAAAAGATGAAGACATTGGTGATAATCTCTTTATCATCTTTTAATCTTTAACTCGGAAAGAAAAACTTTAACTCTTTCTTGTCCAATAACCTGGTTAGGTTATTTAATGTTCGAGTTACGCCACACAAGTAAGCAAGTTTGAACTCCAGTCGCGCTCTACGTTCACTTTCGGAAACACCCTTTGATACAGGTTGGAACGATAAAATTGTCGTCCTAAAGAAAACAACACTACAGCTTTATTTTAAAACTTTTATTGAAAAAATCAATTCAAGTAACTTGATTATGTAGTAGAGCTGACATCTATTCAATAAAGCCGCCTTCAGCCTCAATCACCGCCTCGATACGGATCCGAAACTGGGAGCATGCCTTTTCCACAAGCGCCGGAGGGAGCTCGGTGAATACTCGGCGGATGGCGGTGATCATGTTGGCTTTGGTGTTGTGGGAGGTCATTTTGGAGATGTTCTCGACGTATGACCAAGCGAAGTAGTCCAACGGGTTCAGGTCAGGGGAGGAGGAGGGCCATTGAGAGAAGGGTACAAAGTCGTAGCACTCCTTCTGAAACCAAGCCTGGGTCTCTTTGGACTTGTGGGCCGGCGTCGAGTTCTGCTGCCAAACCCAGGGTCTGCTACCACCCACTTGATTGCACCAGGGGATCACCACACTCTTCAGCACATCTAGGTACACTTTGGTGTTGACTTTCAAGCCTACTTCGAAGATGTGAGGTGGCATGGTGTGGCCCTCACTTGAAACCACACCAAAGACATATATAATTTGATTTGGTTGTGTTTTATGGCATATCAACCTTTGTATGTTATTTAATGCCAAATCCAGTTTATACATATATATTAAATATACGTGGTTTGTAAACATATCAACAAAGTTAAATATTTCCAAATATTGCTATGTATCACATTTAAACATCATTAATGTGTTTACACATAGTTAAATGATCAAACAGTTCTATATCAAACAATTCTATTTAGCATAAGTCAACAAGGTTAAATGGCTCCAAGTATTGCGATATATCACTAACAATTCAATTAAATATCAGTTATTTATTTACACCCAGATAAAAGCTTAAACAATGCTATTTCTAACAATTCAATTTAGCATTAGTCATTTGTTTGAAAACAGTTTAAATGTCATACAGTTCTGTTTGACTCATAAATAGGACCTTATCAGGTGCCACCACTACGAGTCAGAGTGGAACTGGAAGTGAGGGCAATGAAGGGGTGGTGTGCTCACGGACAGGAGCCTCATCATCATATCTGGGACACTCGTTGTGGGGTTCTACCCCTATTCAGAGATGCAGTCTGTGTATTCTACTGTCCCCCCTCAATAATTCTTGATCATGATCTCAATTATAACAAGACATTAAAACGTAAAAAAAAAATGTCGAACGAATTCAGAATTATTTGATA
The DNA here is from genome assembly GCA_963585895.1 of Sepioteuthis lessoniana. Classification (NCBI taxonomy): domain Eukaryota; kingdom Metazoa; phylum Mollusca; class Cephalopoda; order Myopsida; family Loliginidae; genus Sepioteuthis; species Sepioteuthis lessoniana. Next base: position 21,320,426 of record OY757927.1, on the reverse strand, counting down.
CGAATTCTTGTCTCCCCCGGGAGTAGGTATTCATTCTTTCTAATTTTAAAAATTATTCCTTGTTCTAGCCATGTCAATACTACTGCATTGTTGCACCACCTGAACTTTGACGGAATGTTTCGAGAAAAATCTCGATGGGAATTACCCAAGGATTCTGCGTGTAGATTTATAAAAATCCTGGATGGCCTAGTTGGCTGGGGCTGTAGAATTCACCAACTGCATCTCTGCAGAAGAGTAAGCCCTCGCCCATTAAATGTGCTGGATATAACATTAAACAATCTGATAGTAAGGCTTCAATATTGATGCAGTTTTGGGGAATGCGGAGTACCCTTTTATTGCCATCTTTCCCAGGTGCATTCTGGCCTGGAGTGGTAGCACCTGATAAGTGCTATCTATGGGTTAGATAGAACTAAACTGTGTACTTATGCTAAACCGAATTATTTGAAATAGAACTGTTTATATGAAAAAATGGATTTGTTATTAGATAATCTACAATGTTCGATATGCTATAAAACCAAACCAAACCTAGGAAGCAGTAACCTACAAAACAGTGCTGTACGGTCACTTGCCTCCCATCTCATAAACTAAGCAATCGGTGCTGTCAAAGCAATCGGTGCGGTCGGAACACTTACCTTGATATTGACAACAACGATAATGAACATTCGTATTAACTGAATCATTGTCTTTGCTCAGGACAGAGGTTCACCCAAATCACCCAAATTTGCCCATACTATATAAAAAAAATTCTGAATAAATTCCATGACATTTTGTGGAAGGGTAAGACATGAACCAAATAATAAATGATTCGAATTTGAAAAATATTGGTGGAATCGAGCTGTTTCTAAAGTTTTTTTGTCGGTTAAGAGTTGTTTGATATAACGCAAATATTTTTAAATTGATAAAACTATTTATTCAAATTTTGTTAATTTTTTTGAATCGAATTGATGTTCATGAAATGGGGAAAGCATTTTTTTTGTTCCATAACAGAGACTTCTAATCATCTTCAAAGTCAGAATACATCTTCATCATCAAAGCCTAAAAACATGGCGTTTTTTTATCCATGTGTTTTTGTAAAAAAAGGTATACCTCACATGTTATGAATTACGGTAATCAAGTTAACTAACATTTGAATAATGATTGATTACAGAATCTATCTATCTATCTATTCTAGGTCATGTATCTTAGAATCTATCTATCTATCTATCTATCTATCTATCTCAATGTATAAATATATTGGGCGCAGCGGATAGAGGCATTGAGTCTCTACGGTTCCAGGTGAGCATTGTCAGAAGATAGCGGTTTCAAATCCTACCCAAGCCGGCCAGAGGTTTACTTGGTCAAAAACGTGGTGCGATGGACAACAACTATGGAAGGCAGTAATTACTGGGGATACGGTTACAAGACTCAGCATTCCTATCCGAGGTCGCGGTAAAATCACCTGAAGAAGGCCAGAGGTGAAATTTGGCCGAAACGTTGTGAAAGAAGAAACAACACAAAAAAACTACCAAGATGAGGACAAAAAAAAAGTCTGCTATGTCTATATCTATTTCTGTCTCTTCATATCTGTTTATCTGTTTATGTGTGGGAGCTCAAGGATAACAAAGGGATAGATAAAGAAAAAATAAATAAAGAAATGCTGTAAATATAGGGCTGGGGATAGGATTTATTTGCTTTGCGTGGAGGAAAAATTAGCAATAGCATCTTGTAAAAGTAGGGATATGTTAAACCAAAGATCGGAGGTGTTAAATAGTTGTAGACACAAAAGGCCGTGGTTGCTCTATAATTAGGGATAGGTTTCAGAGACTTTTTTTTAAAATAAAAGTAAGGTTTTTTTATTTATTTTTTTATTTTTCATTTTTTTAATCTTTTTTTGTGTAAATTCTAAGCTAGGTGGGTTTTTGGTGAATATAAGACGGCGTTTTCTCCTTTAGCATTAGTTGGAGTTAGGCTTCCTGATGATCCGATAAGGTGAAACTTTAGTAGAAGATTTCCGTCTCGCAATTTAAGTTAATTTTATTATTGGCTCCACTTGTGTTGAGCACTTTTGTAATTGTAGCATTGCAGGATTCGTGGAAGGTTTAGTTTTCTTTTGACCAACTGACTGCGTATACCTTGATTTTTTTCAAGGGGTCGGACGAGGTTGGCCTTTTCTTTCTTTTTTACCTATAATTTTTTCTTTTTCCCCCGGGCGGTGATTCGAGATACTTTTATCTCTTGTTCCTGGCGGTTTTTTTTTTCGTTTTTTTGTTTCTGGTACCGTAAATGCTGGTAGATATTAGATTAATAAATATCTGTTTATCTCTATATGCCAGTATATTCAAATCTATCTATCTATCTATCTATTCTAGTTCATGTATCTTAGATTCTATCTATCTATCTATCTATCTATCTATCTATCTATCTATCTATCTATCTCAGTGTATTAATATATATGTCTATATCTATTTCGGTCTTGTCATATCTATCTATCTATTTATCTCTATATCCCAGCATATTCAAATCTATCTATCTATCTATCTATCTATCTATCTATCTATCTATCTATCTATCTATCTATCTCAGTCTATTCATATCTATCTATCTATCTATCTATCTATCTATCTATCTCAGCCTGTTCATATCTATCTATCTATCTATCTATCTATCTCAGCCTGTTCATATCTATCTATCTATCTATCTATCTATCTATCTATCTATCTATCTATCTATTTCAACATATTCATATCTATCTCAGCCTGTTCATATCTATCTATCTATCTCAGTCTATTCATATCTATCTATCTATCTATCTATCTATCTATCTCAGCCTGTTCATATCTATCTATCTATCTATCTATCTATCTATCTCAGCCTGTTCATATCTATCTATCTATCTATCTATTTCAACATATTCATATCTATCTCAGCCTGTTCATATCTATCTATCTATCTATCTATCTCAGTCTATTCATATCTATCTATCTATCTATCTATCTATCTATCTATCTCAGCCTGTTCATATCTATCTATCTATCTATCTATCTATCTATCTATCTATCTCAGCCTGTTCATATCTATCTATCTATCTATCTATTTCAACATATTCATATCTATCTCAGCCTGTTCATATCTATCTATCTATCTATCTATCTATCTATCTATCTCAGTCTATTCATATCTATCTATCTATCTATCTATCTATCTATCTATCTCAGCATGTTCATATCTATCTATCTATCTATCTATCTCAGCCTGTTCATATCTATCTATCTATCTATTTCAACATATTCATATCTATCTCAGCCTGTTCATATCTATCTATCTATCTATCTATCTCAGTCTATTCATATCTATCTATCTATCTATCTATCTATCTATCTATCTATCTCAGCCTGTTCATATCTATCTATCTATCTCGGTCTATTCATTTTTATATCTACATCAGTTTGTTCATCTCCCATAAATAATTACACCACAACCATTTTTTTTAATTTTAAAAGTTATTTTTCTTCTAAACTATAGATACCAGTATCTTAACCGGCTCATTGGCCTAGCGGGTAGAGTGTTCGCCAATGGTCCAGGAGACTGGAGTTCAATCCCAGGTCGAGTCACACCAAAGACTTTAAAAATGGTACTTGATACCTCCTTGCTTAACGGTCAGCTATATAAGGTACGTATCAAGAGTAAAGTGGAACAATCCAGGGAAAAGAGTAACGCCCTCTCCTACACCTCGGTGTAGTAGCTATTTAAAAGGGAGCCTTCTGGTCGCCCTCAACTACTATTGTCTCAAGTGGAACATTTTTATACAATAAAAACGCATATCATTTAGTATTATACATTAAAAAAAATCTACAGCATTTGGACTTTAAATAAGGTGATTACATAAACTAAAACTTGAATTATGATAAATTATCCAATGAATGAATATCGTAGAAGGGTTTCCAGTCTATTGACAAAGTTGTGATGAAAGCAACTTTTCTAGGAGAAGTTAAGTTTCAAAATCAAAACTCGAGAAGAAAGCTGACTTATAGGTATATTTCAACAGGAAAAGTCTAAAATAAAATTGTCTAAAAAAAAAAAAAATTGCAATTGGCAGAGTCAGTAGTTGTCTTGCAATGCTTTTCACACGAGTGTTGCTAGTTAGAACCAAACATTGAGTGTCTCATAAGTTCATATCAATATGTTACAACTATGGACAAATGACTTACTACCTTATCATCTTACGCATTTTGTATATTTTTCAACATTTTTCGGAGGTGCCTGTGGTGTAATGGTTATCGTCGTAGGAAATGGACACGGCGAATCGAGTTCAAATCCTGACGAGACGAATTGCATTTCACATAGCATTAATACCCTTGGGAAAGGTATAAATCCAATTATTCTCCCTCCAGCTATGGGTAAATAGTAGGGGCGACTAGATTCTTCAGCCTTGGTTTGGCAACTAGTCTAGGAGAAGGAAAACTATGAATTGAAACCTGTTAAACTCTGTTTAAAAATTGACCTTGTATCATATCCTACCCGAGAGGAGGGGTTGGTAAATATGTATATTTTTCAACAGCTGAATTGTTTTTTAGTCAGGATATTTAAGTCGTATTTTGGATAGTATCGACTGCTATCATCAGTCAATATGTGACAGTCATTATGTTTCTCTCTCTCCCTCTCTCTCTCTCTCTCTCTCACTGTCCTTGTTTCTCTCTCAATATATATATATGTGTGTGTGTGTGTGTGTGTGTGAGTGCCAACATATTTGCACGAGCAGAATGCGTAAAAAGCTAAATTTTTATGCAAAGTTTAACAGATTAAGATTCAGAGTTTTCCTTTTTTTAGACCAGTTGCCGTACCAATGTTAAAGAGCAGAGTCTGTCCTACTATTTACCAATAATTGAAGGGAGAATAATTAGATTCATACCTTTCGCAGGGGTATTAGCGCTATGTGAATTTGTGTCCATTGTCCATTTTTTACAACAATATCCTTTACACCATGAGCGCCTCCTTATATATATATATATATATATATATATATATATATATTTATATATATATAACAGTGTTTATTGTCACTAAATCTCTTTTCAGGTTTGTGTCGAACCAAGTGCAATATAATATGGAGAGTGCTCAATATCTAGGATAGAGCAATTATATAATAATAATAATAATGAATAAATACATATATTATATCAGGCATGATCATTTTTGTTTTGAAAAAACTCCATGAAACCCAGGGGTCGCTGTCTAAATTCCATGAATTAACTATATATATATATATAGAGAGAGAGAGAGACTGTTTCATAGTAACACAACTCTTTAGTGTGGCTAGACACGCGAAATGCTTCAAGCTGGGATCGAAACCCGGCTGATTTTTCGTCATCAGACATCTTACACCTTAGATATCATTTCCGCGTAAGCCACGGAATTTTAGGAATATATTCATATACGCTTATCGCCTACTGGGGTGCTCAATTCATGAAAAAAAAATTTGGATTTACGCACTTGTGGCAGCCGACAATTCCCTACTCAAGTGCTCAACCCACGGGGTGCGGGGAGCATATATATATTGTCATCCACTAATAAATTGTTTCGTTGTATCACAACTCCTCAGTGTGGCTAAACACGCGTGGTGCATCAAGGTGATTTTTCGTCAGTCGGGTATCTTACCCCAAAGATATCTTCATTTCAGCGTCATCTTTTTGTTCGATAGCCATCTTGTCTTTCGGCCTGTGACAATTCTTCCCTCCATTCAAATGCTGTTTTCTCTTATTTGCGAGCTGATCTATCTTCTTTACTGGGATGAATTTTAAATATATCTTCTTTTTGTGTGAACAAAAGTCAAAAGTTACCAGGACTATAGATGGAAACGATATCAGTACTCTTTAAGAGATTGTCGGCTAACTGATTAAAAGTTAAAATCTACTTTCTATCTTCTCGGTTTTTACTCACGTGACTTTAACTCCACCAATGAAAATCAAGTCCTCAACTGACCTAAAAATCCATTAAACCCGGTTGACCTCAGCTCTATACGACCGTGTAATTTCTTTTAATAAAACTATTTCTTCATGCCAAATAAATGATTCAGTTAATTTGTTATTCAACATATCTATCTATCTATCTATCTATCTATCTATCTATCTATCACAATGTGCTCACATCGCTCTCTCTCTTCTTCTCAATATAGTCTGTTCATTATCTATCTATCTATCTATCTCAGTGCTCACATCTATCTCTCTCCTTTCCAATCTATCTATCTATCTATCTATCTATCTATCTATCTATCTATCTATCACAGACTGTTCATATGTATCTTAGTCTGTTCATTATCTATCTATCTATCTATCTATCACACACTATTCATATGTATCTTAGTCTGTTCATTATCTATCTATCTATCTATCTATCTATCTATCTATCTATCTCACACTGTTCATATGTATCTTAGTCTGTTCATTATCTATCTATCTATCTATCTATCTATCTATCTATCTATCTCACACTGTTCATATGTATCTTAGTCTGTTCATTATCTATCTATCTATTTATCTATCTCACACTGTTCATATGTATCTTAGTCTGTTCATTATCTATCTATCTATCTATCTATCTATCTATCTATCTATCTCACACTGTTCATATGTATCTTAGTCTGTTCATTATCTATCTATCTATCTATCTATCTATCTCACATTGTTCATATGTATCTTAGTCTGTTCATTATCTATCTATCTATCTATCTATCTATCTATCTATCTATCTATCTCACACTGTTCATATGTATCTTAGTCTGTTCATTATCTATCTATCTATCTATCTATCTATCTCACACTGTTCATATGTATCTTAGTCTGTTCATTATCTATCTATCTATCTATCTATCTATCTATCTATCTCACACTGTTCATATGTATCTTAGTCTGTTCATTATCTATCTATCTATCTATCTATCTATCTATCTATCTATCTATCTATCTATCTATCTATCTATCTCACACTGTTCATATGTATCTTAGTCTGTTCATTATCTATCTATCTATCTATCTATCTCAGTGCTCACATCTATCTCTCTCCTTTCCAATCTATCTATCTATCTATCTATCTATCACAGACTGTTCATATGTATCTTAGTCTGTTCATTATCTATCTATCTATCTATCTATCTATCTATCTATCTATCTATCACACACTGTTCATATGTATCTTAGTCTGTTCATTATCTATCTATCTATCTATCTAGCTCACACTGTTCATATGTATCTTAGTCTGTTCATTATCTATCTATCTATCTATCTATCTATCTATCTATCTATCTATCTATCTCACACTGTTCATATGTATCTTAGTCTGTTCATTATCTATCTATCTATTTATCTATCTCACACTGTTCATATGTATCTTAGTCTGTTCATTATCTATCAATCTATCTATCTATCTATCTATCTATCTATCTATCTATCTCACACTGTTCATATGTATCTTAGTCTGTTCATTATCTATCTATCTATCTATCTATCTATCTCACATTGTTCATATGTATCTTAGTCTGTTCATTATCTATCTATCTATCTATCTATCTCACACTGTTCATATGTATCTTAGTCTGTTCATTATCTATCTATCTATCTATCTATCTATCTATCTATCTATCTATCTATCTCACACTGTTCATATGTATCTTAGTCTGTTCATTATCTATCTATCTATCTATCTATCTATCTATCTATCTATCTCACACTGTTCATATGTATCTTAGTCTGTTCATTATCTATCTATCTATCTATCTATCTCACACTGTTCATATGTATCTTAGTCTGTTCATTATCTATCTATCTATCTATCTATCTACTTCAGTCTGTTCATCGATCTGTCTGTTTATAGCGGGTCTTACCCCAAAATAAGTTCACTCCTAGCAATTATTTTTCTTTTTATATAAAAAGTTAATTTTCTTCAAAACTAAAAATCCAAGGATTTTAATATTTCTTGCCGACTATTATGCAATCAAAACCCATATCATTAGGTATTAATTGTTAACAGTATTTAAAATTCAGTGATACCATGCATGTTCTTTCATTCAAAACCTTATCCTTATCTATATATAAAATAATCCTATTCTGTCCGTAATGACTATTTACTTCTCTGCCAGAAACAATCTCACTATTCGTTAGTTATTTTGAATGCACTACTAAACAAAGGCTTTTTCCAACTTCTTCCATGATAATCTTTATTGCGTTAACTGTAACTATGACTTGTCTCTTCCCCTTCTGTTAGATCTTTTCTCCCTACTCAAAACAATATATACGGAGGTGCCCTTGATGTAATGGTTATCGTCGTAGGAAATGGACACGACAACGCGAGTTCAAATCCTAGACGAGACTGATTGCATTTCACATAGCACTAATATCCTTAGGAAACGTATGAATCCAATTATTCTCCCTCCAGCTATGGGTAAATAGTGGGGCAGACTGAGTTCTTCAGCCTTGGTGAGGCAACTAGCCTAGGAGAAGGAAAACTGTGAATTAAAGCCTGTTAAACTCCGCTTAAAAACTGACCTTGTGTCATATCCTACCAGGGCGAAGGGGTTGGTGAATATGTACACAAGACAATATTATTCGCATTTCACTTCACACTAATGCCTTTGGAAAAGGCATGAATCAATTTTTCCCCTTCTTCCAGGTATGTGTTGATACTTCGAGCAGACTGGTTACTTTAATGCTAGTAAAGCAGCAAGTCTACGAGAAGGAAAACTTGATTTAAAAATATGAGGAGAATTGATTTATGATATGCGTAGTATTCATTTAAAATATGGGAAATATTGATTGAGAATATCAGGAGTATCGATTTAAAATATGAAGAGTACTATTCAGGAGAATCTGTGGTACCTTTCTTCGGCTTTATGTGTGTGTAGTTGGACAGCAGTCATTCATTTAAGTATGTTTGATTAAGTAATAAAGACACATTCTATCTATATAATTTATTTAGATCCTTTCAAGTTTCCTGATATATATATATATATATATATATATATATATATATATATATATATATATATATATATATATATTTCTTTAAGAAAAACAAAACCGGTCAACTTAGGATTATAGATTTATGAATCAATAACACCAAAAATAACAGGGCTTCTTCAGATATAATGGATAAAATAATTTAAAATAGACACAGGAAGGAAGGGTTGGAGGGGGTAGAAGAGGGCTGAAGAGTTTCATCCCAATATATATATGTATATATATATGAAAGTGAATAAGGATTGAATCCGTTTGCATCTTTTTCCTTGAATACATTTTATTTACTCCTGTTATCACAAGTGTCCATCGTTATGTGAACAATTCTCCTGATATCAATGACCTGATGAAGTTTATTAAAACCGAAACGTTTAACGCTGGCTTTACATCACAAAAAGTTCATCTAATTTGGATTATTCTATTTTTCTTCTTTCTTCATATTGCTGGATTCAGATCCATATTTAATTTCATACTGTCCTTTTGGGAAAAAAAAAACAAATACCAAATACATTCTTACATGACATCTAACAAGGATGACTTCAAAACGATGTGTATATATGAAAACTTACCTATCTCGGCATATTTTTTAAAAGGCGGGGCGATTTTTTTGGTCTCTTAAAAAATCCAACATTTTCAAATATCATTCCATGTGCCGAATATGTACTTAATACTTTTAAATCAAGAATGCTATATCAAGAACGTTTGTATCTTTTACGGTGAATACATTTTATTTGCTCCTGTTAAATCGACAAGCATCTACCGTTATATGTACAATTCTAATGATAAGTCCTAATGAAGGCTATTGAAACCGAAACGTTTAACGTTGGCTTTACATCACAATAAATTAATCTAATTTGGATTTTTCTGTTTTTCTACTTTCTTGATTATATATATATATATATATATATGAAGAAAGTTGTAGTAGCTACTGAAAAGGGAGCCTTCTGGTCACCCCCGATTATAGTCGCCAACTTTATATATATATATATATATATATATATATATATATATAAAGCTGGTGACTTTAGTCGGGGGTGACCAGAAGGCTCCCTTATATATATATATATATATATAGAAGTAGATGGATGTACCCTTGTGTAATGGTTATCATTGTCCAAGGGGTATATATATATATATATATATACCCCTTTGACAGGGATAACCATTACACAATGGTACATCCATCTAGTTCTATTTAGATACTGGATGTCGTCTAGAGGACTTACTAAGAGTGATAGCTACTAGGGACGAATGGAGAAAGAGATTCAAAAGAATCTGTATTGTCGGCTCGCTTTGATGATGATATTGGATATAGTGATGCTAATATTGGAACTTGGTGACTTGGGACAAGACTAACCCCTTACCAACCAACCAACCAACCAACCGATCATTTAACCCAAAGGTTTATAAAATGATTTTTTTTCTTTATATCAAATACTTGTTAGATAAGCCAGGAATAACTCTTAAATCAAGGGCTTCCAAAATCCAACGGCTACAATAAAGAGAAAAACAAACCTAAGCAGATACGCCCTTGAAACAAATTTTTTTTTCTTATTTCTTAAAACAAAAGCATTCATCCTAGAGCAACTAAGATACTATTACCTTCTTAATTAACTTTTCTTGTTGTCTTAATTTAAAAAAAACAAAACACAACAACAACAACCAATATTTCTTGCTTTCCAGTTCTTTTAAAGAGATTTTTAAAAATCCATTTTAATTAACGGTAAATTACTGATTTTTCTTTCTATAAAATTCCGTTCTATTTTCTATCTAATTAATTAATGCACTTACTACACTTGTTAATTTGTTAGATCAGGTCATTTCTAATATTTGGCTTTTTATCTTAGTTGTATATTAACTTCAATAAGGAACAGATATTTGATTTGGTTTTGTTTGGCTGAGTTGAGTTTTATGGCATATCAACTCGTGTGGTTTATTTAATGTCAAATCCTACTTATAAACACACAGACAGACAGACAGAGAAATACACACACATACATACATACACACACACACAAATACATATAATTTTTAAACGAATAGTTTGTAGAAAACGTTATTTTTCAACCAGCCATAGCCCAGAAAGTTAAATGGGTGCTAATATTGTAATCCAATATTAATAATTCTATTTAATACTAATAATACGTATGCACACAGTTAAATGGTTTAAGATATTGCTATCTAATACTGATAATTCTATTCAATATATACCATAGCCATATACGACTATGCGTGAAATGGACATATAATATTCATATATATATATATATATATATATATAACATAGAACATAGGAATCTCGAAATACGAAAAACACTCACGACTTCTCAGTTTAGGTACGAAACTTTTTATAACCTTTGAGTTTAAAGTTTTTCGACATAAGGAGAGAGAGGCACATTCTTTCTATTCTGGCTTTTTCTTCTGTCCCCCATCTCGTACGACACCTGCCCAAGGCCTCCGCGAGCAAGCGAAAGTCAACCGTCTCGTTCAATGTCCAGACTTAACTCTAATAACTTTCTTCAAATTCCCAAAATCCTCCGCGCGCTTCCGGTGCGTGACGTCATTCACACTCTGTAACCCCGTTTCCCATCTCGGGCTATTGTGACATCTCTGAGTGACACGTCCGCTCCGCCCGCGCGCGTGTGAACACCTGCGTTAATTTTGCCCCTAAGTAACCCATGCACTGAACCAAAAGGTTCTCAGGCTAACTACCCCCCCCAAAAAAAAATCCCTCGGCCATTATATTACAAATATATTTCATTCGTTTGCACTGTTAAATGGCTTGGTTTGGTTGTGCTTCATAGCATATTAACCATTGTAGACTCTTTAATGCAAAATTCTCTAAATAAATATCTATTAAAAATAGGATTTGCGAACACATTTTGTTGATAACATTTCTAAATAATCCTGTTTAAGATATTGCTATCTAATACTGATAATTCTATTCAATATATACCATAGCTAGATACGACTATGCGTGAAATGGACATATAATGTTCATATATATATATATATATATATATATATATATATAACATAGAACATAGGAATCTCGAAACACGAAAAACACTTACGACTTCTCAGTTCAGGTACGAAACTTTTTATTACCTTTGAGTTTAAAGGTTTTTCGACATAAGGAGAGAGAGGCACAATCTTTCTATTCTGCGTTAATGTTTCACCTAAGTAACCCATGCACTGAACTGAAAGGTTCTCAGCCTAACTAAACCCCAAAAAATCGCTCGGCCATTATATTACAAATATATTTCATTCGTTTGCACTGTTAAATGGCTTGGTTTGGTTGTGCTTCATAGCATATTAACCATTGTAGACTCTTTAATGCAAAATCCTCTAAATAAATATCTATTAAAAATAGGATTTGTGAACACATTTTGTTGATAACATTTCTAAATGATCCTGAGCACATTTTTTGTAGGTCAGCGGTTTCAAGTATTTCTATCTAACGGCAATAGCTACTTACAATGAATAATTTGTTTGCACACAGTTATATGGTTTCGAGTATTCTTATGTAAGAGTAACAATTTAACATCAGTCATTCGTTTGCACACGTGTAGAGGGATATACATATGATCTGTAAGTGAATAGTTTTTCGGTGATTTCATTTTTAAATAAGTTAGAACCAATTTGTTTGCATTCTAGTTGTGCTATTGTTTCTACACAGTTAAATAAATGATTTCAATTATCATCTAACACGAATAATTCTATTCAATTTTAATCCTATTTTCAAACAGTTAATTGGTTACAAATATTGCTATTCAATACTAATTATTCTATTTCAACTCTATTCATTCATTTGCACACAGTTAAATAATTCCAAGTATTGCTATGTATCAGTAACAATTCAATTAAACATTAATTATTTGTTTACACACAGTTAAATGATTCCAAGTATTTTTACGTATCAGTCACAATTCAATTAAACATTTATTATTTGTTTACACACAATTAAATGATTCCAAGTATTGCTACGTGGGACAAGGAAGTAATATCAATGAAGGTGTAATCAGTATTTCTCAAGCTCCAGAACTGGAGTGTCAGATTCTGATAGTTTAGTGTCATTTCCACGTAACTTATGCAGGGGTGGGGGGCTTACGCCTCTGCGCAAGCGCAGTCAGCGTATTCCACAGGCTCAACCGACAAGGTGTAGGGGAGAGATAATTTGTTTACAAATTATCACCATGAGCGTGTTATCTAATCTATTCAATAAACACTATTCATTCATATATATATATATATATATATATATATCATCACGTCGTGCCGCTAGCACGCATATCTCTGACCCTCTCTCGTCCCTTTTCCCTATCGTTCATTGCCTCCGGCAGGTCCTCAGGGCCACATCCCGTATTCTCACATAGCTGCTGTATGTATGTTCGAGCTGGTCGTCCTGCTATTGCTCGGCCATATGTGGGGGTCCATAGGAGTACTTCACTTATGAGCTCGTCCCTGCTTCTCCAGCAGTGTCCTGCGTGTCTGTTTCGTCTAACTTGTATAGTTTTTGTGACGGGAGGCAGGTGGCCGTATAGTTGGTGCCTTTTGGGTTGTTGCCACCAGGACTTGTTCAATATTGCTCGCAACATTCTTGTGTAATTGCCGTCTAGCTTCTTCTCCAGCCGTTTTGTTAGCGTCCAAGTAGTGCATCCATACAGCAGTATCGACACGACCGCTGCTTGGAAGAAACTGTGTTTCATATATATATATATATATATATATATCGTCATTCTCAGACAGACTGTTTCGTTGTATCGCAACTCTTCAGTGTGACTGGATATGCGAGACGCTGCAAGCCGGGATTGAAACCCGCCTAACTTTACGTCAGACTGATGACATACCTCTAAGCCAAGCCTTCAAATCAACGCATATGTATTAACTTTCGTTTGTTAACATTTTGCCGAAGCGCTCAATTCGTTTGAAGAGTTTTGCATTACGCGTGTGGCAACCAATAATTCCTTTGACTATGCTGGGGGAGAGGGAGCTTTTTCTCTTAAAGGAATTGTTGCTCTGTGATGTCAGTTACATTAAGCTCTTTACCAGGAAGACTTAAATGTTCATAGTTGAATAATTCTATTGTTCTGACGGAATTATTCCCGACTCCGGTTTAACTGGATTGAATAATAATAATAATAATAATAATATATATATATATATATATATATATTTCTGAAGTACTTGGTACATTGCAATTTTTTTATGACGCCTTGTATGTATCAGATTTTCTGAAACACCATGTATATATCAGTTTTTTTTTCTGAAACACATTGCTATCATCAATTTTTTTTCTGAAAAACTTAGCTCATATCAGGTTTCCTGAAACACCTTGTACATATCAGTTTTTATGAAACATCTTGCACATAACAGTTTTTCTTGGTTTGGTTTGGTTTCTTTGTTTAATGGCATATCAACCTTTGTAGGTCATTTAATGCCAATGCTATTCTCCTAGAAAAACATTAGTGGTACTATTTAACCCATAGCTGGGAGTTCATACCTTTCCCAAGGGTATTTGCCCGAAAGCGAACGTAATTGCGCGACTGGAGTACGAACTCGCTTACTACGATTCCGCAGTCTATTGCTTTAACCATTACACCACGAGGACACCCCCTTGTACTTGTTAATCTGAAACACCTTGTATAAATCAGTTTTTCTGAAATACTTTATATATATCTATTTTTCTGAAACGTCTTGCGCATATCAGTTTTTTTCGGAAACACCTTACATGTATCAATATTTCTGAAACCCTTTGTATATATCAGTTTTTCTGAAACACCTTGCACATATAACTATTTCTGACACACCTTGTACATATCTGTTTTTCCGAAACACCTTGTACGTACCAATTTTTTGGAAACACCTTGCATATATCAGTTTTCCTGAAACACCCTGTATATAATAGAAAAAAAAAAAAAACTGCCTTCTAATTTATCAGCAAAAGTATCCTTTGGTTATGAATGATTCCTTTTTTGGTGCATCAAAGAATTATCCAAAGATCTCACTTTGCTGTCTTCTGGCTTAACAAATTCTATGAATTGACAAGTTCCTTTCTTCTTGTCATCTATGAATCGCGTCTGGTCGGCTGCGCCCAGAATACCCAGATTGTTTCCCTTGCAGTAGAGTAAGAACCTCTTCTCAAAAAATGTCGGTAGGAGACTAAACAACATCTTATGGTAAGGCTCCAGTTCTTGAGATGTGAAAATGTGAAGTACCTCTACATTGCCAGTACTCTCATGTCGACTTTAACTTTGAGAAATAGAATCTGTTCGGTTCTTATAAATGGATCAAATAAATCTACAGGATGTGGAAGCAAAATATGGAATAATTTTGAAAACGTTCTTTATTCAGTCTGATTTTTCGAATTTTTGGAAAAAAAGAATGCGATAAATCTAAATTTTCCTGGTGAGCTCTATTAATCAAGCACTTTCCTGCCCTATCTGTGTAAGCAAAAAAAGAAACGACAAAGAATCTATGATATGGTTAACGCCAAAATCAAGCCAAAGTTCGTTTTTATCATCTACTGAATACAAAGCAAAGGAAAAAATTTACTGAAAAAGATCTTTTTTTTAGGAAAACGGGGGAGTGGAGGATTGAACAAAAAACAGGCTTTTTAACTGTTATTGCAATGACGATAAAGAAGGACCCCACAACGTCAATAAGAAAGCACGCTAATGAATTAAAAATCTTCGAGAAAACTGTGAAGTCAGCAATTAAACAAGATTCAAGCCAAGATCTTAACCTCCTTCATTACGTTATTTGGGGCGTTTAAGAAAACAAAACAAATGCAACTTCCCATCCAAATATTGATTTGCTTAAGACTGCTATTGAAGACGTATGTCTGAAGAAATTGTTATGAAGGCATGCAAATCGTTTTGAAGGCTTGTTGATATTATAATTGAAAAAAAAAAAAATGATGGCCGTTTAGAGTAAATTTACTGTTTTGTGTTTGTCTACTTATTCTGCTTGTTTTTTTTTTAATTAAAATTTATTTTGTTTTACAATAAAGTCGTTTATACTAGAATATTCTTAATTTTGCTTCCCCACCTATATTCTAATTTTTTTAGTTTGGGATAAAGATACGTGATATATAATTTAATAATCATTCTTATTTGATAAAACCAGAACAATAAAACAACCTCTTAACAAAATAAAAATGATTGTAAATATGAACATAGAATGAACACGATTCCCAAACCTCCAGGTATAAAACAATCCTGGATAGATTTGTTGTATTGTCATCTGCTGATTCATGCAGAATACATACATATATATGCTGGATACATACCGACGCAATAAACAGCAGACGCAGGAAGACTTCTGTATAAAATATTTACCTCTCACTTTATTGCAAGGGTTCGAAAAGGTTGTGTGGGGTTTTACTGTGAGAGGGAGCTGGATATTGAACATGACTGCAATATTTTGACCTCACTGTTATGACCGTCGCGTTGTGTCTTTCATGTTCTTTGATGCTCAACCGGAGGTCCAGAGGCCACTCAGCTGGGTGATGGCTTTCTTTACGGCATCTTATCAGCATCTTCTCCGGACCTCAACTCATCAGGGCCCAAAGGCCCCTGCGGCCTGATGTGGCTTTCCTTACCACATCTCGTCTCCAACTGTCTGGAACCCTCTGGCCGGAACTCAACTGCATTATATAATCGTTCGACGCCCACTCGATCTTTGAAATCGAATATTTAATCGTCATCAAGCGGAAATAACTGTCATGCAGTTCACAGGTCACTCTCTTCCGGTTCATCAGTCTATCAGAGTATCATGGGATATTTTTTACCTCTTCCCATTTCATCAGCCAATTTCCGCCCACGCGATTTCCTCTCCTAACTGCCACTAGAATGTGTCACTTCCTTCCGGTGCATCACCTTGAATGGCATTTTTGGCCGGGTCAAAAGGTCAAAACATAACATGCCGTTTAAAATTAATCTAGCCTGAATTGGTTAATCCGATTTTATCTGATAATCCTGGTGAGTTTTGAGTCTCATTTTCACATTTGTGGATATACTATTAATCTGTATGGTGAAAAAAATCAGTCACTTGCACAGTTCTCTGTGGATCTTCTGTCCTAAGCAGTTGTACTAGCCTTTCTTTTCTGTGCCATTTTTTTTTAACCAAAATTGATCTGTATATTTATATTTAGGTGATGTATGTATGTATGAATGTATATATGTATATATGTATGGGTACGTGTGTACGCATATTTTGTCACTTTTATCGCAAAGAAATATTGATTTTCTTCATTTCAATGGATAATATATGCTATATAAAAGACACTATAAAAAGATTTTTCACACTTTAATTATAGCGAACTCTCACAATTTTTACTGGGGTCTCATATAATTGTCTCGGATATATTTTTAGTGTTGCCTCGTATAATTCTTTTGTTTTTAGAATGTTTTTTTTTTTTTGTTTTTTTTTCTGTGTTCGGTAATCTAAGATTTTTTCTTTGCTTTTTTGATGATGATTCAGCATTTTTATCTTTGAACTAGTGACAAAAAAACTCCGCAATAAGAACGAAAACCAAAATATTCCTGAGTCTTATAAACCTCGTGCAAAGTTGAAAGTGTCAGGGGTTTTAGAGAAGACATTTGCAATTTTACCACCAGTGACAGCTAGCAATTTATGGCAACCAGAGAAAGTAATAATGCGGGTTTTAGGAGAGCATCTGTATATCAACATTCTATGGAGGTGTTTTGAGGTGTAATGTCTAGCGTCAAAGGAAATGAACACGGTGACCAGAGTTCAAATTATGGACGTGGCTGTTTGCATTCAACATAGCTCTAATGTATGAATCTAGTCTCTCCCAAGCTACGGGTAAATACTTCGATAGACCGAGCTCTTAAGCCTTTGGTATGGCAACCCATCTTGGAGAAAGAAAACTCTGATTTCAAACCAGTTAAACTCTGCTAAAAATGACCTTGCGTCGAATCCTTCTTGTAGATAGATGTTGGGTATATATATATATATATATATATAATCGGAAGGTCTACGAAGAGATTTGTATTTTTTGAATTTATTTTGTTCTCACATACGTGTTGTATATATGTGTATGTTTCCAGCTTATTACTTTCCTCAGAGAACATGTGTAGCACAAGGCCTTTTGGATGGGGTACTCAATGAGACTTGAACTCACTCCTGTTTCCAGTATGAATTAATCATGTCTGGTAGGACTCGTTTTTATAGGGGTTTTTATGCCTTTTTCCTGGAGTGTGTTTACTTTGGTCTGCTTTACCCTTCTTTGATATTTGATATGTTTATAGTTGTGTGTGTGTGTATTGGAGTGGTTTTGGGTTTCACTAACGGATTATATATATATATATATACATATACATATATTCCATTGCATCTTTACATGAATCATAGATGGAAATATTGATATATAACTTTATCACAAATAATATATATATATATCTTAATGATATATTAATAACTATAAGCATAAATATATCAATAGCAATTATATATATATATATATATATATTATCATCATCATCAATGTAAGCCAACAGCACGGACTTCTTTGACTTTCTCTCTCTCTCTCTCTCTCTCTCTCTCTCTCTCTCTCTCTCGTTATCCATCCCTATCAAACATCACTCTTATTTTGTCTTCTCGACAGCATCCAGTGTCTGCAAGGGGTAGATGATTGTAATTTTTTGGCAGATTGGCTAACGGTGGAGTGTCCTTGAGAAAGAAGGACGTCGCTTATGAGTTTAGTTAGGTTTGGTTTGGTTTTATGGCATATCAACCGTCGTAGTTTATTTAATGCCAAATCCTTTTACGTCATATATATTAAATCTACGGTTTTTAAACAGATTTTGTCAATAACATTTTAAAACAAACCTGAGCTCACTTGTTTGCACACAGCTAAATGATCAAGCACATCAATTTAAAATAAGTACATAGTTTTTTGTTCACACAATTAAATGTAAAAACAGTTCTATATCTAACAATTCAGTTTAGCATGTCAACTAAGTTAAATGCTTAAATGTATTGCTATGTATCACTAACAATTCAATCAAACATCAGTCATTTGTTTATACACAGTTATAGGATCTAAGAGTTCTATTTCTAACTACAGGTTTACACACAGCTGAATGTAAAAACAGTCCTATTTCAAAGAGTTCAGTTTAAGTACAGTTTAGCCCTATTTGACCTATCAATAGGACCCTATCAAGTACGACCAGTCTGGGCCAGAGTGGACCTGAGAGCGATGGCAATAGAATAGCACTCTACATTCCCCAAAGCACCAGGATTACTGAAGCATCACAGATTGTTTAGAGTCATATCCAGGAATCGTTGAGGATGTCTTACCCCTCTACAGAAATGCAGTTGGTGTATTCTGTAGTCCTAGCCGACTGGGTCCTCATTGGGAGAGGGGGTCTTGCCCATCTGCAGAGATGCAATCGGTATGTTCTGTAGTTCGAGCCGACTGGGCCCTTATTACGAGGGATCTTACCCCTCCGCAGAGATACAGTTGGTGTATTCTGCAGTCCTAGCCGACTGGGCCCTAATTAGGAGATGGGGTCTTACCCATTTGCAGAGATGCAGTTGGTGTATTATGTAGTCCTAGTCGACTGGGCCCTAATTGAGAGGGGGGTGCCTCTGGAGGTGTAATGGTTCGCAAGCTATACTAACAAACCTACACGAGTGAGTCCGAGTCTGACTGGGTGTCCCATTCATATGGCCTTGTGCCACATCTAAGCAAAAAGCTTAGTAAATTACTACCTCATTGGGAGGGGGTCTTATCCCTCTGCAGAGATGCAGTCGGTGTACTCTATAGCCCCAGCCGAATAGGCCTTCATTGGAGAATATCTTACCCCTCTGCAGAGATGCAGTTGGCGAAATCTGTAATCCCAGCCGAGTGGGCCCTCATTAGTGGATGTTTTACCCCTCTGCAGAGATGCAGTCTGTGTATTCTGTAGGCCCAACCGAATGGGACAGATTATGAGTTCATCCCTTGTTCTACAGCCGCGCCGAGCATGTCTTCGTCGTCTTATATGGATGGTTTTCCAGATGGGAAGTAAGTGGCCGTACAAGTGCTTTTTGTAAGTCGGTTTTTCCAGGATTTTCTCTTAACACCACACCATATCTAAACTATATATCCATAACTATATATATATATATATATATATATTAATATTAATTATTTTGTTAAAGAATGACCCAGAATTATTGATATGTGTATGATGATAGTACCCAACTATGGGGATAATGTTGGTCTTTAGGCAATATCAGGTTTATGGGATTTACAAAGACCGTAAATTTTCGGGATGGTCGGGGGCAATTAATTAACGAAATCGTCTTCGATAATTTAAAAATTATCTCTGGTATAGGATCCGTACCCCATAACATTGCAAAACTTTTAGCAAAAACATAATCCCTATTGTTGAGTTTTATCAGCGATACGCATACAAATAATTCTGGCTCACTCCTTTACAAAATAATTAATATTAAAACGAAAAACAAATCCTTAGTTAATCTTGGTACACTAGGTTTTATTTGGGTTAGGTTTATGTAGACGAAATAAAGGTGCTTTTTGTCTAGTCTGGTTGTGAATTAGGAAAGTGTTATTTTCATCCTGTTTATTTATTTATTTATTTTTGTTATAGTTGATCTGAAGAAGTCCTGTTTATTTTTTTAGAGCATTGATTAATATCAATGCATTTTAACAGGATGAAAATAAATTAATCATCTGAATGTGACCGATTGTTGTTGCTTTTTTTTTAGTATATATATATATATATATATATATATATATATATATATATATATATATATAGGTCCTTTAACATGTAAACTCTTTACAGTGATCAATATACAAAATATTGCTACTATTCTGAAAAGGTTTCTCAATAAAATTCGTCTGAATGCTTGTCGTCCGACTATTTGTCCTTTCGACTAACATTCACTCTAACGACACAGTACCTCTATTTCTATTATCTGGAGCCCCGCCACTTTCGTCCACTGGCGATCGGTTTTCAATCGCTGGTGTCTCACTTTATTCCAATTTGACATCAGACAAAGCGGCTCCAACCAATGAGCATCCATTTGTATTTTATTGTGTCGAGCATGATGGGAAGATTAATCTAGTTTATGGAACATTCTGGGAAGAGCAGTCTAGTTTATGCTGGTTTTTGTTTACATCTACAGGGATATATTGGGATATATATGTTCGCATAGCCGAGAATGGTAGTCACTGACAGAAATTGATTAAGTGTCTACGTGTAAAATAATTTATAATTTCAATTAATTGTTTTAGAAGTTAATTTTTTTTCTTTTTTGTTAAACTTTGAATTTAAAACCGAATTGCAAAATTTCAGTTGTAATCTAGGATTCGAATCTAGAATAAGATTTTTTTTGTAAGGAAATACTCAATAATACAAAACATACAGGAATAAATATTTGTTTTGTAAATTCAGAATGTTCGGGAATGGATAATATCCATAGATAAACAATTGTTTTGAATCAGATGATATTTGTGACTATAAATGGAAAATATCCAAAGATAAATAATTGTTTAGAATCAGCTGATATTTGTGACTCGGAAGGAAAAATATCCAAAGATAAACAATTTTCTGACTCAGCTGATATTTGTGACTCGGCAGCTATGCGTTACTTTTAGAAAATTGATTACGTAATTGAAAATTTTTAGGGATTCACACACACACACACACACATATATATATATATATATATATATATATATATATATATATATACGGTTCCTTCAATAAGTTTCCAGACTTTTTTGTACAGGTATTTAAAATTGTCGTAGACTCTTGAAAATTCTGTACGTTATTGCTATACATCTTTTGAGATAACTTACCAATTTTTATGATTTCAGATTCAAATGAACAGCTACAGCAAGAATTGGAATACACCCTACTAAAGCTTGATTGTCACAGCTGGTGAATTTCAAAAATGCAATCTGGACGTGAGGACACTTTAGAAGAACGATATGCAATAAAATTGCGTTAAACTTGGAAAAAATGCCACAGAAACGTATGGAATGATTCAGACTGATTTTGGACGATCTTGCATAAATTGAGCATCAGTTTTTGAGAGGTATAAGAGATTGAAGGAAGGCAGGGAGTCTGTGAGGGATAATGAGAGGTGTGGGAGGAGCAGGGAAGTCAATAGACCAGAGTTGATTGGCCAAAGGGTTAGGGTTAGGGTTACTATGTTGAGGTTTTAAGGGAGTTCAGCAAGAGATTCCTTGGGAAGAGACCAGCACACTTCAAATCGGGTCAGTGGCATTTCCACCAGATCAACAAACCAGTGCACATCTCCATCCTGTGACTTTTGGTTATTCCCTAACCTCTAGGAAAAACTTAGAGGGTGTCGTTATGAGACAATTGAGGAGATGAAAGAGGTTGTGACGAAGGTCATTGACATGCTCACACAAGAGGACCTCCATGGGGCGTTCAAGAAGTTGTTGGAACGGTACAACAAGTGCATTGCAGCCGGAGGAGATTACTTCGAAGTGGACTTGAGTTTCTTGTGTGTACTATCAATACAAATGCCCATACTAAAAAAGTCTGGAAGCTTATCGTATGCACCTCGTATATATATATATATATATATATATAAGTAGGGATACTAAGAGCAGAAATGGGGACACAAAGGCAGGAATAGCGGTCGCAAGGAACAATTACACACAGAAGAAACGGCTATTGGGCAGGAAAATAACAAAAGTCGTCTGTCTGTCTGTCTCTTTTGTCTTTCGCCTCTCCAATGTCTGTTTTTCTCCTGCTAACGCAAACTTCTTTCTCTCTATCTCTATTTTGAGCTGACTGCTAGACGGATTCCGACCATAAATAATTTTTTTTTACATACAAAACAATCAGAAGAGTTATGCATTTGACTTCTTTTTGTCAGTGAAGTTACCACGGGTCAGGTTGATAGTTTAAGGGCTATCATTACAATCTCTTAAATGGTGCCATAACGCTACACACGCTATTCAAACATACATATATATTTAAAAGGATATTCTCAGCATCCTTGGTGATTTTACCAGTGCAGCGGTCTGAATGGTCTCAGTTATTTGATTTCTTCCAGTTTTGGAACTGTTCCAAAGGCTCCAACTACGATTAGTGTCACTGTAACGTCTAAGTTTCTCGATTTTTTTCTCTCTATAATAGTCTTGGCATTTGTTAATTTTTCCTCTGTAGTCTGTGGGAACAACAAAATATCCTTTTTATAGCTTAGAATATTATTTTTCTCTTCATTGTTATATTCACAACGTTTCGGCCAATGCGCTTTTCAGCCTTCTACAGGTGTTTCACATCGGAATTGCGACCCCTTACAGAACTTTAGACGGAAACCTTTATTTTATTCACGAGAGCAGATGGTTCTAATTCCTTTAATCAGGACAGGGTACAAGTTTTAAGCAATAGTAAATATTCTTGGCTATTTACCTGTAGTCTAAATTGAACCTACAACCTCCAGACACACGGCGTAACGAATATAGGTGCTTAGTTCAAGAGCTTCTAAATGAAATCATCCCGGGGTTGCTGGTTCAATCCCGAATACAGATAAATAACACTTGGACCTTGTCAGTGTTAACGAAATCAGAACAGTCTACCTCCGTGGATAAAATAAGGGGTTCGATTTGAAGTTCTATATATATATATATATATATCGTCAAGGTAAGCCAACAGCACCGACTTCTTTGACTTTTTCTCTCTCAAATATCAAATATCACTCTTGTTTTGTCTTCTCGACAGCGTACAGTGTCTGCAAGGGGCAGATGATTGTATATTTTTGCAGTTGGGCTTACCGTGGAGTGTCCTTGAGAAAGAGTAGATAGAAGGACGTCGCTTATGAGTTTAGTAAGGTTTGGTTTGGTTTTATTGCATATCTTTTATCTGTAGTTTGTGGGAACAACGAATATCCTTCTTTATCGCTTAGAATATTGTTTTCATCTTCAATTTTATATTCCAAACGTTTCAGCCGATGCACTCTTCAGCCTTCTTCACATCGGACTTGCGACCCCTTGCAGAACTTTGAACGGAACCTTTTATTTAATTTACGGGAGCAGATGGTTCTAATTCCTTTAATCAGGACCAGGTATACGTTTTAAGCCATAGTAAATATTCCGGAGGATGCAGGTTCAATCCCGAGTACAAGTAAATAACACTTGGACCCTGTCAGTGTTAACGAAAGCAGAACAATTTACTCCCGTGGATGAAATAAGGGGTTCGATTCGAAGTTTTATATCGGCTTCCCGATTCGGCAAGAAACACCTGAAGAAGGCAGACATATCTATATATAAATATATACATATATAAAGATTTAGTGGTACGTATAGAATTTAAACATTGCTTTTAAAAGCGTATGCGCATTAAGATTATATAATATCTGAAAAAAGATTGCACAATTTTAAAATTTCAAAAAAAGGGAACTCTTTGTTTCGGTCATGTCTCTTCAGAGAATTAAGATCGTAACAATAAAGTTTGTACAGGAGGTTGCCCAGTCGGCTGGGGCTGTAGAATACACCGATTTCTTCTCTGTAGAGGGGTAAGATCCCAAACCAACGAGCGTCCTTGATATGACACTGAATAATTTGATGGTGAGGTTCCAGAAATGCTTGAGCTTTGGGAATGCAGAGTATCCCTTTATTGCCATCGCTCCCAGGTCCACTCAGGCTCGGAGTGGTAGCACCTGATAGGGTCCTATTTATGTTTGCATTTAAACTGAGTTTGAAATAGAACTGTTTTGACCTTTAATTGTGTGTGGAGAAAATCTATACATATACTAAACTGAATTGTTAGAATTAGAATTGTTTATCTAAACTGAATACGTGGAAATAGAAATGTTTTTGACAATTAAACTGTGTATTTATGCTAAACTGTATTGTTTGAAATAGAACTATTTGTATAAAAATGGATTTGGTGTTGAATAACCACCGCCATAAAATCCAACCAACCAACCAACCAACCATTTCATTCTCACATATACATATTTGTGTGTGTGTATATATTTGCATATATATATATATATATATATATATATATATATATATATATGTATGCAAGAGCATATATTGGTAAGCTCTTATAGAAGTTACGTAACTTATTCATTTCAACTTTATTTATGCACACACTCACACTCACACGCACGCACGCACGCAAACGCATTCATATATATATATATATATATGTGTGTGTGTGTGTGTGTGTGTGTGCGTGTGTGTGTGTATGTGTGTATGTGTGAGTGTGTGCCTGAATGTATCTGTCTATTAGTGCATGTGTGCATATACATACATATGCATATATAGACTTGTATATAGAGTCATACACGAATCTCACATTCACACAAATCACACATACACAAACAGTGCATATATTTATTAAAGCTTTATATCTTGTAACACACGCACGCACACGCGCATATACACAAGCTCATATATACGTATATGTCGATGTGTGTGTAAACATATGCATACATAAGCATGAACAGACTTGTATAAACTGATATATGCAAATCACATTTGCATACAAATTTATATATATATATATATATATATATATATACGTGTATATATATATATATATATATATATATGTGCGTGTGTGAGTTTGTGTTGTTATGTATGCGTATTACCATTCACATATATAGATCTGTAAAAAAACCCACGTAAATAAATAAAGGCACACACATCGATATATATATATATATATATATATGTGTGTGTGTGTGTGTGTGTGCATATATCCATTCCCACATATACATATGTGTATATCACATAGCTTAATGTAAGCAAACACCCTGCTAAAGAGATGAGTGTGTGTGAATATGTGTGTGTGTGTGTGTGTGTATGTGTGAGTATATGTATCATATGGCTTCCTGCATACATGTATGGCAATGTCAACAATGAAAAAGGGCCGATTACATATCAATATATATATATATATATATATATATATATACTTATTATGTGTATTATGATAAATATATATATGTGTGTGTGTGAGGGTATGTGTGTATTTGTATCATATGGCTCCCTGAATACTTTTATGACAATATCAACAATGAAAAAGGGCGATTACATATCAATAGATATATATATATATATATACACTTACATGTATTATAACATATATATATATATATATAAAAGTAAAGTAAAGTTAGCGAACATAGTCGAGGGTGACCAGAAGGCTCCCTTTTCGATAGCTACTACACCAAGGTGTAGGGGAGGGCGCTACTCCATTCCTTGGATTGCTCCACTTTACCCTTGAACCGTACCTTATAATGCTGAGTGTTAAGCAAGGTGGTATCAAGTTCCATTTTTAAAGTCTTTGGTATGACTCGACCTGGGATTGAACCCAGGTCTCCCGGGCCATTGGCGAACACTCTAACCGCTGGGCCAATGTCCCGGTTATATATATATATATATATATATATATATATATATATATATATATACGTGAGTGTGTGTGTGTCTGTGTGTCTGTGTGTGTAAAATTTGTCTGATGTTGATTATGAGAACAAAAAAAAACATGAAGAGAACTAATATTAATTATCTATTGTGTTAAGAATAATGGCGTCGTCCAATTCCAGTCAAGCCTATTGTTGCATACATTTGTCCTATGACCAGTATATATTTTAGTCATTATAGTCTATTTATTATTCTCTTATTTCCGTACTATTCATATCTGTAACATGTCTGGACTTGAATATCATATTCCTAAATTCATAAGTATACTAATATATAAATCGCATTATACACTTACATTCATATTCTATCAGACTGGAAGGAATGTAATGTCCAATTTTAAAGCATATTTCATAAACAAAAAATTCATACAGACAGAAATATTATATCGTAACCTAAGCCCAGTCTGCTGGGGCTGTAGAATACACCGACTGCATCTCAACAGAGTGGTAATTCTCTCCCAACAAGGGTCCTGGATATGACACTAAACAATCTGATGGTGAGGCAGTAGTAATGCTGGAGCTTTGGGGAACGCCGAGTATTCCTTCATTAACATCGCACCCAGGTCAACTCTGGCCTGGAGTGGTAGCACCTGCTGGGGTCCTATTAATGGGTCAAATAGAACTGTTTGATATTTAAACTGAGTGCAAAGAAATCACTGAATTGTTTGAAAAATATGATAAATATATGTGTGTGTGAGAGAGTGTGTGTATATATATATATATATATATGAGTGTGTGAGTTTGTGTTGTTATGTATGCGTATTACCATTCCCATATATAGATATGTAAAAAAACACACGTAAATAAAAAAAGGCACACACATCGATATATATATATATATATATATATATTACTGTGTGTAAACAAATGACTGACATTTAATGGAATTGTTATTGATACATAGCAATTCTTGTAATACTTTATCTTTGACTTATGCTGAATTGAATTGTTTAAAATAGAATTGTTTGATCATTGAACAAATGACTGATGTTAGTGATACATAGCAATACTTGCTGACTCTCCATTGGCCTAATTGGTAGAGTGCTTGCCAATGGTCCGGGAGACCGAGGTTCAATTCCAGGTCGAGTCATACTTCCTGATAAAATATGGAGTGAGTTTTAATAACGACTA
Organism: Sepioteuthis lessoniana; assembly: GCA_963585895.1. Classification (NCBI taxonomy): domain Eukaryota; kingdom Metazoa; phylum Mollusca; class Cephalopoda; order Myopsida; family Loliginidae; genus Sepioteuthis; species Sepioteuthis lessoniana. The sequence continues at coordinate 21,292,854 of OY757927.1, read as the reverse complement.
TAGTCAGCCAGTACGCAGAGTGTTCAGCTTCTCCTGATTTGGATAATTTTATTAGAGTGGGTATTACCTCTCAGCAGGGGATGCAGTTAACGCAATGGCATGATGGTTAGAATGTTCGCCAATGGTCTTGAAGACCTGGGTTCAATCCCTGGTCAAGTCATACCAAAGAATCAACAAATGATACTTGATGCCTCCTTGCTTAACACTCACCATTATAAGGTACGGATCAAGGGTAAAGTGGAGCAATCCAGGGAAAGGAGTAGCGCCCTCCTCTACACCTCGTTGTAGTAGCTATTGAAAAGGGACCCTTCAGGTCGCCCATAACAACTATCGTCAACTATTCTAAAATATATGAATAAACTGGATATGGCATTAAATAACCTAAAATACTTGATATGTCATAAAACCAAACCAGACCAAACCAAACCAAACCAAACATTGTTTTCTAGATTTGTTTTGATTTGGTTTTATGGCATTGTAAGTCATTTTATGCCAAATCCTTTTTATGCATATATTAGATATATTTTATAGATAACATTTTGAAACAAGCCTGAGAACTTTTCTTTTTTTTTTGCACACAGTTAAATGGTTTCACTTAATTTCAAACAATTCAGTTTAGCCTAAGTAAAGAGCTTTTAGTTTCCCCACAGCTAATTGTAAAAAACTGCTATCTCGTAAATACACATTTACCTTTGAAGGTGCTAGTTGCATAGCGGTTATTATTGTTGGAAATAAGCACGGTAAGCCGAGTTCAAATCCTGGATATTGTGCTTATATTCTTGGGAAATGTACGCATTCAACTACCCTTTCTCTGACCTGCTATGAGTAAATGGCCAGGCAGACTGGGCATTTTAACTCTACTTTGGTCTAGGAGAAGAAAACCCTGAATTCAAATCTGTTAAAGTTTGCTTTAAAACTAAGCTTGTGTCACATCCTGCTCGTGGCGGAGGAGTTGGGTAAATGCGCACTTTAAAAAATCTGAGGCTCTGATACGCAAAATTCAGTTTGACACTTTCTGGTAAAATATGGAGTGATTTTTAATAAAGACTATAGTCAGCCTGTACGCAGAGCGTTCAGCTTCTGATTTGGACAATTTTGTTGAAGGAGCTCTTACCCCTCAGCAAGGGATGCAGTTAACGCATTCTTAGCCTCACAAATAAGGCGATTCATATTTTTTTGCGAATATTTATATGATTTAAAGTAACTGACGATTGTCTTTTGTGAAAAACATATAACTTCAAGAAATTTAATTCAAATAATTTTCCAGTTATATAGTTTCAAGTATTCCGATCTAATACTTCTCCAGTCGGCTGGGGGCCATAGAATGCACTGACTGCATCTCTGCTCAGGAGTAAGATCCCCCACTAATGTATGTCCTGAATATGGCACGAAACCATCCGATGGTGAGGCTCCAGTAATGCTGGAGTTTGGGAGAATACGGAGGAGCCCTTTATTGCCATCGCTCCCAGGTCCACACTGGCTCGGAGTGGTAGCATCTGATAGGGTCGTATCTATGGGTCAAACAGAACTAAAGTTTGTACTTATGCTTAACTGAATTGTTTGAAATAAAACTATCCATATGTATAAAAATGTATTTGGCATTAAATAACCTACAATAGTGAATAAGTCATAAAAGTCAACCAAACCAAATCATATATATTTGATATACATATATAAAGAGGATTTGGCATTTAATAACCTGCAATGGTTGATATGCCATAAAACCCAACCCAACCAAATCATATATATTTAATATATATGTATAAAGATGATTTGGCATTAAATAACCAACAACAATTGATATGCCATAAAACCCAACCAAATCAAATTATATATATTTAATATATATGTATAAAGTGGATTTGGCATTAAATAACCCACAATGGTTGATATGTTATAAAATCCAACCAAAACAAATCATATATATTTGATATATATGTATAAAGAGGATTTGACATTAAATAACCTGCAATGGTTGATGTGCCGTTAAACCAAACTAAACCAAACCAAACCAAATCAAACCTATCTAATACTAATAATTTATGTATAATAATGTGGTTTTAAGTAAAAATTATTGTCAGCAGAGGGTTTAGCTCCTCCTGTTTTGGGTTGGTAAATACATTTAACCGAAGTTCCATATATGGAAAAATATGCATGTCTAGTTTAACACATATGTGCCAACCAAAGTCTCGGAACATACAAATGTAAAGTTGATGTGTAACTTCTAACTTTCAGGATTTTAGTCACCTAACTTTTCAATCATCCAATGACAATCAAGCATTCAAACTGTCTCTAAGGTCATTACCTGTCTTTTAAACTAAGTTGACAACTGGTATCTTTCCAGCTGTTCTAACGGCTATAACTTAATCGAATGTTACCCGTCATTTGTAGATTTTACCAATCTGTTATGTTACAATAGATGCGACGCTTGTAAAAATCTTTCGACTTTTTTTTCTATGAGACCCACTTGTGTTCAACCTTTTCTTTTGATGTCAACATTAGACCGTCAAAATTATTTTGTGATCCTATAAACAAGTGATAATCAGTAAGTGCAAGGTGAAAGGAATATTAAGGATGAAGCAATTTTCCCAACTGAGCTCCTCTCAGAGATCTTTTGTCAATTGAGTTGTGTGAAAACGGGATTATATTGTGATGGAGGATTACTTCCTTTCTGATGAAACTCTTAGAATAAGATAAGTCTATTATGTTCTTTAGCTTGAGCAGAAGATAGAGGTGAATACCGAAGTAGATTACGAACAATATTTCTATTATCTGAAAGAAAAAGATAAAGCTTAATCGTTGTATCATTCCTAAACGATAATAAAGAGGCAATACATTAATTGATGTTGTCTAAAACATTCATCTTGAAAATCGGAATTACGTTCGTTCCAACCTGATATAAGACCAACAGGGGTATGATATAAAGGCTTTGTAGGCAAGGCTAACAGCATTAATTTGCTGTTTCGTTCGAGAACTGGGGAATTTTTTGAGAGAGGAGGACCCTATTATATAAACGACGGCCATTCAATAAATGAGAGTAACTTTTTGACTAACTAGGGACCGACGATAGTCTTTCATTAAATAAGGAGAATTTTAGACTGAGAAGGGTCCTTTTATGTATATAAAGATCATTCAATAAATATGGGAATTTTTTTTTTGTCAGAGAAGGGTCATTTTATATATATGAACGTCATTCAATAAATAAGGGAGCTTTTTGGACAGAGAAAAGACCTATGATATATGTGATGGTCATTCAATAAAAAAGGGAGCTTTTTGGACTGAGAAAGGACCTATGATATATACGAAGGTCATTCAATAAATAAGTGAGCTTTTTGGACTGAGAAAGGACCTATGATATATGCGAGGGTCATTCAATAAACTGGGAAATATTTTGACTGAGGAGGGACCTATTATTTATACGAGGGTCATTCAATAAAAAATGGCAACGTTTTTGACTGACTAGGGACCTATTATTTATATGAGGGTCATTTAATAAATTGAGGGAATTTTGGGGGTGCTGAAAAGGGGCCGGTTATATCTATAAGGGTCATTCAATAAATAAGGAGAATTTTTTGATTGGATAGGGACCTATAATGTATGCGAGTGTTGCTCAATAAATATGGGCAATTTTTTGACTGAGAAGAGATCTATCATATATATATATATATATATATATATATATATATATATATATATTCGAGTTTCATTCACTAAATAAGCAGAATTGTTTTGAAAAAAATTCTTTTTTTTCTTCATATTCTTTTCCATAAATGAAAATTCGGCAATCTTTGGAATTATAAATAGCAAAAATTATTTAAATCTTTCAAAATAATTTGTTACCAAATCAAAATGAGTGTTCCAGGGATTGAACAGTAATCTGTCATCAAAACTTTGCTTGCTGAAAAGTACAAACAATATAAAATTTACCGAAGAAAGTATGATGAGTACCGAGAAAGATGTTTTAGAAAAAAACTGCTTATAACTTGGCTAAAGATATATTTGCATTTACGATCCTTAGACAAGAAGACAGTTTATGGAGTAGGAACACTTTCAGGTAAAGAAAACGTTCCTAGTGCAGCGGTCTATAAAGAAGGTCATGCGGACGGTCTTCTGGGGATATGAAAAGACCCATCACGATTGATTTCCTTGAATAGGTTTAACTGCAAATAGTTCTTTCTCTTCCCAAAGGAGTTTCATTATATCTTTTGTGGGAGTGTCCATGTAGTGAGATGGTTAAAGTGAGTTCAAACTCTAGTCGTGCTATTACGTGAATTTATTGTGAATTTCTTTAGATTTTTGTATATAACTTCACTGTTTTTCGAAATGATATCGCATTATTTATTTCTGTTCACTTTCAGGCAAATACCCTTGGGAAAGGTACGAACCCCCTTATCCTCCGAGCTATAGGTTAAATAGTACCACCACTGTTCTTCTAGAAGAATGGATTTGACATTAAATAACCTACAAGGGTTGATATACCATTAAACAAAGAAGGAAAACTATGTCTTTTGAATGGCCTGCGTAATAAACATTCGGTACAAAACAATGCACATATGAACGCACTCAGAAACACACAGACACAGACATATATACGCACTCCTCTACCGAAAGGACTGGTCGCAATGCTTTTATTTTAACATACATCACAAAGGTCAAGATCTTTACAGTATAAACAACAAAGGAAGTGTCGCTTGACAAAAAAAAACATGAAACAAACGGCTGAGCAATTTGTCTTTAGTTTCATTGATACGACAAAAACCGGCATTGCTACAGACTTTCAGGAATTTTCTGACCGTAGTTTTACCAAAAGAACTCTGCCACTGTTCTTATTGCAAAAATCAATCGGGTCATAGAATATTCTTATAGAATCCTCGGCAGGAGAGTAAGAACCTCAAAAAAAGAATCACATGAGAATAACGCTAAACGGCATCCAGTGGTGAGGCTTCACTACTGGAGCACTGGTTAATTAATCGATTCGACTGATTGATCTTAACGGCGTGTCAAGAGGTTAGGGAATCGTGTTCATCATACGTTTATATTTACTGTTTTTATGTAGTTGTTTCTAAAGATGTTTTTCCACATGGTCATATCAAATACGAATCATTATAAATAGTTCTATTTGACTCATAAATGGTACTCGAACAATTACTACCACTCCGGTACAAAGTGGTCCTGGGTGTAATTAAAATGAAGGCGTTCTTAACACTGTTTAGATATCTAGAACAAGAACCAAACCATAAGATTCAGTTTTGTGTTATATACAGGATACCTATTTTTGGAGGGACAGGGATTTTGCCCTTCTGCAGGGGATACAGTCTGAGGGTTTAAACCTTGCTGACTGGAGAACTTTGATGTGTGGAGTGTTTACTGCCAGTGCCCGAGGTGTAATGCTTATCGTCGTAGGAAATGAACACGGCGACAGGAGTTCAAATACTGGACAAGACTGATTGCAATTCACATAGCACTAATACCCTTGGGAAAGGTATGAACCCCCTTATTCTCCCTCCAGCTATGGGTAAATAGTAGGGCAGACTGGGTTCTTTAGCCTTGGTGAGGCAACTAGTCTAGGAGAAGGAAAACTCTGAATTGAAACCTGTTAAACTTCGCTTAAAAATTGATCTTGTGTCATATTCTGCCCGAGCGGAGGGGTTGGGTAAATATGGCTTCCTGCCAGTTTGCTTTCATCATTATTGAGAGCTTTTCACTCTAGCATTAGCTGATGATCTTTCGTTGGAGCTTAATTGACAGCAATTCTCCTCAAGTCTCCAGGACTTTTCTCGGTATTCTGGCCGATCTTAATAATGCTGTAGTCTAGATAATCTCTACTCTTCTCTAATTTCTAAGTCTTTTGGTCCCTTTACCAAACCTTTGAGGATTGTTCCTAGTGCCCTTATTACTTATGGTATCACCGTCACCTTCACCTCCATATTCCATAGTTGTTTTTTTTTAGTTCTCTGGCAAGGTCTTAGAACTTATCTCTCTTTTCGCTTTCTCTTATTTCTGTTCTGCTGTCCGCCGCTATGGCAAAGTCCACTATTCTGCAGGTTGTCTCTTCTTTTTCTTTTGTTGACGATCACAAGATCTGGTCGTCTTGACGAGATTAGGTGATCTGTTTGTATTTCGAAATCCCAGAGAAGTTTTTGCACCTCTTTCTCCCGAAAAGATTTTGGGTTTTGCTTATAAAACTTGTTCACATACACAAATTTTAATTTCTTGCGCAATTCCCTGTGGATCACCTTCCCGAACTGGTCGTATCTAGTCTTGTTCTCTTTTTGTACTAATTTACTGCATTCGTTTAATACCTGATTGATTTTTTTCGTCTCTATCACCACATAACTTAAACTTGCTATTTTGTTGCGTCTTGTCTATTTTTACTTTAACGTAGTTGGTCCTTATGGCGTTGTTTTGCGCTGTTATGAGAAGAGATTATATCTTGAGGTTTCCTTTTCTTAACCATTTGTTTTTCTTCCCATTTCTATTTCCTAGTTATTGATGTTCTGTTGATCCTTTTATTGTCTATGTTGATCTGGTCGCTGTGATTAATTTTATTTGCTCTTTTTTATTTGAGTCGTCGTATCGATGCATCGACGTTATCTTCGATGCTAGTGAATCAACATCCTCCTTTTTTCATGACACAAATAGTCTGTCTATATCATCTCTCGTATGTAAGGTATTATTATTATTATTCACTCATTAGAGCTTTTCACATAAGCGTAAGCCGATGGTTTTTCACTGGAGTCTGAGTGACAGCAAGTCTGCTCAAGTCTCCTGGACTCTTCTCAGGATTCTGGCCGTTCTTAGCAATGTTGTCATTTGGATAGTCTCTACCCGTCCGCCAACTCCAAATCCTCCATGACTTTTCATAATTCTTTAGTTATTGTGCCAAAAGCACCAATCACAATTGGCCCAATCGTCACTTTCATGTTCCACAGCTTTTTCAATTCTGTAGCAAGGTAGAGGTACTTATCCTTCTTTTCACATACTTTCAGTTTTATTCTGTGGTTAGCCAGGACAGCAAAGTCGACAATTTTGCAAGTTATCTTTTTTTTTTGTTGATTATTATAAGACCTGGTCTTCTGGCCGGGATTAGGTGATCCGTGTGTATGTTAAAGTCCCATAGTAGTTTATGCGAGTCATTTTCTAGGACAGGTGCCGGGTTGTGCATATACCATTTGTTAGTATGGTCAAATGTAAATTTCTTGCATATTATAATTATTATTATTCACTCATTAGAGCTTTTCTCATCAGCGTTAGCCGATGGTTTTTCACTGGAGTCTAAGTGAGAGCAAGTCTCCCCAAGTCTCCAGGACTCTTCTCAGTATTCTGGCCGTTCTCAATAATACTGTCGTTTGGGTGGTCTCCACCCGTCCGCCAACTTCCACTCCTCCAGTCCCTTTAGTAATCCTTTAGTTACTGTTCCAAACGGACCAATTACAATTGGTATAATTGTCACCTGCATGTTCCATAGTTTTTTTTTCAATTCCCTAGCAAGGTCGAGGTAGTTATCCTTCTTTTCACATTCTTTTAGTTTTATTCTGTGGTCAGCCGGAACAGGAAAGTCGACTATTTTGCAAGTTCTCTTTTTTTGTTGATTATTATTAAGTCTGGTCTTCTGGCCGTGATTAGGTGATCCGTGTGTATGTTGAAGTCCCATAGGAGTTTATGTGTGTTATTTTCTAGGACAGGTGCTGGGTTGTGCATATACCATTTGTTTGTATGGTCAAATTTAAATTTTTTGCACATCTCCCAGAGGATCACTTTACCGACCCAATCATGTCCAGTCTTATATTCCTTCTTCGCTAATTCGCTGCTTTCGCTTATTAAGTGATTGATGGTTTCATCTCTGTCACCACATAGCGTGCATTTGCTATTTTGTCGGTCTTATATATTCTCGCTTTGATATGATTGGTTCTTAGGGCATTGTTTTGTTCTGCTATTAGGAGAGATTCTGTTTCTCTCTTAAAGTTTCCTTTTCTTAGCCATTTCCCGGTTTTGTCGGGTGAGATGTTGTTTATTAGTCGTTTAAACCGCCCATAGAGTTGTTTTCCTTTATTATTATTATTATTATTATTTATGAGTTTTTCACGCCAACGTTAGCTGACGGTCTTTCATTAGAGTCTGAGTGACAGTAAGTCTCCTTAAATTTAAAGAACTCTGCTAATGCTGTAATTCTCTGGCAAGGTCTAAGTATTTTTCTCTTTTAATTATAGTTCACTTTGTGGTTCGCGGGATCGGTAAAATCTACTATTCCGCAAGTTTTCTCGTTTTATTTATTTTTGTTAATCATCACTAGGTCTGGTTTGGATTAAGTAATCTGTTTGTATCTCAAAATCTCAGACCAGATGAGCCGTGCGTCTCATTCTCTGGGATGGATTCTGGTTTGTGCTGATACCATGGCCAAACTTCAATTTCTTGCACAATTTCCATTGGGTTATGTTTCCTCATCTCTCTACCTATATATATATATATATATATATTAATAAAAGTAAGTCCACGAAGAGATTTGTATTTTTAAAAATTTATTAATTGATCTTCTTCTTACGTAGGTGTACGTTTCCAGTTTGTTGCCTTCGTCAGAGAAAGCTTAAGGCCTGGTTAATTCAAACTGCGAGCACGAATGAGTTCAACTCTCATTGGGTACCCATTAAAAAGGCATTGTGTCATATATGTTGTCTGACGAATGCAACACGCTGTAAATATAAATGAGAACAAAATAAATAGATAAATAAATCCTAAAAGATACAAATCACATCGTAGACAATAATTTAAAAAAAATATTAGCAAGGCCTTGTGCCACGTAAGTTCTCTGACGAAAGCAACAAGCTGGAAAAATACACGTATGTAAGAACAAAATAAATCAATAGATAAAATCAAAAAATAGAAATCTCTTCGTGAACCAACTTGTCTAAAATAATTTTATTCTCTCTTTGGACCTACTACAAAAAATTATATATATATATATATATATATATATATATATATATATATATATATATATATATATATAATCCCCTCGGCTAAAGTACAGGATTGTGGCTTTGAAGTCAAAAAGATCGAACTTCGGTCACACTATTATGTTCACTTCCGGACAAATACAAATTCCGGAGAGATATGAACCTGCTTATCTTTCCTGTTATGAGTTAGATAGTGTCCCAAATGTTCTTTTACAAAGATGGCTTTAGCTTTAAATAACCCACAAAAGACGATATGCCATTAGAATAAAGAAAGCAAACGAAATCTGTTATTAAACATTAGCTTTATTCTGAAATATGCACAAGTTTATAATCATATAAAGGAAGTTGATATGTCAGTAAACAAAGAAACAAAACCCAAGCATTATATAAAGTGTCATTCATAGACAGACTGTTTCGTTGTATTACAAATCTTCAGGGTGGCTAGACACGGGTTACTTCAAGCTGGGATCGAAACCCGCACAATTATACGTTAGACTTAATATCTTACTGCTCAGTCTTCGGGTGACATACGGAATTATAACGCATGTAGTGGCTTTCGCTTGTTTACATTTTGTGTTATCATATATATATTCAAGCAGGTTTTTGTTTTTGTTCTACGGCACATCAACCTCTTCGGTCATTTAATACCGAATCAAGTTAAAGAAAATAAGTCTGAAAAGAAATTCAAAGGAGAGGTCTTAGGATTTAATGATAAACTTTACATAATTAGTTGGTTATTTCTTTTTATTTTTTTTTTATTAGGAGTTTATTTGTAGGAAATCATGATCATAAAAACAAATAAACTGTGAAACAGGTTGAGGAAGGGATCAGTTTGTTAGAATATGTCTAGTAAAGAAAGGGTTTATAGAAGTAATTTGGTCTTATTGTGAATTTCTTTAGATTTTTGTATCTAACTTCACTATTTTTCGAAATGATATCGCATTATTTATTTCTGTTCACTTTCAGGCAAATACCCTTGGGAAAGGTATGAACCCCCTTATCCTCCCAGCTATGGGTTAAATAGTACCACCAGTGTTCCTCTAGTTGATATGCCATTAAACAAAGAAACCAAACCAACCAAACCATTATTTATTTCAGTGTTTTGGAACAGTTTCTTTATATTGTTTGCACTATAGAAGGTGATTCTTATATGGGCTTGGTCGGTACATTTGATGAGAATGTGCTTTACGGTGTTTTTGGTCTGAAAAGCAGGTTTGATTGAATAATGAAGATCCTATATACCCAACCCCTCCGCTCGGGCAGGATATGACGCAAGGTCAATTTTTAAGCGGAGTTTAACAGGTTTGAATTCAGAGTTTTCCTTCTCCTAGACTAGTTGTCTCACCAAGGCTGAAGAACATAGTCTGTCCTACTATTTACCCATAGCTGGAGGGAGAATAATTGGATTCATACCTTTCCCAAGGGTATTAGTGCTATGTGAAATGCAATCAGTCAGGTCAAGGATTTGAACTCGTGTCGCCGTGTCCATATCCTGCGACGATAACCATTACACCACGGGCACGAATTGAATAATGAAGATACATGTTTTATATATAATTTTATCAGAAACTTTTCAAGTTTCCTGACAAGTGCTTTGGTTTTAGGTTAAAGTGGGTAGAAAAAGTACCGAAATTGTTGTTCCATATCCCCAATTAACGCTAGATACGCGAATATGGCCATGTGCAAAATGGACATCGAATGTTGGTAACGATAGAACATATAAAGAACATAGGAATCTCGAAATTCGAAAACACGTAACGACTTCTTGTTCAGGTACGAAACCTTTTTATTAACTTCGAGTTAAAGGTTTCGACATACGGAGGAGAGACACAATCTTGCTATGCTGTCTTATTCATCTGGCCCCCATCTCGTGCAGCACCCAGAGGGCGCAAATTCGCCTGATTCGGCGAGCTCGCAAAAGTCGAACCTCCTCGTTTGGTGTCTAGTTTTCAACTCTCCTAACTTTCTTTCAATTCTCCACAAACCTCTGCGCGCTTCCGGTGCGTGACGTCACTCGCATTCCGTCACCCGTTTCGTCTTGGACTATTGTAACATCTCTGAGTGACACCTTAGTCCGCCCGCGTGCGCCTGCGTTAACACATGCATCAAGGTTTGCACCTAACTAACCCATGTGCTGAGCCGAAAGGTTCTCAGCCAATCTATGAACCGAAATCCCTCGGCTATTATATTACATTGTCCCAACCTCTTTTAGGCCCTTCGTAGACCATCATTAAGGGTTTTGCAAATGTAAAGAACTTTTTTTTTTAAATTTTTAATTCCAAAATTCCTCAACTTGTTACATAGCCAGATATGAGTACGTGAAATATACATATGTTCATAGAATGTTCATAATGGTCATACGCATATAGGAATCCGAAAAACGCGAAACACTTACGACTCTTTTTTTTTTTTTTTTTTAGTTCAGGTACGAAACTTTTTATTACCTTTTTGAGTTTAAGGTTTTTCGACATGAGGAGAGAGAGACACACACAATTTCTTACTATGCTGACTTTTCCATCTGAACCCCACTACGTGCGGCACCTCCACCGCAAATTACTAGTCTGGATTCGGCGAGCTCCGAAAATCGACTTGCTTATTCGGAGTTTAAATCTCAACTCTCAACTCACCCAACCAACGCGCGGCGCCCGTAGCGCACAAAGTAGTCGGACCTCGCCCAGGTCTGAATCTCAACTAACTGCTTTTTTTCAAATCCCCAAATTCTCAGCGCTTCCGAGCATGACCTCATTCACGTCTCCGGTCCTATTGTCTATCTGGGGTTTTTATGTTGACATCTTTGATTGTCACATCCACCCCGCAGGCGCGTGAACACCTGCACTCAATGTGTGCACCTAACTAAACCATGCACAAAGCCGAAAGGTTCTCAGCCTAACTAAACCAAAAGGCAAGATATATAAAACGAAAAATGATAATATAAAAAAATCCCTCCGCAATTATATTACAAACTAACTCTAAACTAAAACCAAAGCACTTGTCAGGAAACTTTAAAGCATGCTAATTATATAGCCAACATGTATCTTTATTATCTAATCAAACCTGCTTGAATGAAAGTTTTAGGATTGCGTATTATTAACAGATTAATAAAGAGAATAATTAGCAGAAAATATATTAGAAGGGTTTTAAGACGCCGAGTCAGTTAGTAAGCCAATTCCAGTTCGAGTTCCTGCCGACGAGCCAAACATTTACGCACCTTGCGTGCATGAGTCTCGATTTTTTCGCAGTTCATACGATAAAGTGAAAAAAAAGAACATGAACAGAATACATTAAGCTAAACGTAAAAGTGCTCAATACACTAAGTTGAGCAAGATACGGATACCTCCAGATTCATTTCAAAAGTTTGACTTTAATTTGATTTTGATTTCCCATGTTGAATTTTTATGTCAAGATAAAAAAAAGGGATATTTGAGGAAGGCCGGAGTGTACAGTTGCCGGAATGTGGTGTTTCAATTCACCTCAATAAAAATGAGGACAACTGCCCGAAAATCACAACATAAATAATACACATTTAGCCTCATCTCATATATATATATATATATATATATATATTACATCTTTAGTTAATATATTCCACATATATCACAATTTTATGCTTTCTCTTTTTCTTTTTGTCTTTTTTTTCCCTCCCTTTGATTCGAAATCTTTCTCGATAAACAAACGGAACATAAATTCTACACAATATTTCTAATAAGTCCAATGACGTAATTTAAAGCATCAAACGCTGATTTACTAATTAAACGGTCAACTTTTTCCTATTATACAAATTTTCCCGAGGTTTTTATATTTTGCACTTTTCACTTAACCATCGTTGATCTAACATCACTAATATAATCCCTCATAGACCTGATGATGATTCATTAGAACCGAAACGCTATAGTGTCGACTTTGATTCTCAATAAATCTCTCCTTTTACTTGGATTACCTTGATACCAATTTTTCTTCATATATATATATATATATATATATATATGAAGCTACCGAAACTGTGTTATCACCCCTGGATGGCGGCTGATGAGGACATGGTATCGCAAGTGCTTTCACACGTTGTATGATGAAAAAAAAAAATCTATATATATATATATATATATATTCAAGGGATGTTAAAAAAATCCAAGCCATACTTAGATTTTTTATTTTTCTGACACATTTTTATGGACATGACCTGCGCAGAAATTAAGGTAGAAATTTGAATTATTTTTTTCTAATTTTATAAAAAGTAGTAGAGTGTTGCCACCACAACAATATATATATATACGAGGATCATGAAATAATTTTTCAGACTTTTTTTCGAATGGGCACTTTTATTGATAGTATACACATGAAACTCTAGTCCCCTTCGAAGTGTCACGTGATAGCCCACGGAGACGATGGAGGTAAGACTAATACTAGCCTCCCGTTGAATTAACAGTATCTAGCCGTCAAAAAAAGTGACCGTTAAGGAAGAATGTGGGTCACGCAGGGGAGACCAGGTGTTCGTACTTAGTAACCTCAGGTCGCCGGACACCGGAAGGGGAAAGAGAGAGAAGCCAAATGATTGGCTGGGATCCCAAAACGGAAGTGGGGACCCCTTCCCCTCAGCGGAAGTAAATAGTAAGAAAAATAGTTTCTGAGCAGGGTTTGTAGCGGGCAGACGAACCATAGCCATTTTACTCCGGGTTGAAGACAAAAGAATTACTGAGACACGAAGGACCCCAAGTCCTTCAAGCCAGTATTAAAACAGAACAAAGTCTATTAGCCCGTGAAAGAAGAACGATTCTCCAGTGGAACCCCGTCGAAAATAAGATAAGTAACTTTGGGGACATTTTTCCTTTATACCCAAATTTTATATACCACTCTCTCTCTCTCTCTCTCTCTCAATTTGAAGAATGACAAAAGTCAAGAAAAGACATTTATATTCGTGGACTGTCCAATTATATATTTTGACACTCTGAACGTGTATATAACTGTTGTAAAGGAATACATGTATTTTCATGTTACCATGTGGTATGTTGTTACTTCATGCTTTCTTTTCAGCTTCTATTCGCCTTATGTTATCTTGCTTAGAGTTGTCCTATTAATTCCTTAAAAATATAACACGGGAAACCGGAATTGCCGACTACTACAATATAATATTATTACGACTAAAACCTATAGGCTCATTATCTTCCATTGTCTCGGGGAAGGAAGAAAGCGGCCTGGTGGGTGTGTGATAATGTGAAATTTGGAACCCCTTGCCAGCGGCGGTCAGTCTGGTCCTAAATTATTCCCTCACGTAATATGCCAGTTCTTATATACCTGAGAGAAAAACTCTGAACGAGGACTTATTCTATAGGGGATCAAGTGCCAACCTGCCCCGTCTTCACACGTGCGAAAATAAAGTCCCGTTTTGGGATTCTAGTCAATTTGCCGTCACAGAAGTAATCTCCTCCGGTTGCAATACACTCGTTGTATCGTTCCAACGATTTCTGGAAGGCCCCATGGAAGTCCTCTTGTGTGAGCGTGTCAATGACCTTTGTCATAGCCTCTTTCATCACCTTAATTGTCTCATAACGTCAGCCTCTGAGCTTAGGGAATAACCAAAAGTCACAGGGAGCAGGGTTTGGACTCTAGGGAGGGTGAGGAACTGTCTTGATACCCATTTTGCTCAAATAGTCTGTGACAAGGATGGAGTTGTGGACTGGTGCATTGTCCTGGTGGAAATGCCACTGAGCCGATTTGAAGAATGCTGGCCGCTTCCAAAGGCATCTCTTGCTGAACTCCCTTAAAACCTCAACATAGTAACCCTAACCCTAACCGTTTGGTTAATCAACTCTGGTGTATTGACTTCCTTACTCCTCCCACGCCTCTCATCATCCCTCATAGACTCCCTCCTTCAATCTCTTATGCCACTCAAAAACTGATGCTCGATTCATACAAGATGGTCGATTAGCAGTCTGAAGCATTCCATACGTTTCTGTGGCATTATTTAAAACAGAATTGTATTGCATATCGTTCTTCTAAAGTGTCCTCACGTCCAGATTGCATTTTTGAAATTCACCAGCTGTGACAACCTGGCCTAAGAAGGGTGTATTCTAATTGCAGCTGTAGCTGTTCATTTGAACCTGAAATCATAAGAATTAGTCAGTCATCTCATAAGATGTATAGCAATAACAGTGAATTTTCAAGAGTCAACGAGAATTTTAAATGCTCGTACGAAAATGTCTGTGAACTTAACGTATGCCCCTCGTATATATATATATATATATATATGTGTGTGTGTGTGTGTGTGTGTGTGTGTGTGTGTGTGTGTGTGTGTGTGCGTGTGTGCATATATTGTTACCACAACATTAAAAATGTATAATGATGAAAAAGATCAACGTGCCCAAGCAGGTTTCAGAAGTGTTTACTTGGCAATGAAACGTCTAAGAACAATAAATCAATGGACCAAAAAGAAAAAAAAAACAGAATGAAATAAAACGTTTTGTTTAACTTGGTTGATTTTTAAAAAGCATTTGATTTGTTGGAACACCAGTATTGAGTTAAATTCAATTCGGAAAAAAAAATATGATCAAAACCGTCTTTATAAATTTTTAGCTTATAAAGACTAAGTGGGAAAATAATGATCAAAGCAATTTTACTTAACTTATTTGCTGAATGCCATCAAATGAGTGGTGCATATTTCTAAAAAGAAAAGTACGCGTTGCTTTGGCGATAAAAATCAAAAATCTCTAAACTTATAATGTTTAATGCATTTTCTATTTCACTTGCATTATAGAAGTCTTGTAACATATTGACCCTCAACCAAGCCGTCAATCAAGACATGCACCTGTGTAAATAAGAGGAAGACAGCGAAACAGGTGCATCCGGTCGAGGATATCGGAATATCACCATGATCTGTGGACGTGGTGGAATTCGGTACGCGTGCGGCCATAGAAAGAAGGTGCGCCCACAAAAAGAAGGTGCGCGTGAGACAATTATGTGACCAGACAGCTTGGGGCAGTCAGTCAGTCAGAGGCAGTGGGTCTGGTTGTTCGAGTTGCAGTTCCAGTTGGAGACAAGATGCCGGAGTGAGAGCCGGCATCAGACAGAGGGCTTGGGCCCTCAGTGACCCTCGGTTGAGCAGCCAAGCCAGAATGAGGAAGAAGTGCTGCTATGGTCAGAAGAACTTTGGGTCAGTATGTGACAGTCTGTCCCCGTGTCCAACTCACCTCTCACACAAAACCAACATCAGAATAAAGTGTGAGAGGTATATTTTTATAAAGACGTGTGTTTCGTTCATTCATTGAAGTTCGCCATTATGTTTCTGCTTAGATCTGCATGTATATGCGTATAAAACAGTCTTTAAGGAGTCTCAGTGAATTTATATCAATTCTAATGATCGCTTGAATCTTGTGAAAACAAATTTACCTTTGAAGGCGCTCGTTGCGTAATGGTTATTATTCTTATAAATGAGCACAGAGACCCGAGTCCAAATCCTGGACAAGGCTGTTGCTATTTCGTTTTGCGCTAATTCTCTTAGGAAAGGTATGCATCCAAATATTCCCCCCCCCGACCCAACTATGGGTAAATAGTTGAGTGGACTATGGTCCTTTAATCTTGATATTTCAAGCGTTTACAAAAGTCGAGCTCATAAGGGATGTACTCCTATGGACCCCCATATATGGCCGAGCTAAAGTCGAGCTCATAAGTGATGTACGTCTATGGACCCTCACATATGGCCGAGCAAAAGCAGGACGACCAGCTCGAACATACATACAGCAACTATATGAGGATACGGGATGTAGCCCTGAAGACCAGCCAGAGGCGATGAAGGTTAGGGAAAAGTGGCGAGAGAGGGTAAGGGATATCCGTGCCGGTGGCACGACATGATAATGATTATGATGAAAAGAAGATATTCAAACTTGTTAAAAGTGACTTTGTGTCACATCTAGCTTGCGGTGGAGTGGTTACTTAAATACACACTATAAAAAATATGTGCGTCTCATACGCAAGATTCAGTTTGCAGTTAGTTCTTTTTTACATAAAGTATTACGCTTACAAATAAAAATGGGAGTTAATTTTAGTAAAGACTATAGTAAGCCAGTAGGCAGAGCGTTCAGCTCATCCTGATTTAGCACAAAGCGCTTTACGATATTTTTTGTTTCAAGAGAATTTATTACTGATAATTATATAGGGAAATGGCGTCATGGCTAAAGTGCACGACTACAACCACGAAGTAAGAGAGTTTGAACTCCAATCCTTCTGTAGCATTCCATTTGGACTAATGCCCTTAGGGAAAAATATGAACCTCCCATTTCCCCCACAAGGTATGGGTTAAATCGTACCACTGCATTTTTTCAACTTGGATAACTTTGGAAAACCCATGAAGATTGATATGCCATTACACAATGAAACCAAACCAAATCAGATGGCAATCTTCATTCTATATTCACATAACGCTTCTAATCAATATTGCAGAATTTTTTAAATAAAATAATGTGGTTCTTTTGTTTACTTTATCAATATGTATTGTATATTGGCCTCCGACCCAGCCTGGCTGTCAAAATAAGAAATGCACCTGTGTAAATAACAGGTGCATCCGGTCGAGGAATTTCAGGATATTATAACCTTGACCGTGGACGAGTTGAATGAGTGTGAAATTGTGACGCTCGCGGGAGGAAGAGTGGACGTCAAATTATTATATAACCCGGGTGAAGACAGGAAGTCAGTCAGTTGGAGATCAGATGAGTTGGAGAGAAGATGCTGGATTGAGGAACATGTCCCAGAGAGTCAGGTACCCCGGCCCCCCAATTGAGCAGCCCAGGAGAACGGGAAAGAAACACGGTTATGGCCAATAGAGTGGGGGTCAATATGTTGCAGTTCTGTTCGGTCTCCAACTTCCTCTCACACACAACCCTTTCAAATAAAGTGAGAAGTATATTTTTCTAAAGAACTGTGTCACTCGTCTTTATTGTGTCGTCGTTATGATTCTGAATGCATATGTATTATATACAACATATATGGACGAGGGGTGTCCCATGGTCTTGTGGCTAACGTGTTTGACAATATCATAATTAGCGAATTCGAACTCCTGTCATGCTATAAAATTGACTTTATGAACTAATACCCCTGAGAAATGTATAAAATCTTTTACCACCCAAACTATGGGTTACAGCCCAGTCAGCTAGGGCTGTAGAATACACCGACTGTATTTCTGCACTGGGGTAAGACTCCCCCAATGAGTGGCCTGGATATGACATTAAACAATCTGATGGTGAGGCTCCAGCAATACTGACGTTTTGGGGAATGTAGAGTACTCCTTCATTGTCATCGCTCCCAAGTTCTCACGGACCCGCAGTGGTAGCGCCTAAGAGGATCCGACCTATGGGTCAAATAGAACTGTTTGACATTTAAACCGAGTGCAAACAAATGACTTATGCTAAATCGAATTGTTTGAAATAGGACCGTTAGATCATTCAACTGTGTAAATAATTGACTGATGTTTAATTGAATTGTTAGTGATACATACCAATACTTGGAACTATTCAACTTAGTTGGCTTAAGTTTAATTGAATTGTTAGAAATAGAACTGTTTCATCATTGAACTGAGTGTAAACAAAAGACTGATTTTTAATTTAATTGTTATTTATATATAACGATGAGTAAAAAGTAAAGTTGGCGACCTTAGTCGAGGATGACCCGAAGGCTTCCTTTTCAGTAGCTACAACACCAAGGTGTAGGGGAGGGCGCCACTCCATTCCCCGCATTGCTCAATTTTACACTTGATCCTTACCTTATAGTGCTGGGTGTTAAGCAAGGCGACATGAAATACCATCTTTTGAGTCTTTGGTATGACTCAACCTGGGATTGAACTCTGGTCTCCCAGACCATTGGCGAACAATCTGCTCATTAGGCTAATGGCTGGTATATATAGCATATACTTGGAACCATTTAACTTTGTTGACATAAGCTCAATTGGATTGTTAGAAATACATCTGTTTGATCATTTGACTGTGCGTATCTACAAAATGTGTTTACAAATCATATATCTAATATATATGTAAAAACATCATTTGGCTTTAAATAACCAACAATGGATGATATGCCATTAAAAATTATGGGTTAAATAGTACAATTCCTGTTCTACAAGGATGGCTTCGCTATCAAGTAAAATACGAAAGCTGATATGCCATTTAACAACTGAAATTTTTGTGTTCTAATTTCATAATTTGGGCCAGAGGTAGTATAATGCTGTTTGTGTCTTAAACTATATAATTAAATATGCGTTATTTGACTCAGTGGAACACAGGGCAGTGATCAATTTAACGTATAACAAAATTATGTAAAAATTATTGAAAATAAATTCGACAATTGTACTGCAATAATCTGATCACAAAAGACAAGACAAGCATTAGTACCGGAACGAGGTGAGGAGATACGATTTTGTCGAGATTATTTATTACATGTCTCGAAAGCATATTTCGTAAAATGAACTGGAGGAAAATATGATTAAATACAAATAAAGAATATTGAAGCAATCTTAGATTTGCAGATGATAAAATGGAAATATCAGAATTATTAGACGATTGACCTTTTTTTTTCTTTTTTAATTGTTTCTTATGCCTCCTTGGGCATCTCCATCTCTCTTTTTTATTATCTTTTCATATCGACCGACAAAGCCAAATCTTTGACAGAGTTAGAATAATTCTCAATGACCAGAAGAGAGAGAGAGAGAGAGAGAGGGGGGATTTAAAGATGAACTGAAGTAATGGTTGGTTGGTTGATGTTTTATGGGCTATCAGCTCTTTTAGATTCCTTGATACTAAATCCTATATATATATATATATATCATCATCCACAGGCAGATCTGTTTCGTTCGATCAGAACTCATCAGTGTGGCTAGACATACTAGCTTCCCGTAGCCGGGATCGAAACCCGGTTGACTCAAACTCCAATCCAAGCTTCTAACCCTTCAGCCACGAGGAACCAGTAGGAGCTAAGTACATTTTAAACGGCTATGAATCACAAATACTATTGTTTACATACATCCGTTTAACGGCTACCGAGACCTCAATTCATATATGCAGAGACTTGCAATAAACGCTCATGGCAACACAATTACTTCACTCACTAGAGAACTCAAACCTACGTGGGTAGGGGAGTATATATATCTATATAGTCATCCACACACACACACACACACACACACACACATATATATATATATATATATATATATATATATATATATATATATATATATATTACAACGGTTTATGGATGTTATTATCTCCCTCGGAGGGTTAGTCGTCGACCAAATGCGGTATGATTTGGAGAGTGTTCGATATTTTTGATTGAGCTACTAAATAATATAATGAATAAATATATATTAGTTTATATATATCTAATAGCATGGATTCTTATCTGTGACAACTGGTTTCATGCCATCTTTAAACAGCAATCATCTGGCAGGAAAAGCATTTTTAGATATTACTATTTAAAATATTCCAATCAAACACCAATAATTGTATTCAATATCAATCATTTGTTTGCACAAAGTTAATGATATTAAATATTCTTATTTGTCACTTAGCATTCTATTTAGTATTGATTATTAGTTAAATGCTAATACAATGTGCCAACAAAGGATTTATATTAAATAAAATTTTTAGTGTTATATAGGAATTCTTGAAAGCATTTAACGTTGTGCCAACAAAGGACTTATATTAAATAGAATTATTAGTGTTTGATAGGAATTCTTGAAACCATTTAACGATGTGCCAACAAAGGATTCATATTAAATTGAATTATTAGGGTTCGATTGAATTTCTTGAAACCATTTAACGCTGGGCAAATCATTGGTTAAGTATAATATTCTGATTTAACATTAATAATTCTATTGAATATCAATCAGTGGTTTCTGCACAGTTTAAAGTTTTCAAGTATTCCTATCAAACACTAATAATTCTATTTAATATTAATTATTTGTTGGCACTCAGTTAAATAGGTTCATGTATTGGTGTAGCTTGGTTTGGTTTGGTTTGGTTTTATGCCACATCAACCATTTTAGGTTATCAACGTCAAATCCATTTTTATACTTAAAAACAGTTCTATTTCAAACAATTCACTTTATTATTAGTATGGTTTTTATTTGCACACATTTACAAAGTGAAAACAGTTCTATTTTAAATTTTTTTACTTTTGCATAAGTACACTCCAACAGTACAGATGATTCACCATCAGATTGTTTAGTGTCATATCAAGGACACTCGCTGGGAAGTCTTACTTCTCTGCAGAGATGCAGTCGGTGTATCTTACAGTCTCAGCCGGATTTCTCGGTTATTGCACTAAAATGAATCCAGTGGTGAGGCTCCAGTTTTAGAGATCGAGAGAGTGTGAAGTTACCCCTTCATTGCCATTATTTCAAGGTCCCTTATGATCCCGAACGCCAGAACTTGTTAGGGTACCATTTGTGTCCTATACAGGGTACAAGTTGGGGGGGGGTCCTACCCCTCTGCCAAGATGCAGTCGGGGTATTCTATAGCCCCAGGCGAGATGGCAATGGAGATTTAGGGGATGCGGAATACCCTTTCATTACTATTACCATCACTCCTAGGTCCACCCTAGCCCGGAGTGGTAGCACCTGGTAGGGTTATATCTATGGGTCAAATAGAACTGTTTGACATCTAAACTGGGTATAAACAAATGACTTATGCTAAACTGAATTGTTATAAATAAAACTGTTTGATCATTTAAATGTGAGTAAACAAATGACCGATGTTTAATTGAATTATTAGCGATACATAGCAATAATTGGAATTATTTAACTTTATTGACTTAAGCCAGATTGAATTGGTAGAAACAGAACAATTAGTTCATTGAACTGTAAGTAAACAAATGACTGATGTCTAATTGAATTGTTAGTGATACATAGCAACTGGAACCATTTAAAAACATATATACATATATGTGTGTGTGTGTGTGTGTGTGTGTGTGTGTATGTATAAACAGGATTTAGCTTCAAATAACATAGAAAAGTTGATATGCCATAAAACGAAACAAAACCAATCACCATCAGATGCAGTCATAACCAAGAAACTCATGCTATTTGGGACCAGAAGAGGTACTATCACTGCGAGTTGGCCTGGGAGTAATTGCAGTGAAAGGTACCCCACATTCAGAACTGAACCCTTACCATCAGACGCAGTTTAATGTCATACACAGGACACTAGTTATGGTAGGAGTTGGCTGCTTTACGTCTCTCCAGAAATGCAATTAGCGTATTCCATATTGAAAGACCGTAAACAGAAGTAAAAAAGATGGTGAACGTAGTCGAAGGCGATCAGAAGGCTACCTTTTCGATAGCTACTACACCGAGGTATAGGGGAGGACGCTACTCCTTTCCCAGTATTGCTCCACTTTACCCTTGATACGTACTTTATATTGCAGAGTGTAAAGGAAGGTGGTATTAGTGAGACTAGAAACTAAAAAATAACTGTATGTCCTGGAAGTTGATATAATAATTTTAAAAAAAAACAGCATTGATTTGATGTCTCTAGCTCAAAGGATGCATTTTGTACGGGATGTGTTCAAAATGACCGCTATTGCGCTTGTCTCAGTAATAAATCATTATCTTATCAATGGGTTGCATCTATTTTGAGACACCCTGTGTAATAACTTTTAGAATGTAACGTTACGGAAAAGAAACTCATACTCTCACAGACATCTTCGGGAAGATAAAAAAAGGAACAAAGATCAAGGTAAGAAATATCAGATATTATATTAAATACAGTATCACCTCTACTCCTATTGATTTTTAAAATAAAAAGTTAATATTCATCGAAACAAAAGGTATTACGTTATAGAATAAAAGGATATTAGGTATCATTCATTATCAAATTTTACTGTAATTCAGTCTTATATATATATATATATATATATATATATATAATCCATGAAAAATATGAAGTTTTATGCAAACCCAAGGCGCTACGTTCCTAGCCTGACTTAACCTCATAAAAACACACATCCATACATAACTATAACACATACACGCATACTCACACACCCACGTACACTCACACACTTACAGTCACACACAAACGAAATCCTAACGTTTTTTTTTTTTTGTTGTTGTCTGTATTTTGTCGTATTTTCGAATTTCAATTCATTCCATCTTCTGAACTGCCTGATGATTGTTGTTTTGCAAAAAAACTCATGAAACCCAGTGTTGCAGAATGTTTTCCACGGATTATATATATATATATATATATGTATATATATATATATATCTTATATGTATCTATCTATTATTATCATTATTATATAATAGCACTTTCCTAGATATTGAGTACTCTTCATATTATATTGCACTTGATTCGACACAAACCGACAAAGTGATTTAGTGATAACCAACACTCTTATATATATATATATATATATATATATATATATAACACCTCTGCACGATTGCCCCAGCCGAGTGGGAGATTTGGGGGATTTTAGTTCCCATAGCTGTTCCTAGTGTCTGGATATAGTCAATGTCATTGTGTCTAAAATTTCTTTGATATGAATTCAATACTTTCTTTTTCCTTGACCAGTTGCCATACTAAGCTTAAAGAGCATAGCCGATCCGACTATTTACCCATAGCTGGAGGGAGAATAGATGGATTCATACTTTTCTTAAGGGTATCAGCGATCTGTGTTATATACACAGCCTCATCTAATATTTGAACTCCGGCAACCGTGTCCATTTCCTTCGACGATAACCGTCACACCACAAGTACCTCCAATATATATATATATATATATATATAGTAGTAGTAGTATTCGGTCCAGTTAAACCAGAGTTGGGAGTAATTCCTTCAGAACAAGAAAATCATTCAAGAGCTGAACATTTAAATTTTCTTGGTAGAGCTCAATGTTATTAATTTTACAGAGCAACTCTTACAGGAAACTCTTCAGCTCTCCCCCCCCACCCGTGTCTATTCTGATTTATTTTATCCATAAAATCTGAAGAAGTCCTGTTATATTTTTCTTCGTGTTTTTGGTTTACACCAGAAACGAAAAAACAGGATGGAAATAAATTTATAATTCTAAAATAACCGGTCTTTGGTTTTTTCTTTAAAGAAATATATATATATATATATATGTGTATAACATTAATAACTAACATCAATATAATATATATATATATATATATATATATATATATATATATAAATCATTAATAACTAACATCAGAATAAAGTTTAAAGACAAAAAGGGTTATTTCTTTCATGTTGTTTATTTATTGTTACTTACTAATTACAGAGGGAAAAAATTGTTGTAAAAAAAGGTTTTCTAAGAAAGTTTTTAGATTTTGTAAAGGTGCTCCCTTCATAAAAACGTAATCATTCTGTTTTGAAATAAGATTTGGCAATCATAAACATCCAGATAAACAAACAAACCAGACGGTCGGTCACCGCTAATTTGAAACATGCTCCCGCCAAAGCAAATAAAAGAACATAATCCAGGTGCCTTCACCACACACACACACACACACACACACTCTCTCTCTCTCTCTCTCTCTCTCTCACACACACACACACACACACACATATATATATAAATATATAAGCAGGTTTGATTAAATAATGAAGACATTTTTTCTATATAATTTTAATATATATAATTTTACATGTCTTTATCATTTACTCAAACACACACACACACACACACTCTCTCTCTCTCTCTCTCTCTCTCTCTCACACGCACACACACACACACATATATATATATATATATAAGCAGGTTTGATTAGATAATGAAGACATGTTTTCTATATAATTTTAATATATATAATTTTACATGTCTTTATTATTTACTCAAACCTGCTTAAATAAGGACTGCCGCCCAACTACACACATACACACGCACACACACTCGCACACACACACACACACACACACACACACACACACACACACACACACATATATATATATGGACTGGTTAATATATATATATATATATATATATATATATATATAAATTTTTAGTTGCAGGTCAAAAGAGAGAAAGAAATATTTTAAAATGTGTTGGTCCACGAAGTGATTTGTATTTTCTAGGATTTATTTATCAATTTATTTTTTCTTACATATGTGTATGTTTACAGCTTGTTGCTTTCGTCAGACAACATATATGGCACAAGGCCTTGTTAATGGGTTCTCAGTGAGACTTGAACTCACTCGTGCTTGCAGTTTGAATGGTCTTAAGTTGGTTATAGGTTAATAGGGAGGTCACAACTCTCTTTTTCTTGGAGTGTATTTACCTTAGTCTGCTTTACCCTCATTTGCCTTCGATATTTGATTCAATTTTTGATATTTAATACATTTTTTCATTGTGTGAGTGTGTGTGTGTGTGTGTGTCTGTCTGTGTGTGTGTGTGTGTGTGTGTGTGTGTGTGTGTTGGAGTGGTTTCGGATTTCACTTACACTTATTTTTTCTCTGTGTGTACGTGAATGTGTGTCTCGAGATGTTTTTTGTATGTGGTAGGGTGGTTTGAAATATACTGGTAATTTTTTTACTAATTAATTTTTTGTATATATATATATATATATATATATATTTATGTTTGTGTCCATTTGTGTGTGTGTGTTTGATTCATGTTTTATTCATCTTTGGTTTTAATTTATCTATAAATTTCTTTTCCTTTATTTGAAGTAGCGTGTAGTCGATATTTTGATATATGGGCATTATTTTAAACCTTCCTTGACTACATTCGTATTGCTGTTTCGATATATTTAATTTTCTGTTTTCTGTTATTTTTATATTGTTTTTGTGGAGTGATATCCTTGTATTAAGGGCCTGTGTTAACCCTATGTATATTTCTTTGCACTTGCGACTTTCAATTATCTAGACTAGATTTTTTGAGTCGCAGCTAAAATCTTTATTTATTTCATTGTGTATATTCTACGTGCTGGAGTGTAAGTGATGGACTTTACACAGTTTTGTGGGTAGTGGCTTTTGAAACAGAGGCATTTTTGGGTGTCTGTTGGTTTGTGGTAGGTATCTGTGATGATTTGGCTATTTACGTTTTTTATAAGGGTGTCTAAAAATTGTAGTTCTTTTGGACTGTGTTCTATAGTAAATTTTCTTTTTGGGTGTAGGTTTTGTAGTAGGTTCTGTAATTCTTTAATATCTCCCCATGGGTATTTCCAGAATGTGAAGCAATCATCTAAATATCTTTTCCATGATTTTGTAAATTCATCTTTTATGTCGTTGCCGCATTTTTGCCTATTATTTCGTATAGGTTATTCTTCTTAATATGTTAGAGTTTTGGTAGCGTATGTTGGCGCCATTTTAGTTCCCATAGCTGTCCCTATGTTCTGTATATAGTCAATGTCATTAAATTGAAAGGAGTTGTGATTAAGGATTAGTTCTATATCTTGTATGATAAATCTTTTCTAAAATCTTGGTTAGAATGTGTCTGGGTATTTATCTATCCTAAATGCGATGTTTGTTTTCCTAATTCACGGGGGATATTGTATGGTATATTTCAAACTACACTACCGCAAAAAAAAAAAAAAATCTCAAAACACACATTCAAACACACACAGAGAAAAATAACTGTAAGTAAAATCCGAAACCACTCCAACACATACAAATAACGAAAACTTATCAAATATCAAAAACTAATTAGAGGTAATAAAGACCAAGGTAAACACACTCTAAGAAAAAGAGAGGAGTGACCTTCATATAAACCCATAGCCAACTAAAAAAACATTCAAATTGCAAACATGTGTGAGTTCAAGTCTCATTGAGTATCCCATTAACAAGGTTTGTGCCATTTATACGATCAGTTAAAGACAGTTGGATCAGAAAATATTTTTCATTAAACAGATGTAGTCGCTAAGAAAACAGTAAATTATATATATATATATATATATATATATATATATATATATATATTTGAGGTGTGTGTGTGTGTGTGTTTGTGTGTGCGTGTGTGTGTGTGTGTGTGATTACTTGTAGAATGTAAGATTATAGAAAAGAAACTCAAAGACACAGATAGGTCAAAGGTTTGGTTTGGTTTGTTTTGGTTTGGTTTGGTTTAGCTTGATTTTATGACATATCAACCATTGTGGGTTATTTAATTCCAAATCCTCTTTCTACATGCATATTGAATATATGTTATTTGTTTTGATTGGGTTTTATAGTATATCAACCATTGTAAGTTATTCAATGCCCAATCCTCTTTATACGTATATATTAAATATAAAAAAAATGGTTGGGTTCTATGGCGTATCAACCATTGTAAGTTATTGAATGCCAAATCCTATTTATACATATATATTAAATATGTATGATTTGGTTTGCTTAGATTTATGGCATATCAACCATGGTAGGTTATTTAATGTCAAATCCAATCTATATATATATATATATATATATATATATATATATATATATATATAAATCAAATATGTATTAAATATGTATGATTTGGTTTGCTTATATTTATGGCATATCAACCATGGTAGGTTATTTAATGTCAAATCCAATCTATATATATATATATATATATATATATATATATATAAATCAAATATGTATTAAATATGTATGATTTGGTTTGCTTATATTTATGGCATATCAACCATGGTAGGCTATTTAATGTCAAATCCAATCTATATATATATATATATATATATATATATATATATATATATATATATATATAATCAAATATGTATTAAATATGTATGATTTATAAAGGTATTTTGTTGGTAACATTTAAAAACAAACCTGTATTCATTTCTCAGCACACTTTTAAATGCTTTCAAGTATTGCCATCTTATGTAAATTCTTCTATTTACTATTAATCATTTGTTTGCACACAGTTAAATAGTTTCAAGTATTGCGATGTTACAGTAACAATTTAACTTGAGTCATTTGTTTGCACAGATCTAAATAGATATGTGATATGTTAGAGATTTGTTTTTATGTAATTTTATTTTAAACGTGTTAGAACTAACTTCTTTACACACTAATATTTCTATTGTTTCTCCACAGTTAAATTATTTCAATTGTTAATAATTATAATTCTATTTCATATCAACCATTTGTTAGAACACAGTTAAATGGTTCCAAGTAATGATATATATCACTAACAATTCAATTAAACATCAGCCATTTGTTTACACAGTTAAATCCTGTTGCGTTCTGGTTAGGGAAAGCTTGTAATATTAAATAAAGGACAAACCACGATATGAGAGGAAATAGAGATATATTCTCAGGAAAAAATATATACAATAGAGAGACTATTAGTCGACAAGCACAGAGGATTAGTGAATACAGAATAAAGATATAGTCCAACGATAGTATTGGCTTCCGTTATTACGGTAGCAAGTAAGGTGATCTAGTGCGATCTCCAGTCTCCAACACTCAAATACTATTCCAATAAGAAGCTGCCCTTCACCTTCTACTCTGCTCTGGTATCAGTAGCTACTGCTATATATGGCAGATGGACTAGTTTATTGCGTGGAGAAAGGTGGGTGATACCCAACAAATGCTCAAACAGTTCTTTTTCAAACAATTCAATTTAGCATAAGTCATTCATTTGCACACAGTTTAAAAGTCAAAGATTTTCTATTCGATCTATAAATTGAACCCTATCAGGTGTTACCACTCTGGGCCAGAGTGAACCTTGGAGTGATCAGAATGAAAGGGTACTCCACATTCCCTAATGCTCCAGCATCTTTGGAGCCTCACCATCACTACAGAAATGTCATCGGTGTATTCTACAGCCCCAGCTGACTGGGCTGGCATCGCTATACTAATCCGTTTGGTGTCATGCTCAGGATACTCGATTTTTGATTTTTTTGGTGAGGAGATTCTGTCAAAGTAGTCCAAGTCCCATCAACAAAGTGGAAGTTTAAGTTGTTTTCTATTCTAAGCAACGCGTCTTTGAGAATAAACAATTTTTCTACACAAGTGATGCATGAATGAATTATACGATCATTTTTGACGGGCACTATGTTATTATACAATTAATATGAGCTTGTGTTTTCAGTGTTAAAATATTTCAGGTTTGGCAGAGAATTCATCAATTTTTAATCAGGAAGGAAAAAAGACGGCTGGTTACAAACACACCTGTTTCCGCCATTCTCTTTTTGTTAGATTCTGACTTGTTAAAGACCTTCCTATCTATCGGCTTAGGGTGTGCTAATCAAGCAATATTGTTTTTATGTGTTGGAAAGGTTATGCCAAAGCTTTCACTATCCTGCCTAGACATGCAACATCTTATAAGCATAATTAATTAAGTTCTTTTTTTATCTTATTGACACCTCTAGTCAATTCTGACAATGGGGTTAAGAGGTTTTGCCTGTTACTTACGAAGGAGTTGTTAAGAAAAGCTTCCTCTGAGGTGCTGATGCACCTGCTATTTTTTTCTTGATCAGTTCCTCACATCTCATTAGTCAATATATTTTTTTAAATAGATATCCTCTTGTCGGACAGAGCACAGGTTGAAGTAGATTCATGCCTTTCTCCTGCCTGATTTAAAACGTTCAAATTTTGAAAGTTTCCTGCGTTCAATCCCAGGTTGCGTCATACGAAAGTTTTTTAAAATGGTACTTGATACCTCCTTGCTCTACACTCAGTGTGATAATACCCCCTCAGCCCCCCGAATACGTCAACTTCTTAACCATTTCACTTCTTGGTCGGTGATCATCTAGTGGTTCCGATAGGGGTATCGCACATTTGTTCATAGCTACAAGAAATACAATCAAGGGAGTGGGAGGAAAAGAACAAACGAACAAACGAACAATATGAGCTTGGGTTAACTCAATGTGCTAGAAGAGGAGTTATGTAACATTGCATTCCCTATGTGTATATGTAGACTAACGCTAGCGTGGATTTCTAGCGAAAATTCTACAACCCACGAGGAGTGCTGTCTCATCTTGACTGGTCTTCGCTCACTGCGGCTGGACCCTATCTCATCCGACTGGTCTCTCTCTGCTGTCCAGTGTCGACTGGCCACTCGCGTCACCCTTCACCAACTCCTTCTCTCAGTTCCTTTGTCCAACTCTCTCTGGTGTTCCCTTCCTACTACCAGTCACGTCGAGATCGCGGGCTCAGGCCTTTGTTTGATTTCGCGCCAAAACAGACAAAGGGATCATCTGCTTGGCGGACCACCTACATAGTGATACATCAGCAATATAAAGTACGTATCAAGGTTAAAGTGGAGAAATCCAGGGAAAGGAGTAGCGCTCTCCCCTACACCTCGGTGTAGTAGCTATTGAAAAGGGAGCCTTCTGATCGCCAACTTCAACTTTTACTATTTTACTCTATTGGTGCAAGCTGAAATCTAAGACGGAGTTCTTTGCATTTCATTTAGCGCTAATGCCCTTGGGAAAGGTATGAATCTATCTCTTTTTCTGTTCTACACGACTAAGGGTAAATTGTAAGGAAAACTGGTTTATTTAGTTTTCGTTAGGCAACCAGTTTAGGAGAAGGAATACTCTGTATACAAGCTTAAAAATAGATCTTGTGTTGTATCCTGCATATGACTGTGGGGTTGGGTAAATACCTACTTATTGGTCAAAGTTGAGGCATGCCTTGGGAAATGGAATCGGCAATCCGAGTTCAAATCCTGGACGAAAGTGTTTGCTTTTCACTTTGTTGTAACCTTTTTAGAAAGATATGAATCCATCTGTTCTTCCTCCACAGCTATGGGTAAATAGTAGATTAGAATGTTTCTGTAGCCTGGCCAAGGTAACCAATTTGTGAGAAGGAAAACCTTGAATTCAAATTAACTGCCATTATCATCATGTCGTGCTGTTAGCAGGGATTTCTCAGACACTATCACACCATTTACCCCTATCATCCATCAGTTGATCCGTACAGAGCATTGGTACATATGTCCGAGTTGGTTGTTCAACACATTCACGTCCGTTTGAAGGGGGTGCTTCGGGGAATGTCATATATGAGTTCGTCCTCACCTCTATAGCAGTGTCGCGCATGTCTTTTCCGTCTTATTTAGATAGTTTTAGAGATGGGAGATGGGTGGCCGTATAGCTGCTGAAAGCAAAATCCCACAAAACAACTGTAGTTTGCTTCAACCTGCTCGTAGAGGATTTTTTTGTTTGTTTTATTGTTTAATGGCATATCAACCTTCCTGGGTTATTTAATGCCAAAGCCATTCTTCTAGAAAAAACAGTAGTCGTACTATTTAACCCATAGCTGGGAGAATAAGTGGGTTTATACCTCTCCCAAAGTATTTGTCCGAAAGTGAACTGGAGTTCGAACTCACCACAGCCCAGCAGAGGTGCCCGTGGTGTAGTCGTTATCGCCGTAGGAAATGAACACGGCGATACGAGTTCAAATCCTGGACGAGACTGATTGCATTTCACATAGCACTAATACACTTGGGAAAGGTATGAATCCAATAATTCTCCCTCCAGCTATGGGTAAATAGTAGGACAGACTAGGTTCTTCAGCCATGGTTAGGCAACTAGTCTAGGAGAAGGAAAACTCTGAATTCAAACCTGTTAAACTCCGCTTAAAAATTGACCTTGTGTCATGTCCTGCCCGAGCGGAGGGGTTGGTAAATAGTACCACAGCCCAGCAGTTTAACCTTTTTTACCATATGGACACCTTCGCGTGTAGAGGAGGAGATCTTATTCGTTCAAGATTTTAATGTAATTTTTTCGAAAAAAGTTATCCAAATAAAAATGTTTGCATCGTTTTTTTAGGAATCTATCTATTTACCTACGTACCATAACAGTACCAAATCAACATAAAATATCTTATAAATCTTCTATTTATCTTATCTTCTTATCTAACTTTGTCTACTTGTCTACTTTTCTACTCTTGGGGTCATCTTTGTGTCCATTTCAGATTTTAATCAATGGACACAACAACTTTGTTTACTTTTTAGACGTCTTTATTTTCCTCAATTCCCATACTGCCACGCAGCTGGAGAATTAGCCATTCCAAGCACCCGTCTATTCTCTTCGGCGCCTGCTACTTATCTGAAATACTCTTACTTCCTGTTCCCACGACTGAACCAACCGATCATATAACTAGACGAGTCAGCTATTGGCCTAAGGGTACAGTGTTTGCCATTGACCATCGAAACCAGTGTTCAATCCCAGGGTGAGTCATACCAAACACTCATAAAAATGGTACTTGATGCCGCTTTGTTTAACCAACAGCATTATCAATTCCGGTTCAAGGGTAAAGTGGAGTAATCCAGGGAAAGAGGTGGCACCCTTATCCTTACACCTCGGTGTAGTAACTAATGAAAAGGCAGCCTTCGGGTCGCCCTCGACTATAGATGGTCGTTAGCTTTTTTTATTACGTTACAATATATATATATATACATATACATATATAGTACGCAAAAGATGAGAAATTCTGGATTTTTGAAGCATGAAGACCAATGTTCTCTATCCATTATAGTCACCTTAGCTTTTAGATATATACGAAGAGAAAATTTTCAGCAAGTGTTTTTGCATATTTTTGTATAACTCCCGCTTTTTAACAATAAGTATATTTTTATTTGTTATATTTTTATAAATGTAGCTCAACTGTAGTTCAAATTTTCAGTTTAGTATTTTAGCCATGACGCCAGGGAGACTCCTCTAAAATATAATATACTTACCTTTAAAGTTTTTGGGGTGGAAGCATTAAAAAATAAATCTGAAGATGTAAAAAATGACTAAGACATAGATGTAATGTAACCGGAAAAATTCAAGGTGTGTAAAAAAGAAAATTGATATCGTCTGTGATGGACGGAGTATTTCCAAAAACATTATATCATTTCGTATGACCCACTCCGCTGGGGCAGTAGAATACACCGACTGCTTCTCTGCAGAGGGGTAAGACCCCCCCCTAATGAGTGTCCTGGATATGACACTAAACAATCTGATGGTGAGGTTCCAGCAATACTGGAGCTTTGGGGCATGCGGAGTACCCCTTCATTGTCATCGCTCCCAGGTCCACTCTGGCCCGGAGTGGTAGCACCTGATAGGGCCCTATCTATGGGTTAAATAGAACTAACAGCATAATTATGCTAAACTGAATTGTTTAAGTAAACTGAATAACTTGAAATAGAAAGGTTTTTGATAATTAAATCGTACTTACATTTTAACTGCGTGCTTATGCTTAACTGAATTATTTGAAATAGAACTGTTTTTAGACATTAAAACTGTATTTCCACTTAACCGAATTGTTACATATAACTGCCTGAATAGTTTAAAATAGAAATGTTTTTGACAATTAAACTGTGTGCTTATGCTAAACTGAATTGTTTTCAATAGAACAGATTAATTACATAAAAACGGATTTGGCGTTAAATAACCTACAAAGTTTGATATGCCATAAAACCACAACAAACCAATAAACTAAACCATACCGACTGCATCTCTGCAGAAGGGTAAGACCACCCCAAAGAGTGTCCTGTATATGACATTAAACAATCTGATGGCAAGGCTCCAGCCTGGGAGATTTGGGTAATGCGGAGTATCTTTTTATTACCATCACTCCCAGGTCCACTCGGGTCTAGTGTGGTAGCACCTGATAGGGTCCTATGCATGGGTCAAATAAAACAAACTATGTGTGCCAAAAAATGGCTGATGTTAGATTATGACTTTTCTATAGCAATACTTGAAACCTTTTAAATGTGTGTAAAAAAGAGCTTAGGTTCGTTTAAGAATGTAATCTACAAAATGTGTTTACAAATCATATATATATTTAATATATATATGTAAACAGGATTTGGTATTAAATAACCATAAAGGATTGATATGTCATAAAACCAATGAAACCAAATCTTACATATTTGATATATATGAAAAATAGGATCACCATCAGATCTTGCTAAGTGTCCAATCTAGGACATTCGTTCATGGCGGGGTGGGAGTGTTACTCCTCCGCACAGATGCAACCGGCGTATTTTTTAAACCTAGCCGACTAAGCTATGGGGTAGTAATAGAGAAAGAGAGGGATGGAAAGAAAAAACTGTGAGTGAGTGTGTGTGTGTGTCTGAGAAAGACAGACAGACAGAAAAAGAGAGAGAGAGAGAGAGAGATATTAAATCAGATGGTGAAGAAGGGACAAAAGAAAGTCACGTGATATATATATATATATATATATATATATAGAGAGAGAGAGAGAGAGGGAGAGAGAAAGAGAGAGAGAGTGTGAGAGAAAGGAAAATAAAAAAGAGAGAAACGTGAAAGAGAAGTAAAAGCAAAACGGAGAAAAACAGACATATATTTAAAAAAAAGAAAAAGCTTATAGAAAAAGAAGAGTATAAAAAGAAAGTAATGAAGTGGGGAAGGAGACAGGGAGACAGAAAAAGAAAGAGAAAATGAGAGAGACAATTTCAAGAAAGAAGAAAAAAAGGACCGATAAAAAGGGGTGAGAGAGAGAGAGAGAGAGAGAGAGAGAGAGAGAGAATGAAATTAAACATCAAGAAACAAGAAAAGAGAGAGAGGGAAGAAAAAGAGAGAGATAAAGAGAGGAAGAGAAAAAGCGATTGAGTGAGAGAGAAAGAGAAGAAAAAAGAGTGAAAAAGAGAGAAGCAGAGAAAGAAATAAAGTGATAGATAGATAGATAGATAGAGACTAAGAGAGAATTTTTTTGGTATGAGAGAGAGAGAGAGTGAGAGAGGGAGGGAGAGAGAGAGAAAGACAGAGACAAAGGGGAATGGAAAAGTAAATAAGGAAATAGACGAAGAGAGGAATGAGAGGTAGAGAAAAAAGCAGAGGTAATGAGGCAGATCGAAACCTGTGTGTGAAAGAAAGAAAGAAAGAAAGAAGGGGACAAAAAGAGATAGATAGATAGATAGATAGATAGATAGATAGATAGAAAAAAACGACTTACACAAAGAGATAGAGTGAAATGTGTGTCCGTTAGATAGATAGATAGATAGATAGATCGATAGATAGATAGCAAGTGAAAGAAGCCAATAAAAAAGAGTAGAGAAAGAATTGCTGAAATCAAGTATAATACACAGAAACCTACTTTGCATGTGAGTATTCATTGAGTTGGCGTTCTAACATAGTAAATCATAAAAGACACAATCTAGCTTTGATTTATAGGTTTTTTTTCTCTTTGGTACTAAGAAGATTAATTCAATGAGAGAGGAAATGAGTGAAGAGGTGAGTGAGGGTGGCAGTATAAGGTGAACGAGAGTAAAGGCAGTGTCAAAACAGTAACCATAGCAAAAGATATTTTAACATCATTAATACGAAAGTACTTACAATCGAAATACTTGTAGGGGAACCCTGCATTACCCAGGATAAAATTAAAATACCAAATCCCATTTAGTTAAGCAAAAATTCATTCTGTTCGCTTCCTGTGCGAATAAGTCCAGTCTTATTGAATTTCTTCCAAAGAGACCCATGAGTGTAGGGGGTGCTCCTGCAGATGGCAATTTCATTTGCTTCCCTGGTGAATTAGAACATTGATTAGTTTTAACATTAAATGATTTGAGTACCTCTGGAAGTAGTGGTGCTGAAGGGGCTTTCACTGCCCAACCGAAAAAAGAAATAAATAAAGAGAAAAAAAAAAGAAATTATTTTAAGAAAGAAAGAAAGAAAGAAAGAAAGTAAGCATGGTGAGAGAAACATAGTATGAAGAAAGAAGGATAGAAGAAAGAAAAAGAAAGAAGGAAAGCAATTAAGAAAGATTTTGAAGGAAGAAAAATCAATAAGTAGAAAATAAATAAAACTATATGAGAAAGAAAGAAAGAAAGAAAGGAAGAAAGAAAGAAAGAAAAAAAGCATGGTGAGAAAGGAAAAAGAAAGAAGGAAAGCAATTAAGAAAGAATTAAAGCAAGAAAAGATCAATAAATAGAAAATAAATAAAGAAAAATTATATTAGAAAGAAAGAAAGAAAGAAAGAAAGCATGGTGAGAGAAATATAGTAAGAAGAAAGAAAAATTGAAGAAAGAAAGAAAGGAAAAAGAAAGAAGGAAAGCAATTAAGAAAGAATTAAACCAAGAAAAGATCAATAAGTAGAAAATAAATAAAGAAAAACTATATTAGAAAGAAAGAAAGAAAGAAAGAAAGAAAGAAAGAAAGAAAGAAAGCATGGCGAGAGAAACATATTATGAAGAAAGAAGAATTGAAGAAAGAAAGGGAAAAAAGAAGGAAAGCAATTAAGAAAGAATTAAAGCAAGAAAAAATCAATAAGTAGAAAATAAATAAAGAAAAGCTATATTAGAAAGAAAGAAAGAAAGAAAGAAAGAATAAATGAATGAATGAATCTATTTTGAAAGAAAGAAAGAAAGAAAGAAAGAAAGAAAGATTAATAAAAAAAATAATTAAAATAATGAAAGAATTTATTTTGAATGAAAAAAAGAAAGAAAGAAATCATAACAAGAAGAAAGCTAACAAAGCAAAGAGAGAGTAAAAAAGAAAGAAAGAAAGTAAGCTATGACGCTAAGAAGGACAAAGAGAGGCAAACGAAACTATTGAGAGAAAAAGTAACAAAAGGAAAGTAAAAGTGAAACTAAAAAGAGCAGATTTAGCACCAATATATAAATAATCCTGTCGTTTATGACGTTAACAATGCAAGTAGCAGTAACAATGATAATAATATTACTAAATACAACCAATACTATCGCCGTGTCGTGTAATTTCCTGACTATAATGCATATTAATTACAATGCAAGCTATAAAATGTTCCTTGATTTTCTTTTTTTTTCTTTTTTCTCGTCTCTTCTTACCTTCTGTACCATATGCAACACCATTTTTTTCGGGTGCGAAATGTAGTTCGATTTTGTAAATCTTGAACGTTAATGGACAGATATAAAAAAAAAATCTATGAATTGTTACTCAACAATAACTATTGCTTATAATATACAATTACAGAAGGCTGTATTCAATGATAATATATATAATATATATATATATAGTACAACATTTATCACTCTTTCAAGTACAATACCAAGCATAGATCAATATTACATTAAAAAAATGATCGTACCCTATTTTTGAGAAATGACATACTTACACGCATACTCATGTTATGTCTTTGACTGGAGCCTTTGTTTAATGGTATCTCAATCTTCGTTGCTTTTTTAATACCGAAGTCATTCTTGCATAAAAGCAGCAGTGATACCATTTAACCCATGGCTGAAGATGCAAGGGGTTTTATTCTTTCCCCAAGGATATCAGCCTGAAAGGGAATGTAATGGCGTGACTGGAGTTACTTCGAGGCCGCAGTTCAGCCATTGCACTACGGGGAATCCCTAAACAAGGCTTGTT
The DNA here is from genome assembly GCA_963585895.1 of Sepioteuthis lessoniana. Classification (NCBI taxonomy): domain Eukaryota; kingdom Metazoa; phylum Mollusca; class Cephalopoda; order Myopsida; family Loliginidae; genus Sepioteuthis; species Sepioteuthis lessoniana. The sequence goes on along the minus strand of OY757927.1, from coordinate 21,255,684 downwards.
CAAAAGGTTTCGAGACTAAATCAGTATTTTCATAGAAAGGGATGATTAATGTCTGAAACATCAATTTTCTTCAAAATAGTCCCTTTGACATTTATTCTGGCGAGTCTTCTACTGATAGATAGATATTGATTTTCAGCGGCATTTCAACTCGGTAAGAGTTATTTTATGCCGAGAGATTAGGTTTAGTTTGGTTTGGTAGCTTTGTTTAATGGCATATCAACCTTCGTGGGTTATTTAATGCCAAAGCCATTCTTCTAGAACAGTAGTGGTTCTATTTAACCCATAGGTGGGAGGATGAAGGGGTTTATGCCTTTCCCAATGGTATTAGTTCGAAAGTGAACGTAATAGCAGGACTGGACTTCGAACTCGCTTTCTACGATTCCGCAGTCCATCGCTTTAACCATTACCCCACGAGGACACCCACCCGAGAGATTGGGAAATCACGTTCATAGTACGTTCATATTTACATTTTTGTATTGTTTCTAAAGTTTTTTTTCCTAACCGCTTTAATCAAATAAGAATAATTTTTATAAAATTTCATTTAACCCATAGACAGAATTTTATCCCTCCAGGTCAGTGTGGACTAAGAGGTATCAACAATGAACAGGTACGACACACTCTTCAGATTTGCAGAACTTGATCTGATGATTGTTTTATTTTACAGCCTATCAACACTTTTCAGGGTATTTAACGCCGATTTAAGCTATTTTGGTTTGATTTAGTTTTATGGCACATCATATATTATAGGTGATTTAATGCCAAGTACATTTTAATACATATAAACAGTTCTATTTCAAACAATTTAGTTTAGCATTTGTACACAGTTCACATGTCAAAACAGTTCTATTTCAAACAATTCAGTTTAGCATAAGTACGCAGTTTAGTTCTATTTAACCCATAGATATGTCCCTATCAGGTGCTATCTCTTCGGGCCAGAGTAAATCTAAGAGCGATGGTAATAAAGGGGTACTCCGCATTCCCCAAAGCTCCAGCATTACTGGAGCCTCAACATCAGATTGTTTAGTATCATATCAGGACACTCGTTGGAAGAGTCTTACCCATCTGCAGAAATGCAGTTGGTGTATTCTGCAACCCCAGTATACCGGGTCCTCCAGAACTGGAGCGTTATGACGAAATGTGGTGCCCGTGGTGTAATGTTTATCGTCGTAGGAAATGGACACGGCGACATGAATTCAAAACCTGGACGAGACTGATTGCATTTCACATAGCACTAATACCCTCGGGAAAGCTATGAATCCAATTATTCTCCCTCCAACTATGGGTAAATTGTAGGGCAGATTAGGTTCTTCAGCCTTGGTGAGGCAACTAGTCTAGGAGAAAGAAAAACTCTGAATTAAAACCTGTTAAACTCCGCTTAAAAAATTGACCTGGTGTCATATCCTTCCCGAGCGGAGGGGTTGGGTAAATATGGTTTTGACGAAATGTTGTCAGCCCAGTCGGTTGGAGCAGAAGAATAACACCGACTGCATCTCTGCGGAGGAGTACCCCCGCCATGACTGTCCCGGGTATGACACTAAACAATCCCATCGTAAGGCTCCAGTAATGCAGGAGTATGAGGAATGGGGAGTAAGCATGGCTCCCAGTTTCACTCTGACCCAGAGTGGTAGCACCTCATATGGTCGTATGTATGGGTCAAATAGAACTGTTTAACTGTGTGCAAATAAAAAAACTTATACCGAATTGAATTGTTTGAAATACAACGGATCATTTAACTGTGTGGAAACAAATGACTGATGTTTAGTTGAATTGTTAGTGATACATAGTGTTACTTGTAACCACTTCACTGTGCGCAAACAGACAATTAATTGAAAATTGAATTAGTTGTATTTGATAGAAATACTTGAAACCATTTGACTGAGTAAAAAAAAAAGAGCTCAGGTTCATTTTGATACGTTACGAACAAAATATATTTAGAATTCATATATTAAAATATATGTATGAAAGGGATTTGGTATTAAATAATCGACAATAGTTGATATGCCATAAAACCCAACCGAACAAAATTATATATATTTAATATATGTATAAAGGGGGTTTGACGTTAAATAACCTACAATGGTGGATATGCTATAAAATCCACAAAAACCAAATCATATATGTCTAATATACGTATAAAGGGGGTTTGACATTACATAATCAATAATGGTTGATGTACAATAAATCCCAACACAACTATATCTTATATATTTAATATATATGTATAAAGAGGATCTGACATTAAATAACCTACAATGGTTGATATGCCATAAAACTCAACACAACCCGAACCCAAACCAAATGTTGTTAAGTGCCCTTTTTTGATGGAGGTAATACTCTGAGAAATAGGTACCCTCAGCATATTCTAAGCCTCACAGATAAACCTTTTTTTTCTTTGGTTAAATCACCTCTGAAATTCTTTTGACTTAACTGTAAAGTATTTTATTCATTTATTTTTTGCGCAATTTTTGGTTGGTTGGGTTTTATGGCATATCAATCTTTGTAGGTGGTTTAACGCCGAATCCATTTTTATGCCAATAGTCAGTTCTATTTCAAACAATTCGGTTTAGCATGAGTACACAGTTTAATTGTCAAAATCATTTCTATTTCAAACTATTCAGTTTACTTAAACAATTCTAAATCTGCCAATTTTATTTACACAGAGTTAAATGTCAAAGCAGTTCTATATTAAACAATTCAGTTTAGTGTAAGTACAGTTTCAATGTCAAAAATAGTTCCATTTCAAACAATTTAGTTTAGCATAGGCATGCAATTTAAATGTAAATACAGTTTAATTGTCAAAAACATTTCTATTTCAAGCTATTCAGTTTATCAAACAGTTCTAATTCAAACAATTCATTTTAGCATAAGTATGCAGTTAGTTCAATTCAACCCATAGATAGGGCCCTATCAGGTGCTACCATTTCGGGCCTGAGTGGACCTGGGAGCAATGGCAATGAAGAGGTGCTCTGCATTCCCCAAACTCCCGCATCACTGCAACGTCACAATCAGATTGTTTAGTGTCATATCTAGGACACTCATTAGGGGGTCTTACCCCTCTGCAGAAGTGCTGTCGGTATATTCTATAGCCCCAGCGGACTGGACAATACACAGAGTTAATGTCAAAACAGTTTTATTTCAGGGCACTCGTTGAGGAGGGGTCTTACCCTTCTGCAGAGAAGCAGTTGGTGTATTCTACATCCACAGTCAACTGAGCAACGCAGTTTTCGATGAAATTGTGATGCTGCAGCTGTATCATAGCCAGATACGGCTATGTGTGAAATGGGTATATAATGTTCATATATATATAGCATAGAATATAGGAATTTCGAAACACGAAAAACACTTACGACTTCTCAGCTCAGGTACGAAACTTTTTATTACCTTTGAGTTTAAAGGTTATTCGACATAAGGAGAAAGAGGCACAATCTTTCTATTCCGGCCTTTTTATCTCCCCCTCCAATCTCGTGCGACACCTGCTCAAGGCCCCCACGAGCAGGCGAAAGTCAACCGTCTCGCTCGGTGTCCAGTTCTCAACTCTCCTAACTTTCTTCAAATTCCCAAAATCATCTGTGCGCTTCCGGTGCGTGACGTCATTCACACTTTGTAACCCCGTTTCCCATCTCAGGCTATTGTGACATCTCTGAGTGACACGTCCGCTCTACGCGCGCGTGTTTGAACACCTGTGTTAATGTTGCACCTAAGTAACCCAAGCATTGAGCCGAAAGGTTCTCAGCCTAACTAAACCCAAAGGCATGAAACAAAATCCCTCGGCCATTATATTACACAGCATCATATTTCTTTAAATGTCTTCCATGGGTTCAAATCTTATTCTTCAAATAGATTTTCAGTTTGTGAAGCAAGAAAAATAAGTCGTGACATATTTTAAAAAGTATTGAGACTGATTCTAAAATTTCTTTTTTAAAACTTGCACTGGATCAGCTAGAATTTTTCTACGCATCGTCCCTTTGATATATAAGAGCCCAATCAATTGGGGCTGCAGAATACATCGACTGCATCTCTGCAGGGAGGAAAGGCCGCACCTCGCTCAACGAATGTCCTGGGTAAAATACTAGACTTCATCTGACTCTGAGTCTACAGTTTTGTTTTGGGGGGAATGTGGAGTATCCCTTGCTTACCATTACTCTCAGGTCTACTCTGATTCGAAGTGGTCGTACATGTGAGAGTCTCATCTACGGGTCAAATAGAACTACGAGGATCATTAAATAAGTTTTCAGACTTTTTTCGTATGGGCACTTTTATTGATAGAACACACATGAAACTCTAGTCCCCTTCGAAGTAATCTCCTCCTGCTGCAATCCACTTGTTGCACCGTTCCAACAACTTCTGGAAGGCCCCATGGAAGTCCTATTGTGTGAGCGCGTCAATGACCTTCGTCACAGCCTCTTTCATCTCCTCAATTGTCTCATAACGACAGCCTCTGAGCTTAAGGAATAACCAAAAATCACAGAGAGCATGGTCTTGACTATAGAGAGGCTGAGCAACTGTCTTGATGCCAATCTTGGTCAAATAGTCTGTGACAAGGATGGAGTTGTGGACAGGTACATTGTCCTGGTGGAAATACCACTGAGTCGATTTGAAGAGTGCTGGCCTCTTCCGATGGAATCTCTTCCTGAACTCCGTTAAAACCTCAGCATAGCAACCCTAACCCTAACCTTTTGGCCAGTCAACTCTGGTGTATTGACTTCCTTACTCCTTCCACACCTCTCATCATCCCTCACAGACTCCCTGCCTTCCTTGAATCTCTTATACCACTCAAAAACTGATGCTCGATTCATGCAAAATGGTCGAAAAGCAGTCTGAAGCATTCCATACGTTTCTGTGTCTTTTTTTCCAAGTCTAAAACACAATTTTATTGTATATTCTTCTAAAGTGTCCTCACGTCCAGACTGCATTTTTGAAATTCACCAGTTGTGACAATCAGGCTTTAGTAGGGTGTATTCCAATTGCTTCTGTAGCTGTTCATTTGAACCTGAAATCAAAAAAATTGGTCAATCATCTCATAAGATGTATAGCAATAACGTATTGAATTTTCAAGAGTCTACGACAATCTTAAATACCTGTACAAAAAAGTCTGTCAACTTATTGCGTTCACCACGTATTTAATGCTTTTCTATACTTAAAACCATTTAACTTTGTGGAAACAAATGAGATACCTTAAGCTGAATTATTAGTATTTAATTGTAATACCATTTAACTGTATACAAAAAAATATTAGTTTTTCATGGCAATAATTTAAATCATTTCACTGTGTGCAAACAAATAAGTCCTGCCTAATTTGAAAATTGTTACCTATAAGCTATTCATTTAGAAATCCTGTATATTAAATGAATTGTGTGTGTGTGTGTGTGTGTGTGTGTGTAAATAGGATTTGTGAGGTGTCCGTGGTGTAATGGTTATCAGCATAGGAAATGGACTTGGCAACTCAAGTTCGAAACCTGGACGAGGCTGATTGAATTTCCCATTGCTCTAATACCCTTCGGAAATATATGAATTCAGTTAATCTCCCTGCGTGAATAGTTGGGCAAACTGAGTTCTTTAACCTTGGTTAGGCAACCAATATAGGAGAAAGAAAACTCTATATTCAAACCCGCTAACCCCGTCTAATATTGACCTTGTATCATATCCTGCTCGTGTAGAGGTGTCGGTAATTACATAAACAGGATTTGGTATAAAATAGTCTACAATGGTTGTGCTGCTGTAAAACACAACCAACCAAGTACCGAACCAGCCCTGACCCTGTCCGCCGGGGCTACTGAATACACTGACTGTATCTCTGCAGAGGGGTAAGACTCCTCCAACGAGTGTCCTGTTATGACACTAAACAATCTGACGGTGAGGCTCCAGTAATGCTGGAGCTTTGGGGAATGCAGAGCACCCCTTCATTGCCATCTTCTCAGGCCCGGAGTGGTAATATCTGATAGGTTCCTATCTATGAGTTAAATAGAACTACGTGCTTATGCTGAAATGAATTGTTTGAAATAGAAGTGTTTTAAAATTTAGCTTTGGGTAAACAAAAAAAAGTGTACTCATACTAAACTGAATGGAACTGCTTGTATGTATAAAAACTGATTAGGGATCAAATAACCCAGAATAGTTGATATGCCATAAAACTAAACCAAATCAAACCAAATCATATATAATATATATGTATAAAGAGGATTTGGCGTGAAATAACCTACAATGGTTGATATGCTATAAAACCCAACAAAACCAAATCATATGTATTTCATATATACGTTTAAATATAATTTGGCATTAAATAACCTACAATGATTGATATCCCATAAAACCAAACCAACCAACCATACCAAAGCGTGTGGGAACGGTTTCAAACTTTGTATTTGATTAAGGAGAATTTAAAAATAGCTATTTGTGGTTTTGTTTCATTTTTTTAACACTGGGCTTTTTAAAACGTTTTACTCTTCTAACTAAATTTAATTTCCATTTGTTATATAATTGCAGAAGGATTTTTTTTTTTATATATATAATCATTTTTCGTCGGTTATATCTTATCTTTCGGTTTAGTTAGGCTTAAAACTATTCGGCTTAGTGCACGGGTAGGGGCACTCTTTGAGCGCAGGTGTTCACGCTCGCGCAGGGAGGATGTGACAATCACAGATGTCATAATAAAAACCCTGGATAGGAAATAGGACCAGGGATGTGAATGACGTCATGCCCGGAAGCGATGGGCTGAGGATTTTGGGTGATTTTTGAAAAAAAGCAGTTAGTTGAAATTTGAACCTACACGAAGCGAGTTGATTTTCGAATCTGGGCGAGGCCAGGCCAGTTGGGTTTACGAGATGCACCACGCGTGGTGGGGTCAGATGGAACAGTCAGCATAGTAAAAATTGTGTCTCTTTCTCCTCGGGTTTAAAACCTAAAAGTCAAGAAGGTAATAAAAGTTTCCTTCCTGAACCAAGAGGGTCGTCAGTGTTTCGATTGTTTTTCGGATTCCTATGCATATGAACGTTTTATACATCCGTATCTTTGTATATTTTACATAACCACATCTGGCTATGTCACACATTCACTCAAAATTAAATTAACTAAATTACCGAACATAAGGAATTTACCTGTACTTGATGCAATTTATATGAAAGGTGATCACTATGTAGCAGTCGCAGTAAATAGAAACGGTGACTTGGGTTCAAATCGTGGACGAGGCTGCTGGCAATCAACATAGTACTTATAAATAAAGTAAAGTTGGCGACCCCCGTCAAGGAAGGGGGCGACCCGAAAGTTTCCTTTTCAATAGCTATTACACTGAGGTGTTGGGGAGGGCGCTACTGTTTTCTCTGGATTGCTACACTTTACTCTTCATACGTACCTTATATTGCTAAGTGTTCCTATTTACCTACACCTCCGCTCGGGCAGGATATGACACAAGGTCAATTTTTAAGCGGAGTTTGACAGGTTTGAATTCAGAGTTTTCCTTCTCCTAGACTAGTTGCCTTACCAAGGCTGAAGAACCCAGTCTGTCCTACTATTTACCCATAGCTGGAGGGAGAATAATTGGATTCATACCTTTCGCAAGGGTATTAGTGCTATGTGAAATGCAATCAGTCTCATCCAGGATTTGAACTCGTATCGCCGTGTCCATTTCCTACGACGATAACCATTACACCACGGTTAAGCAAGGAGGTATCAATTACCATTTTTAAAGTCTTTGGTATGACGCGACCTGGGTTTGAACCAGACCATTGGCGCGCCCACTCTACCCACATTGCCAATGAGCCGGTTTCGACATATAATTCAAAGTAACATTGCTGAATTAATACTTCATCTAAAAAAAATCTTATTCACTGACTTCACACACACAAATTTTCACAGCAATTCATTCCTCTTTCAATAACGTTTTGCCAGTTAATTCAAATCTTACACCACTGAATTAACACTTTGTTACTGGGAAGTTGTTAATACAGTAAAAGATTATATAAAGTGTCTGCATCTTGATCTGGCTTTCCCACAATGTGATAGAAAACCAACAAAAGTTTTGCGATAAGATATTGCTAGTACAGTCTAGGTTAGTGGTAATGATGCATTGGCCCCGAAACCACTGCTGAATTCAGAGTCATCATCTGAAGAAAGTTTGTTGACCGCAGATATGTTCCTTTGTTTGCAGTATCATTTGTATCTGTTATAATCAAACACACACACACACACACACATAGACACACACATTATATATATATATATATATATATATATATATAAAGAAAAATTGATCACAAGGTAATCCAAGTTGTAGAAGATTTATTGAGAAGCAAAGTCGACACAATAGTGCTTCGGTTCCAATAAACAAACGGAACAGAAATTCTACATAATATTTCTAAAAAGTCAAATGACGAAATTTAAAACAACAAACGCTGATTCGTTAATCAAACGGCTAATTTTTTTTTTGTCATAAACGGCCAACTCTTTCTTCTTAAACAAATTTTCCCAAGGTTTTTATATTTTGCACTCTTTACACATCCATCGTTGATTTAACATCCTTAATATCATCCCTCATAGCCCTGATGATGGTTCATTAGAACCGAAAAGCTATAGTGTCGACTTTGCTTCTCAATAAATCTCTTCGTCTACTTGGATTACCTTGTTATCAAATTTTCTTTGCATATCTTTTCGGATTACAATCCATTATTTACTTCCATATATATATATATATAAACATACCTACCGTATTTGATGGCATTTAAGGCGCTTTCTTTTACTAGAAATATATTTTTAAATCCCCCTGCGTCTTTCTTATATGCCATATGTAGGTTTCAAATTCACGATAGACGGCCTAAATTAGCTACCTGGCAACTCCTATTAGGTTAGGGTTTAGATTAACTTTCATATATCTATTGTCATTATTACTTTGTTTCACGAAAAAATTTTTCAGGATTCACCCTGCTGAAATTGGGGCGCGTCTTATATACCCATACATCTATTGATCAATATATATATATATATATATATATATATATATCAACTCTTTCTCCTTGATTTGTTGCTATACCCTGGTAAGAGAGCTCAGTTTGCCCGACTATTTACTAATACCTGGACAAAAAAGGATTAGATTCATATATTTCACACGGCTTTAAGTACTCATTAGCCTAGTAGGTAGAGTGTTCGACAAAAGTCCAGGAGACCTGGGTTCAATCCCAGATCGCCTCATGCCAAAGACTTTAAAAGTGGTAATCGATACCTCCTTGCTTAACACTTATCTATTAATTTTTTCTGTCTATAAAGTATGAAGCAGAATTATTTTGGTTTGTTGTTTCCTTTAATGGTATATCAACCTTCATGGGTTATTTAATGCTAAAGACATCCTTCTAGAAGATCAGTAGTTGTACTATTTAACGCATAGCTTGGAGGATAAAGGGCTTAATACCTTTCCCAAGGGTATTTTTCCGAAAGGGAAGGTAATAGCGCAGATGGAGTTCGAACTCGCTTACTATGATTCCGTAGTCCATCGATTTAACCATCATACCCCGAGGATACCCCCACTAACATCAAGAAATGTTACTTGACGCTATTTTTTTTGGTAAAGGATTTTGTAAATGCTTGGCAAAAATATTTTGACTTGAAATAACCCAAGAGTAGGTATAAAATAAAACCAACCAACCAACCAACCTCATGAACACGTACTCACAAACACATAAACAAACGCATACACACAAATACAAACGCACACATGCATATATATATATATATATATACAAAATCAAGGTCATCTAGACTACAATCGGTGTCCGTACAGATATGATGAATGTAAGTTTTGCTGGTCGGTCAACACCGGTGTGTCCATATATTAGAGTCCACTGAAGAACATTTCTTACGAGTTCATCACTGCTTATTAAGTAGTTCCCTGCATGTCTTATTTGTCTTACTTGGATGGTATGTAAGATGGGAGATAAGTGGCCTTACAACTGTTGTTTTATATAATGCGGGTAACATTATTTGTTTGATACAGCATTCAGCATTCCTATGTAGATCCAATCTAGATTTCCCTCCAACTGCTCCATTATTTAAATCCAGGTGGCTAATCCATACAAAAGTACTGACACGGCTACAACTTAGAAAAAATCCTTTTTTTATTTTATCAGAGAAATCAGATTTATCTCTCACTCTGTCTGTCTGTCTCTCTCTCTCTCTCTCTCTCTATATATATATATATATATATATATATAATGGAAACACCTACAAAATTCAAACAAATTTATTTTAGTATGGATTTCTGACTGCAGCTCTCCTCTGAAATCCAACTTTGTGCAGTTCGCTTCTAACAGTTTTTAAGGAAACTGGGTTCTCGAGATTGTCCTTAAGGTCTGCCGTAATTTTCGGAGTTGTATTCTTGTGATCCTTCCAAACAATCCACTTTCTTCCAGAGTTTTGCTTCGGTGAGGAGGTTTTTCCTTCTTTTTCAAATGCTGTCTTATTTTCGAGACAGTATTCCTGGCTACACCAAATAATTCAGCGGATTTTCTTTCAGTAACGCCTGCCATACGAGCACCAACAATTTGACTGCAAAATCGTCGTAAGCGAGTCCGAGATCCAGTCTCGCCATTTTATTCACTTTCGAACAAATTACCTTGGGAAAGGTATCATCATCATCATCATGTCACGCTGCTAGCACGGATATCCCTAACCCTCTCTCGCCACTCCTCCCTATCGTTCATCGCCCCAGGCAGGTCTTCAGGACAACATCCCGTATCCTCATGTAGCTGCTGAATGTATGTTAGTGCTGGTCGTCCTGCTTTTGCACGGCCATGTGTGGGGGTCCATAAGAGTACATCTCTTATGAGTTCGTCCCTGCTTCTCCAGCAGTGTCCTGCATGTCTGATTCGTCTAACTTGAATAGTTTTCGTGATAGGGGGCAGGTGGCCGTACAGTTGGTGTCTTGTGGGGTGTTGCCGCCAGGACTTGTTCAAGATTGCACGCAGCATTCTTGTGTAATTGCCGTCTAGCTTCTTCTCGAGCCGTTTTGTTAGAGTCCATGTAGTGCACCCATATAGCAGTATCGATGTGACCGCTGCCTGGAAGAAACTGCGTTTCATTTTATCGGTTAGGTCTGATTTCCATATAATCGATAGCCTATTGATAGCTGTCCATGCTTTCGTTAACCTCGTTTCGATGTCCTTTTCGGTTGATTCGACGCTGCTTCCTAGGTAAGTGAATTTGTCTACTAGTTTAAGAGGGGTTCCGTCGAGAGTAGAGATGTCCCCCGTTTGGTTATAGCTCATATATTCCATTTTGTGTGGATAACATAGAGGCCTATGCCTGTGGCTGCTCGTTCCAAACTATGCAGTAGTGTTTCGGCTTGGTCGGGTGTATTTGGCAGTATCGCTATGTCATCGGCGTAGTCGGCGTCGGTAATTGTTGTTGCGGGGTACCTTCTGCTACTTTTCTTCGTCAGCTCGAAGCCATTCTCTCTGATTTTGTCAATTGATGTTCTAAGTACGTAGTCTAGACAAATGATAAAGAGGTAAGGAGCCAGCGTGTCCCCTTGTAGTACTCCTGCTACAATATCGAAGTATTCTGTGTCTCCATCTGGTGATCGTACTTTTACTTTGGTGTTTCTATAGAGAATCGTTATTGCTGCTACGGTTTCTTTAGGTATGCCGTACGCTAGTAGGATTTGTTCCATCTTTCCTCTGTGAATAGAATCGAAGGCCTTGGTAAAGTCGACAAATATTAATGTCGCTTTTAGGTTTTTTGCCCGTACACCTTCAAGGATTCTACGGATGGTTAATATTTGTGAGGTGGTGGATCTCCTCCAGGTTATAGGTTAAATATCACTAATGTTCTTCTAGAAGGATAACTTTGGCATTGAATAACCTACAATGGTTGGTATACTATTAAACAAAGACAACAAATAATTTGAAAACCATTTTATCGTTTCAAGTTTTTCCTATCTAATTCTAATAATTCATACAATTCTATTGTTTTAATAACTATTCCCATTGGTTGCCTTATCGGCTGGGGCTGTAGAATACACCAACTGCATCTCTGCAGAGAGGTAGCACTCCCCCAACGAGTGTCCGAGATATGACACTAAACAATCTGATGATGAGGCTCCAGTAATTTTAGAGCTTTGGGGAATACAGAGTACCCCTTCATTACCATCACTCCCAGATTCACTCTGACCCGGAGTGGTAGCACCTGATAGGGTCCTATTTATGGGTCAAATAGAATTAAACTGTGTAATTATGCTAAATTGAATTGTTTGAAATAGAACTGTTTATTCGTTTAACTGTGTGAAAACAAAAAAAAATGTGTACCTACGCTAAATAGAATTGTTTGAAATAGAACTGTTTTTGCATTTAACTGAAATATCTGAATATATGAAGACCTTGAAACGTACAAACTTTTAGCAAAATATCGTAATTCGACGTTAAGTAATTCGAAAAGGGTTGATACACCGTGAAACAACCAACCAAAATCAAATATACCTATTAGATACTAAAATTTATTTATAGGCAGTCAGTTTTATAGTTTCTATCTTATAGGATAATTCGCAAACGGTTATCTTTCCAAATATTCCGATCTAATATTAATAAAAAAAATTTGGGATGTCCTCGTGGAGTAATGGTTAAAGCGATGGACTGCGGGATCGTAGTAAGCGAGTTCGGACTCCAGTCGAGCTATTATGTTCACTTCGGGCAAATACCCTCCCTGCTATGGGTTAAATAGTGCCACTACTGTTCTTGGTTTTAGCTGTAAATAACCTCCAAATGTTGATATGCCATTAAACAAAGAAACCGAACTAACTATTTTTGAGCCAGTGATTTTACAATAATAATATATTTGAAATTATTTTACTATAAAAATGTTCAGTAAAATGATGCTACAAAAAAAAATCTATTTGAAAAGATTTTATCATATAAATGCACTGCAAATAGTTTTACTATAAAAATGGATTTGAAATAATTTTACTATAAAAATATATCTAAAAGAATTTTACCATAAAAATGCTTAACAAATGATTTTACTATAAAATGTTTATTATAAAGTATTTTACAATAAAAATGCATTGGAAAAGCTTTTACTGTAGAAATGTATTTGAAATGATTTTACTATAAATATGTATTACAAATTATTTTTTTTTTTATAAAATTATGTTCGAAAGGGTTTTACTGGAAAATACATTGGAAATCATTTACAGGAAAATATATTATATGGCATATCAAATTTTGCAGGTAATTTAATATAAGATCCATTTTTAAACAAATAAACAGTTCTATTTCAAACAATTCAGTTTACACTGTTTAATTGTCAAAATACTTCTATTTCAAGCTATTCAGTTCTGATTAAAACAATTCAGTTTAGTATAAGTATAGTTTTTTTTTAACATACAGTTAAATATCAAAACAGTTCTATTTCAAACAATTCAGTTTAGCAAACAAGAACGGTTCGATTTAAGCAATTCAGTTTAGCACAAGAACGCAGTTTAAATGTCAAAACAGTTCTATTTTAAACAATTCATTTAAACATGAAATGCATAAACAGTTCCCTCTCAACCAATACAGTTTAGTTCTATTTGACTCATAGATAGGACACTATCAGTTGTTACCACTCCAGGTCAGAGTGGACCTAGGAGCGATGGCAATGAAGAGGTACTCTGTATTCCTCAATGCTCCTGTATTACTTGAATCTTACCATCAGATTGCTTCGTATCATATCGAGAACACACATGGGGAGGTCTTATCCCTTAGTAAAGAAACAGTCGGTGAATTCAACAGTTTCAGTTGACCGGGCAAAAAATGCCTTGCAAGTTATTTCACTCAAAAATCAATTTGCGAATAATTGTTTTTATAAAACTGCATTGCAACTGATTTTCGTAACGCTCACATGTGCATAAAAAGTGAAGAAATAATTAACAGACGACTTAATGAAAGCGGAAGGCTTTCATTAAACCGAAATGACACATTAACAAAAAATTAGAAAAACAAAATATTGTTACTATCCGTAACACTTCCAGCCAAGCTATTACTGAAAGTCTTTCTCTCGGCAAAGTCCGTCAGACAGTCGTCCAATTATTTGTACTTTCAAGTAATGGTCACACTGACAGCACGGTACCTATTATATTATCTAGAGGCCCACCACGTTCGTCCACTGGTTCAATCGCAATTCTCTCACTTTATTCCTCTATGACCAGATTTTACGGTAAAAATGCATTGCAAATGATTTTACAATAAAACTGCATTGCAAATTTTGTTGGTCTCTAAGGAACCCTCCGGTCATTTACAGAGGACAGACAAGCAGAATCTTTTCAATTATTAGTATAGATTTGTTTCTCATTTCCTGACCAAATAATCAACAATCAAAATTGCTTAAGCAGTTCTTCAATCGTGCACGAGAGAACCATTTTAACATCAAATAACCAGGAAATGTGCAACAAATAATAAAAGATAAGAAAAAAAAAGCAGCAACAACAATGTTTCATAAAATGTGCTCTTAGCAATAAATCAATTGAGATGATTGAACTGTAATCTGTATCGATTGGAACATTTGGATTGTTCTGGATATTTCAAGAGAGATGTACATGCAATAAGGCTTAATTTGGCTCTGTGATTGGCAAAGATCTGCAACGTGTGTATCTGTCAGAATGCGCTTATACGATTTTATGATACTTTGTGTGTGAGTGTGTAACTGCGAATTTGATAACCAAAAAGTACAGTCGCTTACGTTAATTGTTTTATAGCATCCATATGTGGACATACACAAACATTTTAAAATAGCCACACACACACACACACACACACATATATATATATTTATATATAGATGATTCACATATGAAAATAGACAAATATATGCACATGTCTATCAGCAACATAGACACATTTTTAGAAATGACTAAGATATAGATACTTATGCAAAATAAACATGTCTATCTGTCACAGAAAGATACACATTTTAGAAACGGTCAAGCTATATACACCTGTGAAAAACAGACTGTAAATGGTAATAAGGAAAATTAAGAGGAAAGACATACAGGTTTAAAATGCTTCAACTGATTTTAAATTCAAGATATTACAGCTTGATTGCTAAAGGCAAAAGAATGGTGGTCTGAGGCATTGTAATGATAAGCCATTAAAATCAAGATGAAAGAAATACAAGTAAAACTTATTAATGACTGATAATGCTTCATCTAATAATAAAAACAAATTCAAACGACTATATTTGAATCCATCTCTTCTCCCAGCAGCAAGTAAATAGGAGGGCAGACTGAGAACTTAATCCTTGGTTTGACCATCAGTCTAGGAGAAAGAAAACTCTAAACTGAAACTGGCTTTATTCTGCTTAAAGAATTGACCTTGTGTTATATCCTCCCTTTGGTGGAGGGGTTGGGTAAATAATTACTACCACAACAACTACTACTACTACAACTACTACAACTCTTCTACTTTTTCGGGGCTCCCCTGGTGGTCAAATTGAATAAGTGATTCAAAGTTAATCACTTGATCAGAAGAGGTCTTCTTCTACGCTGTGCCTGCTCCTTTTTCTAAAAATAATCGTGTTGAATCTATTGCTTGTGGGATGAGGCATTCCTGAAGACGAATGCCAAGGGGACCAAATATATTTTGAAAATGGCTACGCACGAGTCTCGATTCATGCGGGTCCGCTTCCATTATAAAATGACTTCGTGTCAAATCTACTACCACTCTATATGACCATCACATTTATAATGCCAAAACAAATAGATTCTACATGATTATTCTAAGAATAGGTTGACGCCATTCCAAATTTGATTTGGTTTGGTTTTATGGCATATCAACTATTGTAGGTTTCTTGCCAAATCCTCTTTATATATATATATATATTAAATACATAAAATTTGGTTTGGTTGGGTTTTATCGTATATCAACCATTCCAGGTTATTTAATGCCGAATCGTTTTTATACATTATATATCAAATAAATAAGATTTTGTTTGGTTGGTTTTTGTGGCATATCAACCATTGTAGGTTATTTAATGCCGAATCCTTTTTATACATTATATATTAAGTACATAAGATTTTTTGGGTTGGTTTTTATGGCATATCAACCAAGTTAAGTTATTTAATGCCAAATCCTTTTTATACATTATATATTAATTATATAAGATTTTGTTTGGTTGGGTTTCATGGTATATCAACCATTGTGGGTTATTTAATACCAAATCCTTTTTATACATTATATATTAAATATATAAGATTTTGTTTGGTTGGGTTTCATGGCATATCAACCATTGTGGGTTATTTAATGTCAAATCCTCTTTATACATATATATTAGATATATATGATTTCGTTTGGTTGGGTTTTATGGCATATCAACTATTGTGGGTTATTTAATGCCAAATCCTCTTTATACATATATATAAAAAATATATGATTTGGTTTGTTTGGGTTTTCTCGCATATCAACTATTGTAGAATATTTAATGCTATATTCAGTTGATATATACATATTATATATATATATATATATATATATATATATATATATATATATATATATATATATATATATACATATATATGATTTATAAATACATTTTATCGATAACATTTTTGTACACAGTTAAATGGTTTCTAGAAGAGCTATCTAAAACGAACGATTCTGTTATTATTAATAACTTGGTAGTTTTATTTTTATATGAGTTATAATAAATTAGTGTAGAAACAATAGCAATTATATAGTGCACACAAATGGTTTTAATTATTGCTATTAGACATTAATAATTGTCTTTTACATTACACATTCATTTGCATACAATTAAATGTTTCCAAGTATTACTATGTATCACTAACAATTCAATCAAACATCAGTCATTTTTTACACATAGTTAAATGATCAAACAGTTCTATTTCAAACTATTCAATTTAGCATAAGTCAACAAGGTTAAATAGTTCCAAGTATTACAATAAATAACTAACAATTCATTTAGACATCAGTCATTTTTTACACACAGTTAAATGATCAAACAGTTCTATTTCAAACAATTCAATTTATCATGTCATCTAATTACATCGTTCCAAGTATTACTATAAATAACTAACAATTCATTAAGACATCAGTCATTTTTTACACACAGTTAGATGATCAAACAGTTCTATTTCAAACAATTCAATTTAGCATAAGTCAACAAGGTTAAATAGTTCCAAGTATTACAATAAATAACTGACAATTCATTTAGACATCAGTCATTTTTTACACACAGTTAGATGATCAAACAGTTCTATTTCAAACAATTCAATTTAGTATAAATAAACATAGTTATATGGTTCCAAGTATCATTATTCATCGCTAACAATTCAATTAAATATCAGTTATTTATATACACACAGTTAAATTACCAAACAGTTCTACTTCAAACAATTCAATTTAGCATTAGTCATTTGTTTGCACACAGTTTAAATGTCAAACAATTCTATTTGACTCATTGATAGGGCCCTATCAAGTGCTACCATTCTAGGTCAGAGTACGCCTTGGAGCAATGCCAATGAAGGGGTATTCCCTATTCTCCGAAGCCCCGGGGCTAGAGCCTCCTCATCAGACTGTTTAATGTCATGTTATGGACACTTGTTGAGAGTGGTAATTTACTAAGCTTTTTGCTTAGATGTGGCACAAAGCCATATGAATGAGGCACCCAATGAGACTTGAACTCACTCGTGTAGGTTTGCTAGTCTAGCTTGCTAATCATTACGCTACCCGAGGCGCCCAGACACTTGTTGAGAGTGTCTTACTCGTCTACAAAGATGCAGATGATATATTCTACTGTCCCAGCCGACTGGGTCAGCCATTACAAAAATTCAGTTGGTCGTGAGTCGCAGTTATTGACATTGATTTTTAGAAATTTTACATTACTTTCAATGACATCTTGCAACATTTTCTAAGTCTGCGCAGGCGATACTTTTCTGTTGTTAGCTCACCATTTAACAATAATTCTGGACGTCTGGTGTTTACCCTTCACATAAAATGGCCTTCTTAAATCATCTATCATATATCTAAATCTTTTTAAGGCTAAAATTCAAGCACATTAAAAAAATCCCCCAATCAAGTGTAAATGGGTGTCGATTCCTTCCAAAATCAATGACGTGCATTCCTAAGAAATAAGCTGAGTGCATTAGATAGCCAATAAAAATCACTCCATGCAAAATTTACAAATTTCTTAATTGAGTTTATCATATTATTCATTACAGTTTTATTATACGTCATTTAAGTGAGACTCTGTGAATTTATACCAACTGTAAATAACACTTGAAGCTTGACAGGATATGGAAAATTCAATTTACGATTATTTCCATTCACAATAAAAAAGAGAGGACACATTAAGAAAAAATTATCGCGTGAATTTTGTAAGGACTTTAGTCAGAGGCTATGCACAGCAGTCACAGTTGCTGCTAATCTGGTGAAAGAGAAAGTGGTTTTACCATATTTCAACTTAAAAAAATATCTTCCTTTAAACTGCGTTCGAAATTATTAGTTATCTAAGGTTATTGCATTTTTATTCCTATGTTTGTATTTATACGTTTTTTTTTTTATTTATATGTTGAATTATTTAAAATCATAATTAGAAATTAATTGATTTTGGGGAGACCCTTGGAATATTTGCTAACGAGCTGGATTTTGTTATTACAATAAGCGAGTTCAAACCCCAGTCAAGCTTTTTCACTTTTGGATTAATACCCTGAGAAAAGGTATGATGCCTCTTATCCCTCCCACAAGCAATGCTCAAATAGAACTACTGCCGTTCGTCTACATGTCATTAAAAAAAGAAGCCAAATATACTAATTTTTGTTCAAGAAAATATTTACATCAACATGCTTTTTAGGACCAAGCATTGCCTAAAATTCTTCAATGATCTTTTTGGTGGAACTTCTACAGCAACTTCATATGCTCGTGAGAGGCCGTCCAGATTTGAAAAACCTCTCCAGCAACATCATACGTTGGCGGGAGGTGGTCCGGATTTTAAAAAAATCTCCAGCAATGTCTTATAATCTGGTGAGAGGCAGTTTAAATTTGAAAACCCTCTCCAGCAACTTCATATGCTGGTGACAGGTAGTCCAGATTTTTAAAAAATCTCTCCAGCAACATCATTTGTTGGTGTGGGGTAGTCCAGGTTTTAAAAAAAGACTTCTCCAGCAATGTCATATGCTAATGAGAGGTGGTCCAAATTTGAAAAAACTTTCCAGCATCATTATTTGTTGGCGTGAGGTGGTCCAGATTAGAAAAATATCTCCAACAACTTCATATACTAGTGAGAAGCGGTCCAGCTAAGAAAAACAACTCCAGCAACTTTATATACGATTGAGAGGGGGTCCAGATTAGAAAAATCTCTCAAGCAACTTCATATATAGATGAGATTAGAAAATATCTCTCCAGCAACTTCATATACGAGTGAGAGGTGGTTCAGATAAGAAAAATCTCTCTAGCAACTTCATATACGAGTGAAAGGTAGTCCAGGTAAGAAAAATATCTCCAGCAACTTCATATACCAGTGAGAGGCGGTCCAGATCTGAAATATATCTCCAGCAACTTCGTATACGAGTGAGAGGTGGTCCAGATTAGAAAAATCTCTCCAGCAACTTCATATACGAGTAAAGGGTAGTCCAGGTTAAAAAATATCTCCAGCAACTTCATATACGAGTGAAGGGTAGTCCAGGTTAGAAAAATATCTCCAGCAACTTCATATACGAGTGAGAGGCGGTCCAGATCTGAAGTATATCTTCAGCAACTTCATATACGAGTGAGAGGTGGTCCAGATTAGAAAAATCTCACCAGCAACTTCATATACGAGTGCGAGGTGGTCCAGGTTAGTAATATCTCTCCAGCAACTTCATATACGAGTGAGAGGTGGTCCAGGTTAGAAATATCCCTCCAGCAACTTGACTTGCTGGTGATATGCGGTCCAGATTTGAAAAAAAGATTGAACAGAGATAAAATTGTAATAATAATCATTTTTTCCAGTTATATGTTTTCACGTTTTCCTATTTGATATTTATTAATTAATGTACAGGACAGCGATATGATACTTCAAGCTATTAGTCGAACTATTACGTTCCTTTTTGTACTAATACCCTGGGGAACGATATTGCATCTCCTAATACCGCTGCTATGGTTTAAAAAGTATCACCGCTGCTTCCACAATCATAGATTTCGCATTAAATAACCCACAAAGGTTGATGCATTATTAATAAAAGAAACTAAATCAAATGAAACAGATCTAAATATTTGTATATATATATATATATATATATATATATATTTGCAGGTGCCCGTAGTGTAATGCCTATCGTCGTAGAAAATGGACACGGCGACACGAGTTCAAATCTGGGACGAGACTGATTGCATTTCACATAGCACTAATACCCTTGTGAATGGTATGAATCCAATTATTCTCCCTCCAGCTATGGGTAAATAGTAGGGCAGACTAGGTTCTTCTGCCTTGGTGAGAAAGAAAACTCTGAATTAAAACCTGTTAAACTCCGCTTAAAAACTGACCTCTTGTCATATTTTGCCTGAGCTGAGGGGTTGGTAAATGTATATATATATATATATATATATATGTCTACTTTAGGATTTGTATGCACCTGTGTGAGTGTGTCTGTACATTGGTCTTATTGAAAATTTATATATGCATGGTTTTGTGCTGCTATATGAAGATCCCCCATCGAGTTTAATATAAGCACAAAATGGCTAAATCAATAATGCTAAATGTGGAGGTGAGGGCATCAAATGAAATTTTATTCCAAGAAGGCTGTACCCAATAACAAATTGCCAAGGAGTTGGAGATTACTAGACATGGGGAGCTATATCGATTACGAACGAAGTAAGAAACTTTCGGAAATGTTGACAGAAAAAGTGTCGACTGCTCCTGATCGTAAACACTTGATTATTGAGAGCAAAATACATAGAAGGAAAACTGCTTCAGAGTTGACTGCTCATCTGTACTTCTATCAATTGAAACCAGTGTTACTCTCAATTGTAAAAAAATTGACTTCTGCCGGATTCAGAGAATACATAAGCATATAGAAATCTCTTTTACAGAAAGTGAATAAGCAGTAAAGACTATTATGGGCAAAAAGCATTAGAATTGGAATTTGAAAGAGTAAAAAAGTGTATTGTGAACAAATAAGTTCAAATTTGAATTTTGGGGTATTTAGAGGAAAGTGTATGTGAGAAGAAAACCTGGAGAATGACTCAATGATGACTGTGTGCTTTCAACGGTTATGCGTAGTGGTTGGTCTGTTCTGATGTTTGGGGGGTCTCTAGAGAGAGAGAGAGAGAGGACTGGAGATTTGATTCAATCAAAGGGATTTATCAAAGGGATTTTACTTAGACATTCTTCACATATAATTGGAAAAAAAAAACTCTTCGACAAGACAATGTTCTAAAACCCTCGTAAATCATGTCAAAATTATTTCGAGCAAAAAAAAAAAAAAATACAATTTTGGATGACGATTCCAACTCAGTCTTCTCTTTGAATGAATTCGATAAAAAAAGTTCGTAGAGAATACCCAAAAAGGGAGAGTAAGATTTTTTCAGAGCTTGAATAATTCTTGGGAACATCTGCGATTTACTTTTTTTCAAAAACTGAAAGAATTCTATGAATTCGAGAAACAAGTAATTAAAACAGGTGTTTGTTTTATTGATGAAAACAAAATACGATGCATTTGTAGGATAATCTTTTATATTCAAGTGCTTACAGGAATTTTATCTTCATTAAAAGTATTAGTTCAGTCGGCTTGGGTCGTAGAATACGCCGGCTGCATCTCTGTAGAAAAACAAAACTCCACCTTCCGACGAGTATCTTGAATATGACAGTAAACTGCATTTGATGGTGAATATCCAGTCAAAGGTTTTTGGGGAATGTAGAGTATCCCTTCGATGCCATTACCACCAGCACCACTCTTATTTGGAGTGGGAGTACCGGTTCGGGTTTCATCTATGAGTCGAATTTAACAATTTAACAGTGTGCAAGCAAATTGTTTATCTTAAGCTGGATTATTAGAATTAGCGTTAGCAATCGTTGAAAACATTTAATTGTATGCAAACAAAAAGGGTGTGGCTCGTTAAAAAATAATGTTACCTACAAAAAATTTACTTAAAACATATACGATATACGAATAACTGTCAAGAGTTGATGTGCCATTAAACCAAATAACTAAACCTTACTACACAAATACATTTTTCTCATATATATATATATATATATATATATATATATATATATATATGAAACATTTGACCACGGGCAACTCTCTCTCTCTATATATATATATATGTATATATAAGAATATATGTATACATATATTTATGTATATATACATATATATATACATATATATGTATATGCATATATATGCATATATCAATACATATATATGCATACTGGTATTTATATATGTACATATATATATGTATACATATATATATGTATATATACGTATATATGTATGTATATATATATATATATGTGTGTGTGTATATACAGATATGAATATATATACATATATATATATATATATATATATATATATATATATATATTAGAGTTCTGATAGAACGAAACAGGTCTGTCTGTGGATGACAATATATATATATATATATATATATATATAGAGAGAGAGAGATAGACAGAGCGACAGACAGAGAGATGCCCGAGGCGTAATGGTTCAAAAAATATATATATATATGTGATTGCAGTTATTCTCCCTCCAGCTATGAGTAAATTGTTGGGCCGACCATTTTTTAGCCTTGGTTTGGCAACAAGTCAAGGAAAAGAAAAAAATCTGAGTTTAAACCTGTTAAACTCCTCTTAGAAATTGACCTTGTGTCACATCCTGCCCCAGCGGAGGGGTTGGTAAACACACACACACACATATATATATATATATATATATATACATGAAAATGTATAGATAGAAAAACATTGTCTTCAGAATTGGATTTTATTTATTGGATCATATACGAACGTTAAACAGGGCGTGTGAATTATCAAATGAAACCAAACAAGATGAGAAATTTTTAATATATTTTATTTCCGTTGGAAGCGTTCTGTTTTAAATTTGTGCAATGCGATAAATTCATGTTAAAAATCCATTTCTGTCTCTCTATTTATATTTATATAAGTTCATTTCACATCTACCAAAAATAAACATTCCATATCTCTCCGTCTTAATCAATATATATATATATATATATATATTGATTAAGACGGAGAGATATGGAATGTTTAGAAGCTTGGCTTGGTGTTTCAGTCAACCGGGTTTCGATCCCAGCTACGGGGAGATACTGTCTAGCCACACTGATGAGTTCTGATAGAACGAAACAGATCTGTCTGTGGATGACAATAGATATATATACTCCCCTACCCCCGTAGGGTTGAGTTCTCTAGCGAAGAAGTAGTCGTGTTGCCATTAGCGCCTTTGCAAGTCTCTTCGTATTTGAATTGAGATCTCGGCGGCCGTTTGAACGGATGTATGTAAACAATACTAATTGTGATTCATAACCGTTTAAAAATATACTTCGTAGCTAATTTCTCCTTGTAGCTAAATGGTTAGAAGCTTGGCTTGGTGTTTCAGTCAACCGGGTTTCGATCCCAGCTACGGGGAGATACTGTCTAGTCATACTGATGAGTTCTGATAGAACGAAACAGATCTGTCTGTGGATGACAATATATATATATATATATATATATATATATATATGCGTGTGTGTGTGGTTTTTAGTTTAATGCCATATCAACCTTCTTGGCTTATTTAATGCCAAAATCAGCCTTCTAGAAGAACAGTAGTGATGCTATTTAAACCATAGTCGCGGGGGATAAAGAGGGTTCATACCTTTCCCAAAGGTATTTGTCCGAAAATGAAGGTAAT
The DNA here is from genome assembly GCA_963585895.1 of Sepioteuthis lessoniana. Lineage (NCBI taxonomy): Eukaryota > Metazoa > Mollusca > Cephalopoda > Myopsida > Loliginidae > Sepioteuthis > Sepioteuthis lessoniana. The sequence goes on along the minus strand of OY757927.1, from coordinate 21,231,812 downwards.
AACGTGGGAGGTGCCCGTGGTGTAATGGTTATCTATTAGGAAATGGACACGGTGAAAAGAGTTCAAATCCTGGACGAGACTGATTGCATTTCACATAGCATTAATACCCTTGGGAAAGGTATAAATCCAATTATTCCCCCTCCATCTATGAATAAATTGTAGGGCAGACTAGTTTCTTCAACCTTGGTGAGGCAACTAGTCTAGGAGAAGGAAAACTCTGAATTCAAACCAGTTAAACTCCGCTTAAAAAAATTGACCTTGTGTCATATCCTGCCCGAGCAGAGGGGTTGGTAAATAGGGTTATAACGTGATTTGAATTCGAACTCGTTTACTTCGATTCCATAGTCCAGCGCGTTAACCAGTACACCACGAAGGACCCGTGTGTGCGTGTGTGTGTGTTTTAAAATCCATATAAGTGTGTCAATATATTCGTCTATTCTGAAATATGTATTCCTGTGTCAATATCCTTTTCAAGGACGTGCAATGCATTCGCTTTGACAAACGATCAGTAAAAAAAAGTTATGATTTTATCGGCTCGAGGGAAAACGTTACTGTTTGTGTTTTGAAAAAGGAGCACCTCAGTAGCATGCTTCCAGAAGAGTGAATTCTTGATGCTGAAACTAATCAGTGCATTAGAGAGGTTATCTAAGCTTAAGGAGAACGCAAGGTGAGGGTTCTCTGGAGGGCTGTGAGGTCTAGCATTGAAAAATAGTTAATAATGTGTCCAACGCTTTGGACAGCCGTTCTTTTATCCTGACAACGTTGATCTTATCTCATACTTTGAAAGAGTTGTAGATTATGCACTATTTTTCAAGGCCATTAAATGCATTTGGATAAAAAAAAAATTGGCCAAAGAAATCTCGAAAACTCACGATGAGTCTAGCGTCAGTACGCCCTGTCAGTGGGAGTGAGAATACGCTAACTGTCTTCCTTTCAAAGAGGCGAGACCGCAGCACTCAAAAAGTGGGTGTTCTGTGTATGACATAGAATTGCATCTAATTGCGAGGCTCTAGTTCTGAAAATCTGGAAAGTGTGGAGTAGGCCTTCATTGACATTACTCTCAGGTCGACCCTGACTCGAAATTGTTGTACCTGTTAGGATCACATCTAGAGGACAAATCTAAAAATTATTCGAACTAAATAGGAACTTTTGCACAAAAAAAAAAAATTCTTAAGAAAGAACAGCTCCAAGATTTTAAATATAAAACGTACAATGGAGGTGATTCTCATGCATCTGGGCATAACATAACCCTTGATGGGTTGAGCTGCCGTTAAAATCAATCAATCCATCAACCTAGCATCAGTTTGTGATTTAATAAGTAATGTTGGTAACCTTAGTCGAGGGTGGTCCGAGGGCTCCTTTTTTAATAGTTACTACACCGAGGTGTAGAGGAGTGTGTTATTCCAATCCCTAGATAGCTCCACGTTACCCTTGATCCTTACCTTACAATACTGATTATTGAGCAAGGCGGAATCAAGTACCATTTTTTGAGTCTTTGGTATGACTCGACCCTAGACGAACACTCCACTCATTAGGCCACTGGCCTGGTGGTTCATACGTTTTCCAAGGTTGAAAGTGAACGTAAGGGTTCGAACTCACTAGCTTCGATGTCATATAACAGCACATTAGCCACAATGCCATAGAGACTTCCAGTCCTACATTTGTTTGGTTTGGTTTGGTTTATTGGGTTTTATGGCATATCAACCTTTGTAGGTTATTTAATGCCAAATCCGTTTTTATGTAAATAATCAGTTCTATTTAAAACAATTCAGTTTAGCATAAGCACACAGTTTAATTGTCAAAAACATTTCTATTTTAAACTATTCAAGCAGTTATATGTAACAATTCAGTTAAGTGTAAATACAGTTTTAATGTTGAAAAACAGTTATATTTCAAATAATTCAGTTAAGCATAAGCACGCAGTTTAAATGTAAGTACGGTTTAATTGTCAAAAACATTTCTACTTCAAGCTATTCAGTTTACTCAAACAATTCAGTTTAGCATTAGTATACTGTTAGTTCTATTTAACCCATAGATAGGACCCTATCAGGTGTTACCACCCCGGGCCAGAGTGGACCTGGGAGCGATGGCAATGAAGGGGTACTCCGCATTCCCCAAAGCACCAGTATTGCTGGAACCTCACCATCAGATTGTTTAGTGTCATATCCAGGACACTTGTTGAGGTGGGTCTTACCCCTCTGCAGAGAAGCAGTCGGTGTATTCTACAGCCCCAGCTGACTGGGCAACCTACATTTGTATAGGGTAGATAAAAAAATCAACTATTTTACTTTAAGAATTATATAATATTCAACTGATATAAGTGTATGATGCGGTTTATTTATTTAATGGCATATAAATATTTGTGCGCTATTCAATTCCAAAGTCATTCTGGTAAAAGAATCACGGTGGAGTTATTCGACCCATAGGTGGGGTGATAAGGGGGTCCATACCTTTCCCAAAGGTATTTGTCCGAAAGTGAAGGGAATAGCGCGACTGGAGTACAAACTCACTCACTAGAATGCTGGAGTTCAACACGTTTGTCACTAAGCCATGGAGACTTCCTGTCCTACATTTGTAAAGGGTAGATAAAAGAATCAACTATTTTACATTAAGAATTATATAATATTCAACTGATATAAGTATATGGTGCGATTAATTTGTTAAATGGCATATAAACCTTTGTGCGTTATTCAATTCCAAAGCCATCCTGATAAAAGAATCACAGTGGAGTTATTCTGTATGTATGTTTGAGCTAGTCGTCCTGCTTTTGCTCGGCCATATGTGGGGGTACATCACATATGAGCTCGTCCCTGCTTCCCCAGCAGTGACCTGCATGTCTGGTTCGTCTAACTTGGGTAGTTTTCGTGATGGGAGGTAGGTGGCTGTATAGTTGGTACCTTGTGGGGTCTTGCCTCCAGAACTTGTTCAATATTGCTCGCAGCATTCTTGTGTAATTGTCGTCGAGCTTTTTCTTCAGCCGTTTCATTAGCGTCCAAGGAGTGCATCCATATAGCCGTATCAATACGACTGCTGCTTCGAAGGACCCCGTGATATACGTATACATATATATATATATATATGCTTCTTCCAAGCATATATATATATATATATATATATATACGTATATCACGGGGTCCTCATTGTGTGGTGGGTAACGTGTTCGACTGCAGTATCGCAATAAAAGAGTTCGAGCTGAAGTTGCGGTATTACGTTCAGTTAGGGAATAAAACCTTTTGAAAAGGTATGAGGACTCTTATTCTACCGTAGCTATTGATCAAATAATAGCACCACTGTTCTTCTAGAAGGTTTGGTTTGGTTTAATTTTCTTTGCTTACTGGCATATCAACCTTTGTAGGATATTTAATGCCAAAGGCATCCTTCTAGAACAATAGTTCTAGTCTTCTGACAATGCTCACAAGACTCAGCATTCCTATCCGAGGTCACGGTTAATCACCTGAAGAAGGTCAGAGGTGAAATTTGGCCGAAACGTACTAAAGTAGAAACAAAAAAAACCTACCAAGATGAGGACAAAAAGTCCGCAATAAATAAAATATTAATTCTCAGAACTGTTTGTCTTTTACTTTGGCACAAACAAAAAACTTATACCAGATTAGATCATTAGAAATACAACAGTTTAATCTTTAAACTTAAATGATTGATGTTTAATTAAATTGGTAATGATACATTATAATACTTGTAACCATTTAACTGTGTGCAAACAAATGAGTAATGTAGAATATAATAATCAGTGTTAAGTAGCAATACTTGTAACCACTTCCCTGTGTGCAAAAAAATCATTGAATAGAATAGAATTACAATGAAAGATATTAGATTGTTACCATATTTACCAACCCCTCCGCTCGGGCAGGATATGACACAAGGTCAATTTTTAAGCGGAGTTTAACAGGTTTGAATTCAGAGTTTTCCTTCTCCTAGACTAATTGCCTAATCCCAGTCTGCCCTAATATTTACCCATAGCCGGAGGGAGAATAATTGGATTCATACCTTTCCCAAGGGTATTAGTGCGATGTGAAATGCTATCAGTCTCGTCCAGGATTTGAACTCGTGTCGCCGTGTCCATTTCCTACGACGATAGGCATTACACCATGGGCACCTCCAATATTAGATTGTTACCGTTACTTACCACCAATTGTAATCATTTTATAGTGTAGAAACAAGAGCAATACTACTGTGTAAAGAGATTAGGTCTGACTTTTTTAAAAAGATGATTCCCAACATATTTTTTCATCATACAACGTGTGAAAGCACGTGCGATACCCTAACCTCATCAGCCGCCAACCAGGGTGATAACACAGTTTCGGTAGCTCAAGGCGGTACTGCCACTCCTGGCGCTACCAAGCAGCTTTTGCCACCGGACAGGGTATTTAAAAGAAATATATATCTATGTATACACAAGATCAACTAAAAGCAGACATTACATTGGACGTTTGTTCAGCTTCATTTTGGTGAACTTTGTGATTTAAAAATGCGTTTACTTACGACCGTTAATGTCATAGCAACCGTTTCTTGATTTTGCGTAATCAGACGAGAAAGGTGGTTCTGCGTGGATATCATTCATGTTGAAATCCTTTCTATAACCGTTATCTATTTGGTTCGTTTTCTTTCATTTATGCGTTACTGCCCAAAAGCACTCGAGACAAATGTCATACATAATTCTGCTGAAAGATTTTATTTGTTGATCAATGGGCCCTCAAGATGGGTGGTAAGTAAAAAGAAAGCTCCTGGTCTAAGTTTGTCCAGGTAGCTATCTGATTACCCTTGGGCCACTAAATTCTTGGCTTGCAAGAAATGTCTCCAGGACGCTGATGGTCAGCAATGGGCTCGTGAATACTGTGGGGGTAAAGCTGATTCAGAGGCTCATCATTCGATTTACATTATCCGGCAGGAGAATTACGTTGTTCGCACCAGCGGGCCTTGTGGATTCGTGATCCTTGCAAGCTGTTGAATTTTCTGCAAAGAGATTAGGTTTAACTTGTTTAAAAAGATAATTCCCAACAAACTAATCTCTTACATATCATGTACATATATTCACATGTGTGCTAACAAATAACTTATGTTAATATGTTACTTTTGCATAGCGAAACCATTTAATTGCGTATAAAAGAAATGTACTTAGGTTCGTTTAAAAAAAACCTTTAAAAATCTAAAAAAAAAGTGTTCACAAATCATATATTCAATATATATCTAAAACAGGTTTTGGCATTAAATAAGCAATAATGGTTGACATAAAACCAAATCAAACAAAAAAAAACCACAGCCGCTTTGATCAAACAATAATTTTGATGAGATCACTTGATATGATCCGCCAACAGTACATTTTATATCGCTTTTTATGTAAGTAAAAAAGCGATTAAATGTTAACAACTTTCTGAAAAAAAATTTTTTCCCACAAAAACATTTTCTTCTGATGATAACCGAAGGTCGAAACTAGTTGAAAACTTTTGAAAAAATACCCCAGAAAAGTAGTATTCCAGTTTATCTTATCCCTTATATATATATATATATATATAATAAAGGAACCCTGGCTCATTTTAAAATCGTTACCTGGAAATCATATACTTCTAATAAGGGTTTCTTTATCATATATATATATATATATATATATATATATATACGTATATGTATATATATATGATAAAGAAACCCTGCCTCGTTTTAAAATCGGTGCCCACAAATCATATATTCTTAATATATATATATATATATATATATATATATATATATATATATATAATTAAAAAAGGAATCTTGCTACCGTCTTAAAATCAATCGTTACCTACAAATCATATACTTTGGATATATATATATATATACACACACACACACACACGTATATATATATATATATATATATTATCAGGATTCGCCTTTAAAAAACCCAAAGGGGGTACATACTATAAAACATTATCCTCCAACAAACTCACACACAGACAAAAGGACACGCACACACAAGCGCACGGACATACTCACACATACACACACACGCACACACATGCACATACACACACACATATATATATATAGATATATATATATATGTATGTATGTAAACGCTGCAAAATACTCCAGTATGAACGGTCATTCTTACTAAGTAGTAATGTAGATTCAAAAATTACATCACTTTTGCAAACCAACCTCCTGACGATGGTCTATGAGAGGGCTTAAAGTACTTTTGAAATAATTAACTATAGAAGGTTAATTAACCAATTTCCTCCGGATATCAAAAGATCGATACGGCAACTCGAAAGGATTAACAAAAATATATGTTGACAAAATATCTTTAATGTTCGATCAAATATATATATATATATATATAAATATATATAGGATGAATACAAAAACACACCTTCTCTATTTCATGCCGACATAACATGTAAACCAATTAAAATATTTTCATGAATATGGTGACATTAGATAAATGAACTCAAAATATTTGTTTTTCTCACCAGCTTGATAGCTGCGAAATCCAAGATGACGTTCGATCCACATTTTGTGTTTTGGGCTCACCTCATATATATACATATATATATATATATATGTGTGTGTGTGTGTGTGTGTGTGTGTTGTAGTAAAAGGTTATATATATATATATATATATATTGTAGTAAAGCCGCATGTTATGCCACTACCACCCCGCCGGCCCACATTGTTGGGTTCACCTTATATATATATATATATATATATATTGTTTTAAAGGCTTATGTAATGCCCTCCTTACACATTTATTTTTGCACACACCTCATACGTATATATATATATATAAAGGCTTATGTTATGCCACCCCCACACAAATTTATTTTGGGGCACACCTCATATATATATATATATATATATATATTGTAATAAAGGCTTATGTAATGCCACCCCACAAACACATTTTTTTTGCGGTACACCTCATATATATATATATATATATATATATATATATATATATATATGTATATTGTAGTAAAGCTGCATGTTATGCCACTGCCCCACCCCAGGCACACATTATATATATATATATATATATATATATATATTCACATTATCAACATATTTAGATTGTGTATAAGTCGGTTTGGTAAGGTAGAGAATTGGAAAGATATAACAAAAAAGAAAAACCACTTGATATGACCCAGCTATCTCTTCCTCCTTAATGTTTTTTCTTCACGCTTTTTCCTTCTATCTTTTAAATTCCAATTCTATTATTTAAACTTTATATTAACTTTTAAACTTCATTTCTATTGTTTAACCTTCTTTTCTATTTTTTTTTAAACTTCTGTTCCATTTACTAACCTTCATTTCTCTTTTTCTAACATCTTTTCTATTTTTTAAACTTTTGCTGTGAATACTTAAAATCTAAAATATTTTTGAAACGTGAACAAAGGCAATTATTACTTCTGGCAATTAGTTTCACGTACGATAGTCTGTACACTAGTCAAATGGGGCCAGCCGTCAGTCATATAGCTCATTGTTCATAAAACTGCATGAGAGGCAGTTTATTGTAACCATTTTAATAATTTAGATTATATTTATTTATATATATATATATATATATATATATATATATATATATATATATATGCTAGTTACTTTCTTCAATTTTGCATTTAGTTGCTCGTTTATGATATGCATATTTAAATAGAAAAACAAAATGTTTTACCAATATACACTAAATCTTATGCGCTGGTATTAAAACTAGAGGTCTGTTTGTCTGTGTGTCTAAATTTGATAGAAAAAGAGCGAGAGAGAGAGTGGTGAGGAAAGAAAGAAAGAAAGAAAGAAAGAAAGAAATGGAGAGAAGAAGAAGAAGAAGAAGAAGAAGAAGAAGAAGAAGAAGAAGAAGAAGGTCAAATTTTCTTTTAAAGAAATTCACGCACTTTTTTTTCTTTTGTGTGGATAAAGCAGTTTTTTTTTCTTATCAAAAGGAATGCAAATTATTTTCTTCTCTCGTGCAGAATTTTTCGTATTTCTCAGCTTGTTATCAAAATGACATCGGACTGGTTTCGTTCTTTTTTTTTTTTTCTTTATCATATATGCACACCCCCTCAATTGTCGCACATGTCAATGTGACTGCATTGCGCACAAGGCACAATCTGCAATGCGTGCAAACGCTATCTTTCCCACTGAGATTGCTATCTGCTCGCAGTGTTGGCAGGTGCACTCCAGATAGATAAACCTGAAAAGTACCAAATTTTTGCAACTGACCACGAGTTACGTTCTAGAATACACCGTTTCTCCAGACGCAAACTATAGCCGGCTTAATCAGATACGGAGCTGTTCTGCACACGTAAATACTGTCTTCTACGCATCCAGTCATTCTTGATATCTCGAGAACTGGCAGTGCAAGCTTGATGCAATTTAGCTCCTTATCAGAGGGAACTTTACTGCGAATGCATGCAAGGAGATTCTCCTGTAGGATAAAGTTGTGGCCCCGGAAAGGGTCACTAATGAAAACGCAAACACGGATATTAGATAACAGATTATATTACTCAAGAAAGATAGAGTTACATAGAAAAGGTAAGAAGTCTTGAACTATTCGGATAACACCGATATTGATCTGTGGTATTTGATGACCGCCCCACCCAACGAGCATGTGTGGCACAAGGCCTTTTTTTGGTGAGTCCGGGCGCAGGGCCGTAGCTCACACGCACCCGGCATTTCAAAAAATGCTTACGGCCCCTTCGACATTCCCCATATTAGGGGCTCCTCAGGCGTCGGGCGATGACCCCCCCCCAAAAGGGGTAAAAGCCTAGTGGGAAGGCCCCCTGAGGCCGAGGGAAATCTCCAGATCCGTGCCGCAGATAACACGGCCGGCCGAAGTGCTACCCGGTAACTGGAGAGGTTCAGACCGAGATTGATCTGACTCTCTAGCAGTGAAATCTCTCAGTGCAAATAACGGTGAAAAGAGTCCATTATGGTGAGATGGGTAAGGCTCCCACAACAGAAAACTCAGTTGGTTGTGAGATGACACTGAGCGAAACTAGTGGAACGGTGCAACCAGACAAATAACCTCTTCACGTCTCAGGCAGGATTTTTGGGGGGAGAGGCGGCAAAGCATCTTATTAACCAGGTTTTCCCTTCACCGTAATTTGCTTCCACGTGGGTAAAATATCTTCACAACAGAGGAAATTGTTGATGGAAATCCAAATAAAATGTAGGTAGTCCTAAACTAAATTGTTTCAAAAGAACATAATGGCTATTATGTATCAATATTAAATAGGTGGATACTTAATGCTCAGACATTATCGACGCGGGCGAGTCAAAAAGCAATGGGTTTATCTTTAGTGCAGGAATAATTACCGACGTAGGAACATATCATCATCATCATGTCGTGCCGCCAGCACGGATATCCCTGACCCTCTCTCGCCACTTCTCCCTATCATTCATCGCCTCTGGCAGGTCTTCAGTGCTACATCCTGTATCCTCACATAGCTGCTGTATGTATGTTCGAGCTGGTCGTCCTTCTTTTGCTTGGCCAAATGAGGGGGTCCATAGGAGTACATCACTTATGAGCCCGTCTTTGCTTCTCCAACAGTATCCTGCATGTCTGGTTCTTCTAGCTTTGATAGTTTTCGTGATGGGAGGCAGGTGGCCGTATAGTTGGTGCCTTGTGGGGTGTTACCGCCAGGACTTGTTCAATATTGCTCGCAACATTCTTGTGTAATTGTCGTCTAGCTTCTTCTCCAGCCGTTTAGTTAGCGTCCAAGTAGTGCATCCATATAGCAGTATCGATACGATCACTGGCTGGAAGAAACTGCGTTTCATTTTATCGGTCAGGTCCGATTTCCATATGATCGAAAGCCTATCGATAGCTGTCCATGCCTTCGTTAGCCGTGTGTCGATATCTTTTTAGGTTGATGAGACACTGCTTCCTTGGTAGGTGAATTTGTCTACCAGTTTCAGAGAGGTTCCGTCAAGTGTGGAAATGTCATCTGTTTGATTATAGCACATATATTCAGTTTTGTGTGCATTGACATGGAGGCCGATGCCTGCAGCAGCTCCTTCCAAACTATGCAGTAGTGCTTTGGCTTGGTTGGGTGTATTCACCAGTAACGCTATGTCATCGGCGTAATGCATCAAAATGAAGCAGGTTATCTGTGGATCACATCACTACTTCTCAACATAGTCACTGTTTCTCTCAATAGCAATATTTCGAATAAGAGCATGTATTCCCCGCATTTTTTGCTGACTGTTCAGCGAGCTGTCTGGCATCCACGACGGACGGTTAATACTCCATGGCAGACTTGAGGCCGAAACTCCCCTGGTTTCGGCTGGACCACATTCGGGTGGACGAGCTGCATTATTGATACCTTTGTCCCTATTGTATAGCATTTAACCGTCCAGTTTAAGCTATAATCAGGCATACGTGCCTGGACCCAGATTTGGGTCCAAGACAAGCTAGGCTCTTCAGGCCCAAATTGCACTAAGTAGGCCGATAATCAGCGTTGACTAGCAGGGTTCGAGCCTCGGCTCGTACCCGATCATCCCCTCCCCTAACCCCTTCTATAATCAACTTTCCGGTCATTGACCTTGTGGTGGGAGGCAGAGACAATTTCGGCATGTATCCCCCGCCTCGTAAAATCATATTGACTCTTTTTTAAGCCTCTTCATCACTGAAGTTTTCATTTCCTCGTCATATGCATAATGTTTGCCACCTAAACCCTCTTTCAGGGGGCTAAATCTTGCTAATCGATAATGTCCTCCTTTTGTATGACAATGCTTGAACACACACAAGGGAAGACAATCGTTTCATTAGGGTGGGCAACTTTA
>OY757927.1:21163536-21216036 GCA_963585895.1 Sepioteuthis lessoniana | reverse complement strand
TTGCTTCCAGGATTTGTTCAAAACTGCGTTCAGCATTCTCCGTCGTTCACATCTACCTTTTTCCTAATGTATTTCGTAAGCGTCCATATGGTGCATTGACCATTACTGAACACAAATATAATTAGCAGTGAGAATGTATATATATATATATATATATGTGTGTGTGTGTGTGTGTGTGTGTGTATTGTGACGCATCGACCTACTGAGCCACGTCTCTTTATCACACTTCTTGTTAGTTACATGTATATACTTACTGCTTGCCACTACTACAACCATGTTAATATAGCAGCAGCAGCAGCAGCAGCAGCAGGAAACACAAACATTCAAAGCTCTAGAGGAGTGCTGATTGGACAACGACACCCTAACAGGTTCTTATTATTATGACGCCAAAAAGAAACGGTTGATCCAAGGCGTAAAGCAACCGAAGGAACGCTAGTTAAAGCTGCAGCATCACTAACAATTTTTTCGTTTGAAAATGTTACCTACTAATTATTCCTTTAGAAATCCTTCATATCTAAAACACACACACACACACACACTCATATATATATATATATATATATATAGGATTTGGCATTGAATAACCTTCAAGGGTTGAAATGTCATAAAACCTAACCTAACAACCAACCAACACCAATATGGATGGCCCCACCGACGTCTAAGGAACATTTTCAAACTATCACTGATAGGTCAACAATGTATCTAGGAATTTTGTCTTTATGTTTTATTCACTAGCAGTGTTTAAGCACACACACAATTAGCAACATATATATATATATATATATATATATATATATATATATATATTAAATAATAGCCCTTATGGTAAAAAAACGGCAAGTGATTAGAAGATGAAAATATACAACGAATCACTGTCAAGGGGGAAAATATATGTTGGAAAAAAAAAGAAAAGGCCAACCTTATCATACCAATTGAAAAAAAATCAAAAGACACGCAATTGGTTGGTCGAAAGAAAAAAAACACCGCTAGGGCTGCTAAGCTACAGTGTAAAAAGTGCTCAATACTAAGTAGAGCAAAATAGTAACGATGATTACTTAGTGAGTCAGCAACTAACCTACAATAGTTTCGCCGAAGCGGCTCATCAGGGTACCTAATCCCGATGAGCCGCTTAGACGAAACTATAATAGGTTAGTTCCTGACTCACAAAGTAATTATCGTTACTATATATATAAACAAAAAAGTGCATTAATATCTTAGTGATGACATGTAAACATATTTCTTCTTTGTCATCAACCACCTGACCCTGAGGTTTATTCTCTCTCTTTTTGACTGCCAGAGAAAAATATGCCTCGTTTAAATGTCACGTGTACTGTCATCTGAACACATTTTTTCTTCTAAATGTTACATATTAATCTTTGACAGCCGGTTAGAGTGGGTTTCGTAAACAGTATATGCAGCTGTATCTTAGGGTAAACAAGGTACAGCGAAAATACAACGTGAATTACGCCGGAAGGAAAATGTATGGGGGTCAGAAAAATATATAATCACGGAAGTTTTTGACCCAGGGTTAGTCTTGGAGAGCAGACAGCCGAGTAGACGAATCACGTTGTCTTATGTGTCAGCCAGGGGCGGTGGTTCCCAGGCTGAGAACTGATACTGTATCAGACTCCCGTCAAAGAAGTACAAAGAAGTAAGGGTCTAAATGTATCTATGTCCACGTGGTGTCAATCATAGCATCTGTCTGTCTGTCTGTCTCACGCAACATTCGACTTTCGTTGGAAATAAAAAGAGAGTTTATATTTTTATACATGTGTTATTGCCTCTTCATTCAGGTATACAATATAAATGTCTCGCGAACTGATATCTTATTCATATTGATATTCCTTACGATATGCAGACATTTGACTAGCCACTTAAATGACACTCAAATGTGAGGTGGGGGTGCCCTCGTGGTGTAATGGTTAAAGCGATGGACTGCGGAATCGTAGTAAGCGAGATCGTACTCCAGTTGGGCTATTATGCTCACTTTCGGGCAAATACTCTTGGGAAAGTTGTGAACCCCTTTATCCTCCCAGCTATGGGTTAAATAGTAACATTACTGTTCTTCTAGGAGAATAGATTTGGCGTTAAATAACCTTCAAAGGTTGATATGCTATTAAATAAAGAAACCAAACTAAACCAATCAAATGTGAGGATTGTGTAAACCAAATGAAACTTCCAAAACGGACTTACAGTACAGGGTGGAACGATAAAATTGTCGCCCTAGAAAAGACGACATGTTTCCATTTCCATTTAATGAAAACCGGTTTTTTTTTTTTTTTTTTTTTTTTTGTTGCAGACCATCTACTAGTTGGCCAGTTGTGTACAAATCCCAAGAGCGATAGGAGCCTTTTATCATGTCTGAAACTGACACTATGTTCAACGAGCGGGATCGGAGATACGCTGCTGTACAACGGATGCTCTCTACCGATCCAAGTTATGACAACAGGACCATTGCCAGCACCCTCAAAATGCAAATGCGGACGGTTCACCATGCCCAGGGTGATGAAAACAAAGTTTCCGGCTGTGGTTATGGTCTTTGGTGTGGTTTCAAGTGAGGGCCACATCGTGCTATCTCACATCTTCGAAGTCAATCAGGTGGCCAGTGGCAGACCCTGGGTGTGGCTGCAGGACTCGGCGCCGGCCCACAAGTCGAAAGAGACCCAGGCTTGGCTTCAGAAGGAGTGCTACGACTTTGTACCCTTCTCTCACTGGCCCCCTCCTCCCCCGACCTGAACCCGCTGGACTACTTCGTTTGGTTATACGTCGAGAACATCACCAACATGACCTCCCACAACACCAAAGCCAGCCTGATCGCCGCCATCCGCCGAGGATTCGCCGAGCTCCCGCCGGCGCTTGTGGAAAAGGCACGTTCGCAGTTCCGGATCCGTATCGAGGCGGTGATTGAGGCTGAAGGCGGCTACATTGAATTGATGTCAGCTCTACTACATAATCAAGTTACCTGAATTGATTTTTTCTATAAAAGTTTTAAAATAAAGCTATGTTTTTTTTTTCTTTTGGACGACAATTTTATCGTTCCATCCTGAATTTAAAATTCCAATATCTATAGGTTTTAAATTCACAACGTTTGAGTCGATGTGTCCTCTAGCCCTCTTCAGGTCTTTCTTGTCGAACACGGGAGCGTACACGGAACTTCGAACTGCGTTCTTTATTTAGTCCACGTGGGTCGCTTGCTCTTTTTACGGAGTACAAGCGTTAAACATTCCTGTACTGTTTCTCGCCTGCAGTCAGGATTGAACCTGCAACCTCCAGATGATTGTCTCGTTATGCTATGTGTCTAGCTAGTAATAATAGAGGAATATTTAACACTTTTACCCGGTTATAGTTAACGGAATCAGAGCAAGTGACCCCTGTGGATTAAATAAAGGACGTGGTTCGGAGTTCCGTATAGGCTACAAATTTCATCAGGATACCACTGAAGAAGGCCGGAGGACATACCAACCGAAACGTTGTGAATACAACAATAAAGATCAAGACAGTAGCCCCAAAATATTGAATGATAAAAATCATCTAGCTTCGTCTCAGAAATTCGGCCTATCTTCTTTCCCTTCGTATGCAAAAGTTTTCTTAATTGCGACTCTTCTTGCTTTATATTGTAAAGTCGGCTAGGGCTGTAGAATACACCGACTGCTTCTCTGCAGAGGAATAAGACTCCCCCCAACGAGTGTCCTAGATATGACACTAAACAATCTAATGGTTAAGTTCTGGTAATGCTGGAACTTTGGGGAATGCGGAGTATCCCTTCATTCCCATCTCTCCCAGGTCTACTATGGCCCCGGGGTGTCCTCGTGGTGTAATGGTTAAAGCGATGGACAGCGGAATCGTAGAACGTGAATTCGTACTCCAGTCGCGCTATTTTGTTCACTTTCGAGCAAATACCCATGGGAAAGGTATAAACCCCCTTATCCTCCCAGCTAGGGGTTAAATAGCACCACTACTGTTCTTCTAGGAGAATAGCTTTGGCATTATATAACCTACAAAGGTTGATATGCCATTAAACAAAGAAACCAAACCATCTACTGTGGCCCGGAGTGGTAGCACCTGATAGGGGTCTATCTATGTGTCAAATAGAACTAAGCAGTGAACTTATGCTAAACTGAATTGCTCGAAATAGAACAGTTTGACATTGAAACTGTACTTATGCTAAACTGATTTTTTTTAAATGGAATTGTTTTTGAATACAAAACTGAATTTTTTTAAATAGAACTCTTTGACTAAATATAATAGCTTGAAATAGAAATTTTTTGACAATTAAACTGTGTATTCATGCTAAACTGAATTTTTTTGAAATAGAACGGTTTATTTGTATGAAAACGAATTTGGCATTAGATAACCTACAAAGGTTGATATGCCATTAAACTCAAACAAACTAACTTTATATCTGTTTGCCAACCCCTCAATTTATTTATTAGAAACACTCTTAGATGTTTTGTTGCTGGGTGCATATGAATATCTCTCTGTTGATATATATATATATATATATATATATATATATCGATTGAGAGATACACATATAAACATTCTTGCACTTACATGCACTTAATTTATTGCAACTATGTGCACCGAGCAACAAAGCATCTAAGTTTATTTGTTTGTTTGGTTTTTTTGGCACATCAACCTTTGTAGGTTATTTAATACCAAATCCATTTTTATACTAATAAACAGTTCTAATTCAAACAGTTCAGTTTAGCATAATTACGTTGTTCAAATGTCAAAGCTTTTCTATTTCAAGCAATGCTGTTTTCCATAAGTATGCAGTTTAAATGTAAAAGCAGTTCTATTTCAAGCAATTCAATTTAGCAAAAGTACGCAGGTTAGTACTTTTTGACCCATAAATAGGACAACCACTCTGGGACTGAGTAAACCAGGGAGCAATGGCAATGAAGAAGTAACTGTCATTTTAGTTTAAGCAAAATAATTTTAGGATATATATTCATATACGCTTATCGCCTATTGGAGTGTTCAGTTTATGTGAAGAGCTTTGCATTTGAATAAATATATATGTTGGACGCTTACAGTTTGTACCACTCTACGTAAGAGTGAACCTGGAAGTCATGGCAATGAAGGGATACTCTACATTCTCCAAAGCTGCACGACTGGAACGTCACTATCAGAGGTATTTTAGTGTCATACCCAGGACACGAGTTTTATTTGACCCGTAAGTAGAACCCTTACAGTTAATACTATTCTACGCAGAGTTGACCTGGAAGTCATGTCAATGAAGGGATATTCTCTACATTATCCAAAGCTGCAAGGCTGGAGAGTCACTAACGATAATAGTTTAGTGTTATACCCAGGACACGATTTCTATTTGACCCGTAGGTAGAACCCTTACAGTTAGTACCATTCCACGGCGGAGTGGACCTGAAAGTCATGGCAAAGATGGAATATTCTACATTCTCCAAAGCTGCACGACTGAAACGTCACTATCTGATTTAATTTAGTGTCATACCCAGAACACGATTTCTATTTGACCTGTAGGTAGAACCCTTACAGTTAGTACCACTCTACGTTAGAGTGGACCTGGGAGTCATGGCAATGATGGGATATTCTTCACATTCTCCAAAGCTGCAAGGCTGGATCGTCACTATCAAATGTAGTTTAGTGTCATACCCAGGACACGAGTTCTATTTGACCCGTGGGTAGGACTCTTACTGTTAGTACCACACTACGTCAGAGTGGGCCTAGAAGTAATGGCAATTATGGGATATTCTCTACATTCTCCAAAGCTGGAAGGCTGGATCGTCACTATCAATTGTAGTTTTGTGTCATACCCAAGACACGAGTTCTATTTGACCCGTAAGTAGAACCCTTACAGTTAGTACCACTCTACGTCAGAGTGGACCTGGAAGTCATGGCAATGATGGGATATTCTACACATTCTCCAAAGCTGCACAGCTGGAGCCTCATTATCAATTGTAGTTTAGTGTCATACCTCGGACAGAAATTCTATTTGACCCGTAGGTAGGACTCTTACAGTTAGTACCACACTACGTCAGAGTGGGCCTGGAAGTAATGGCAATGTAGGAATATTGTCCACATTCTCCAAAGCTGCAGGACTGGAGCCTTACCATCAGATGTAGTTTACAATCATACCCAATACGCTCTTTGATGAGTGTTTAACCCGTCTCCTAAAAGGGAGTTGGTGTAATATACAGTCCTAAGGCGAGAATTGTTCATGGGGAAGAGAATGAATGAATGAATGAATCCATCGGGTTTGTGTATGTTATAACATAAGGATGGTTTTCAATAGCAAAATGATGTTTGCCTTGAATTAGTCCCAAATGGGGAAAGAATAAGATTGCATTCATAACAGTTCCTGAAAATGTAGCCAAATGCATGTGAAAGACGTATTTAATGTGAAATTTAATGCGCAGTTCTCCAAGTCAACACTTCCCAACGAGTCGACAATAACGCGTTTGGTTGATAAATCCCTTGAGACAGCGAATGTAGCGGATCGAAAATTATATGGAAGAGTATTTAAATTGCTCACACAGAAAATCTCTTAGAAAGCTTTCTCTGCATATTGGATTATTTACAACAGGACCTGAAGGAAGTTAAAATAGCGTAGATACAGGTTGCTATAAAGTCGATTTCATGCATTTTGGAATGATATATACAGTGGGGGACAGAAATACCACATACATGTTAATATGTGACTTGAGAAGTACTGATAAATCTAGACAAATGATAAAGGCAGATCTACCTAGCCAATGTCTCGCTATTTTTGTTTCAAATATGGTCTTTTATGATTATAAGTTAAACTAGTGCACACAGTGTATTTGTTCTTGGAAAATTTTATTCATTAACACATTGAATCTTTAAAGAATTAGTTCATTGAAAGTGCAATATTTCCTTCATAGAAGGTGCAATATTTCCTTCATTGAAGGTGCAATAGAAATATTTCCTTCATGCAAGGTGCAGCAGAAATGTTTTATTCATACAAGGGGCAACAAAAATATTTCCTTCACACAAGAGGCAATAGAAATATTTCCTTCATACGAGATACAATAGAAATATTTCCTTCATACAAGATGCGATAGAAAAACTTCCTTCATACGAGTAGAAACAGAACTATTTCCTTCATACAAGGGCAATAGAAATATTTCCTTTATTAAATGTGCTGCAAAAATATTTTATTCATACAAGGGGCAACAAAAATATTTCCTTCACACAAGAGGCAATAGAAATATTTCCTTCATACGAGATACAATAGAAATATTTTCTTCATACAGGATGCGATAGAAATATTTCCTTCATACGAGAAGCAATAGATATATTTCCTTCATACGAAGTGAAGTAGTAATATTCCCTGTATACAATTTGTGATGGAAATATTTCCTTAATACAAGGGGCAATAGAAATATTTACTTAATACAAGGTGCAATAGAAATAATTCCCTCATAAATGGACAATATAAATATTTCCTTCACACAAGATGCAATAGAAATATTTCCTTCATACCTGGAGAAACAAAAATATTTCCTTCATACAAGGGGCAATAGATATATTTCCTTCATACGGAGTGAACTAGTAATATTCCCTTTAAACAATTTGTGATGGAAATATTTCCTGCATACAGGGGCAATAGAAATATTTCCTTCATACAAAGGGCAATAGAAATATTTCCTTCATACAAGGGGAAATACATATATATTTCCTTCATACAAGGGGCAATAGAAATATTTCCTTCATACAAGGGGCAATAGAAATATTTCCTTCATAAAAGGGGCAATAGATATATTTCCTGCATACAAGGGGCAATAGAAATATTTCCTTCATACAAGGGGCAATAGATATATTTCCTTCATACAAGGGGCAATAGAAATATTTCCTTCATACAAGGGGCAATAGAAATATTTCCTGCATACAAGGGGCAATAGAAATATTTCCTTCATACAAGGGGCAATAGAAATATTTCCTTCATACAAGGGCCAATAGAAATATTTCCTGCATACAAGGGGCAATAGAAATATTTCCTGCATACAAGGGGCAATAGAAATATTTCCTTCATACAAGGGCCAATAGAAATATTTCCTTCATACAAGGGCCAATAGAAATATTTCCTTCATACAAGGGGCAATAGAAATATTTCCTGCATACAAGGGGCAATAGAAATATTTCCTTCATACAAGGGGCAATAGAAATATTTCCTTCATACAAGGGGCAATAGAAATATTTCCTGCATACAAGGGGCAATAGAAATATTTCCTTCATACAAGGGGCAATAGAAATATTTCCTTCATACAAGGGGCAATAGAAATATTTCCTGCATACAAGGGGCAATAGAAATATTTCCTGCATACAAGGGGCAATAGAAATATTTCCTTCATACAAGGGGCAATAGAAATATTTCCTGCATACAAGGGGCAATAGAAATATTTCCTGCATACAAGGGGCAATAGAAATATTTCCTTCATACAAGGGGCAATAGATATATTTCCTTCATACGAAGTGAAGTAGTAATATTCCCTTAATACAATTTGTGATGGAAATATTTCCTTCATACAAGGGGCAATAGAAATATTTCCTTAATACAAGATTCAATGGAAATATTTCCTTCATTCAAGATCATTAGAAATATTTCCTTTATACAAAGTGCAATAAAAAAGTGTCCTTCATATCGAGGCAATAGAAATATTTTACTAGGTGCAATAGAAATATTTCCTTCATACAATATACAATAGATATATATCTTTGATAAAGGTTGGTTGGTTGGTTGATATTTGGGTTTTATGGCATATCAACTTTTTTAGGTTATTTAACGCCAAATCCATTTGCATGAAAATAGCACTATTGCAAACAATTTTAGGATAAGTACGCAGTTTAAATGTAAGTATAGTTTAATTGTGAAGAACA
The DNA here is from genome assembly GCA_963585895.1 of Sepioteuthis lessoniana. Classification (NCBI taxonomy): domain Eukaryota; kingdom Metazoa; phylum Mollusca; class Cephalopoda; order Myopsida; family Loliginidae; genus Sepioteuthis; species Sepioteuthis lessoniana. The sequence goes on along the minus strand of OY757927.1, from coordinate 21,207,156 downwards.
TTTCTATTTCATGCTATTCAGTTTAGTCAAGCTGTTCTAATTCAGCTAATTCAGTTTAGTATAAGTTTTGTTTACACAGTTAAATGTCAAAACAGTTCTATATTAAACAAATCAGTTTAGTGTAAGTACAGTTTCAATGTCAAAAAACAGTTCCATTTCAAATAGGTCAGTTCACCATAAGCACGCAGTTTAAATGTAAGTACGGTTTAATTGTCAAAAACATTTCTATATCAAGCTATTCAGTTTAGTCAAACAATTCAGTTTAGCATAAGTATGCCATTAGTTCTATTTAACCCATAGATAGGGCCCTATCAGTTGCTACCACGACGGGGCAGAGTGGACCTGGGAGCAATAGCAGTGATGGGGTACTCCGCATTCCCCAAAGCCCCAGCATCACAGGAACCTCACCATCAGATTGTTTAGTGTCATATCCAGAACAATCATTAGTGGGGGGTCTAATACCTCTGCAGAAGTGCATTCGGTGTATTCTACAGCCCCAGCAGACTGGGCAATTGGTAAAGGTTCACTAGAAATATTTTCTTTATGCAAGTTACAATAGAATCGTTTCCTTTATAAAAGTGCTATCAAAATATTTCCTTTAAGCAAGGTGCTATAAATATTTCTTTTATACCGGTTGCAATAGAAATATATCCTTCATACAAGATACAATGTACATATTTCCTTCATAAACTTGCAATAGAAATATTTCTTTAAACCAAGGTGCTATAAATATGCATTAGAAATATTTCTTTTATACGGGTTGGGATAGAAATATATCCTTCATACAAGATACCATGGACATATTTCCTTCATAATCTTGCAATAGAAATATTTCTTTAAACCAAGGTGCTATAAATATGCATTAGAAATATTTCTTTTATACTGGTTGCAATAGAAATATATCCTTCATACAAGATACAATGGACATATTTCCTTCATAAACTTGCAATAGAAATATTTCTTTAATACGAGGTGAATGGTAATATTTCCTTCATACAAAGTGCAATAGAAATATTTTCTTCAAAAAAGATTCAATAGTACTATTTCGTGCATACAAGGTGCAATGAAAATATTTCCTTTATGCAACAGAAAAATTCGCTTCATTAAGATGCAATAGAAAAATAATCTTTTATACAATGTGCAATAAAAATATTTCCTTCGTAAAAGTTGCAATATAAATTTGTTTCCTTTATACAAGATGCAATAGAAATATTTCCTTCATACAAGGTGCGATGGAAATATTTCCTTTATAAGGGTGGCAATAGAAATATTTCTTTCATGAAAGTGCTATTGAAATATTTATCTCATACACGGTGTAATAGAAATATTTCGTTCATACAATGGGAAATAGAAATATTTTCTTTATACAAAATGTAATAGTAATATTTTTTTCATGAAAGTTCTATAGAAATATTTATTTCATACAGGGTGTCAAAGAAATATTTCATTTATACAATGGGAAAAAGAAATATTTTCTTTATACAAAATGCAATAGTAATATTTCTTTCATGAAAGTGCTATAGAAATATTTATTTCATACAAGGTGTAATAGAAATATTTCATTTATACAATGGGAAAAAGAAATATATTCTTTGTACAAAATGCAATAGATATATTTCTTTCATGAAAGTGCTATAAAAATGTTCATTTCATACAATGTGTAATAGAAATATTTCATTTATACAATGGGAAATAGAAATATTTTCTTTATACAAAATGCAATAGTAATATTTCTTTCATGAAAGTGCTATAAAAATGTTTATTTCATACAAGGTGTAATAGAAATATTTCATTTATACAATGGGAAATAGAAATATTTTCTTTATACAAAATGCCATAGAAATATTTCTTTCATGAAAGTGCTATAGAAATATTTATCTCATACAAGGTGTAATAGAAATATTTCATTTATACAATGGGAAATAGAAATATATTCTTTATACAAAATGCAATAGAAATATTTCTTCCGTAAAGATGCAATAATAATCTTCCCCTTGCACAATCTGCATTAGAATTTTTTCTGTAATACAAGTTTCAATCAAAATATTCCTTCATACAAAGTATAATAGAAATATTTCCTTTATACAAGGAGTATTAGAAATATTTCCATCATAAAAGGTACCTGTTATTATTGGGAATCCTTTTTTGAGATGAGACTTCTTAATCTGAGAATTAATTTTATTGCGGACTTTTGTCTTCATCTTGGTAGTTTCTTTTTTTTTATGTTGTTTTCCTCATTGTCCGAAGATAGAGGTTTCAATTCCTACCCAAGCCGGCCAGAGGGTTACTTCGTCAAAAACATGGTGCGATAGACAACAACTGTGGAAGGCAGTAATTACTGGGGATACGGTTACAAGACTCTGCATTCCTATCCGAGGTAGCGGTTAATCACCTGAAGACGGCCCTAGGTGAAATTTGGCCGAAACATAGTGAGGAAAACAAAAAAAAAATACTACCAAGACGAGGAGAAAAGATGCACATAAAAGGTACTATACAAATATTTCCTTAATACAAGGTGCAATAAAAATATTTCCTTCATACAAGGTGCATTTAAAATATTTCCTTCATACGAGGTGCATTAAGAATATTTCCTTCATACAAGGTGCAATAAAAATATTTCCTTCATACTAGGTGCAATAAAAATATTTCCTTCATACAAGGTGCAATAAAAGTATTTCCTTCATACAAGGTGCAATAAAAATATTTTCTTCATACAAGGTACATTAAAAATATTTCCTTCATACAAGGTGCAATAAAAATATTTCCTTCATACAAGGTCCATTAAAAATATTTCCTTCATACAAGGGACAATAGGATTACCCTATGATATTTTCATGGCCTCGTGGACAGGAACATTATGGAAGTTTAAAACGAGTGAAAAAAAAATGGTCGAAATTGTGTTGCATAGTCACAACCATTGTTGCACAAACCACATATTACATATACATCTGCATTCATGCATGCAGAATCATAACAACACAATAATAACGACGAGCGACACAGTTCTTAGAAAAATATACCTCTCACTTTATTTGAATGGGTTGAGTGTAAGAGGGAGTTGGAAACCGAACAGAACTGCAATATATTAACCTCCCCACTCTTATAGCCATCAGCCTTTTTTTCCCGTTCTCCAGGGTTGCTCAACCGGAAGCCTGGGGGCCCAGCTCTCTGCTAGGTGTTGGCTTTCTCTACCACATCTTTTCTCCAAACTCTCCGATCTCCAAAAAACTGACGTCCTGTCTTCAGCGAGTTATATAATAGTTCAATCATCCGCTCAATATCTCCCCATAACTGGCCATCGGAATGTGTCACTTCCGCCGTCTTTGGAATGGCATGTATGATCGTCATTGAGCGGAAATAACTGTCATGTAGTTCACAGGTCACTCTCTTCCGGTGCATCAGTTTGTGGCTGTACCGTGGGATTTTAACCCTGTCCCATATTGTCAGCCAAGCTCGCCGCGCCAATGGAATATGCACTTCCGCCGTCTTTGGAATGGCATGTTTGGCCGGGTCATAGGTCAATATACAACACCATGATACATATACAGATGCATGCGGAAACATAGTCAACACAATAATGACGAACGAATACACTTCTTAGAAAAATATACCTCACACACTTTATTTGAAATGGTTGCGAAAAGGTTGCGAAAGGCTTATGTGTGAGAGGTGAGTTGGAGACTGAAAAAACTGCAACATATTGACCACCAGTTCCTTTGTCTTTAGCAGCACTTCTTTCTCGTTCTGCTGGTTTGCTCAATCGGGGGTCCTGAGGGCCAATAGCCCTCTGCTGGGGGCTGGTTCTCTTTACTGCATCTCTTCTCCAACTAACTGAACTTCCTGTCGCACCAGGTTATATCATTATTTGACCTCCACCTGCTTCCTGTGAGCATCGCATCTGCACCAAATTCAACCCCTCCACAGTCAAGGTTATACCCTGATATCTTCGACCGGATGCACCTGTTCCTTGATTGACATCTGGGTCGAAGGTCAATATATTACAATTGTATTTATGTATTCTCTTGGAACCGGAAGTACCTTAGAATCTTTCTATTACCCATCCATGCCCGTGAGCTCCGACCCTGGTGTTTTAACTGAAAATTACTAGAAAGTGTAAAACGTTTCCTTTAATGGCATTTCAACAAACCTTCGTGGATTATTCAATGCCGATGCTATCTTTGCAGAAGAACAATCCTCGTATGATTTAACCCACTGCCGGTGGGAGGACAAGGGGGTTCATACCTATCCCGGGTTCAAAGGGTTAAACCCTGAACTAAAGAATTTGAAAATATCATTGCTGTTGTATGCGAAATAATATACAGCATATGATTCCATTGAGGAGAGTCGTGTAGGTTATGAAATGTTGAAGCGACAGCTGAGGAAGGGAACAATACTAGACTGTCAGTGCTTGGATGTGTGATGTTTGTGATAATGTTTTTCTCCCTAATCTTGGATAAGTTCAATCACATGTCAAGGTATTAACTTCTTTAATCCCTTTCCCTGTTATAGTTTAAATAGTTCCACCCATGCCGCGAAAGTTGACTGGCCTTTAACCAAAAGAAACCCAAATGGAAACTTGAAGTCTCATGAGAGATGTGATCAAAACACTTTTTCTTTGAGGCTAGAAGATACCACTTACGTCATTTACTGTAAAGTCTGCGAGATTTTGTCTGTCTTTAAAAAGACAAATGGTGTTGTAAGGAAATCTCGTTCAGCCGTATCAAGTAACATCTCCAGTCATCATAACGTTGGTCTGTCATATATCCCTGAAGGTTTGTAAGACTGATACTGTTTTCAGAAGTGATCTGTGAGAACACAATTAGATAGAAGGTTTCAGTCCAAAAGATACTGGCAAACGATTTGACAGTAATCACATGTGTAACACACACACACACACACACATATATATATATATATATAGTACTATTAGAAAGAAACTCAAACCTCGTTAAATTGTCATTATAAATTTATTTCGCCGGAGAATATTATAATAGTCTCCATCTCCTCAGATGACTTTACATGTTAGACTTGAGGTTGCAAAAACGACAATTTAACCAGGTTTGAGTTTCCTTCTAATTGCACTATATACGCTCTTTCTGTGAGTTTTGTATTGGTTTGGTTTGTTTGGTTTTATGGCATATCAACCTTATTAGGTTATTTAACGCCAAATCTATTTTTATGTAAATAATCTGTTCTATTGAAAACAGTTCAGTTTAGCATAAGTACACAGTTTAATTGTCAAAAACATTTCCATTTCAAACTATTCAAGCAGTTATATGTAACAATTCAGTTAAGTGTAAATACAGTTTTAATGTCGAAAAACAGTTCTATTTCAAATAATTCTGTTAAGCATAAGCACGCAGTTAAAATTAAGTACGGTTTAATTGCCAAAAACGTTTCTATTTCAAGCAATTCAGTTTACTCAATTCATTTTAGCATAAATATGCTGTTAGTTCTATTTAGGGCCCTATCAGGTGCTACCACTCCGGGCCAGAGTGGACCTGAGAGCGATGGCAATGAAGGGGTACTCCGCATTCCCCAAAGCTCCAGCACTGCTGGAACCTCACCATCTGACTGTTTAGTGTCATTTCCAGGACACTCGTTAGGGGGGGTCTTACCCCTCTGCAGAGGTGCAGTCAATGTATTCTACAGCCCCAGCTGACTGGGCAAGAGTTTTGTTTTATAAACCTGGAAGGAAAAAGATATGTAACTATAGCCCTACGTCGAGCACTCACATATATTCATATGATATTCCTCATATATTCTATACACGAATAATCCACACCACACTTCGGACGCTGACTATATATATATATATATATATACTTTAGAATGGATAGATCACCAAGAGAATTTGTTTTTAGGTTATTTATTTTTTCTTAAATTTATGAATAACCTAAAAACAAATTCTATGGTGGACCCATTTATTTCAAATTATATACTTTTTTCTCTCAATGGACTCATACAAATTATATATTTATATTTATATATATCCAGCCTGTCAGTGGGGTTTAGAATATGCTGACTTCATAAATAATAGATTATAATCAAATAATATCTTAAAAATGTTGAAGGAATGATTTTCTTTAAATTGGGAATCTGATGAAGATTATACCATGTGAAACGCAGCAATAAATATATTAACAGACCACCAAATTGATTTTTACTTCTTACCTCTTGAAAGGTTACACACGCACACACACTTACACACACATGCACACACACACACACACGTACATCCACAGACACACAGACATACACCCGCATACATACACAGACCATTACGCACGCACACATATATACACACCCATCCACAGGCACGCACATCCACACATATTCAGACATACATCCGCACACACACACACAAAAACACCCACACACATATACAACCGCACACACACACACACATGTACAATTACATCCATACACCAACACACACACACACACACACACATCTACACATACATCGACACACACAAACATACATCAACAAATCCACGCACACACACATATACATCTATATACACATGGCCAGACATCCAAAACCCACTCACACATCCAAGCATCCTCACACCCACACACAGACACATCCTTACACACACTCACACTCACACACATCCTCACACACATAAACGTAAGGACACGCATACACTCCCACAGATACAGACACACACACACACACACACATATATATATATATATATATCTATATATATATATATAAGCATTTAAAAAACTTAAAGAATTAATTTTCAAACCAGTGGTAATGTACTTAAATGTCTCTAGCTACTGACGCTATTAATAGAAACAAATTTAAAAGTAAACGCTACACACTGCAACGGTACAGACGCTCTTCTTCTTACAAAGTAGTAATGTACATGCAAAAGTTACATCATCTTCGTAATAGATCCTCCCCTGATGATGGCCCAAAATCGGGTAGAAAGTACTTGGTGAATAAATAAGTTGAAATATTGCCTAAGGAATTGGCAGTAAGAAACAAAGTTTATAGTTGTGCCTTTTTCAGAGTGGACCTGGAAGTGATGGCAATGAAGAGGTACTCCGCATTCCCCAGCGTTCCAACATTGCAGGAATCTCACTAGCAGATTATTTAATGTGAAAATCAGAACACTCATTGGGGTTGGGATCTTACCCCATCTGCAGAGGTGCAGTCGGTGTATTCTAAAGTCCCAGCCGATTGGGCAAAATTGAATTGCTGTTACATCCTGTTGTGGTCTGAGGGCTTGGCCAATACATACAAAGATTTGTCATCAAATTTTTGGCGCCTAGAATATACAAACCATGTGAAATTTACAAAAGAATGTGTGTTGAAACATATTTTAGTTAAAATTGTGTTTACAAAAGGGCTAATCAGTCCATGGAATGGAAACACTCTGACTCTCCGGTAAATATAATGTTCCGGGAACAACGGTCAGTAGAGGTTATGATGACAGTCATCTTTGACATGAAACGGCCCATCACTATTGATTTTCTTGAAAAAGGCACAACTGTAAACATTGTTTCTTACTGCCAATTCCTTAGGCAATATTTCAACTTATTTATTAACTGACTCTCGTTCATATGTAACGGAAAGACAATTCTGAAAAATGAAATCGTGTTTTGCTCGAGGTCTGACGCCACCAGAATACAAATGATATTAAAAACAAATCTATGTTAAAGAAGGAAAGACGGAATTATGTTGGTTGTCTGAATATTCAATTATGAAATCTGTTTAGCAATGGGAAACATATCCTCGACTTGTGGCATGCGTCCGGATTATATAAGTTCTTGTCTCATCCATTCTCCTTTACGGCTACGAAACCTATCCAATGAGGACTAGGGACTTTCTCTAACTTGAGGATTTCGTTCATCATTGTTTATGCCACATCCTTCATGTTCGCTGGCTACTGTTCATCTCTGCAGTCCGTGTACGGTTCGAAATATCCTTGCGAGACATTTTCTCAGGCTTGTTCATGCTCTGTGTCGACGGCCGGGTGACTTCATCCGAGAATCCATCGATCCAGTCCTCTCACCCTACAGGATTGAAGAAAGCGTCGTAGTGGCCAACTGAAAACATGCCCCTGTATAGAATTCGGCGTTCGAATCGAGAGTGGTTGGTAATCATCTTGTCGATAGCCTTAGACCGTCACGCTTGGTTGAATTTCATTCGTGATGGAACCTGCTCCGGCGATCTGTTGTGAATACGTCACACACACACACACACACACACACATATATATATATATATACACGCACACTCACACATTTGCATCCAGTTCATTAAAATGTCCCAGACCGTCGTGCTTGGTAGCTCTCATTCGGGATGCGGTGAATTCTCTGAATGGAGCCTTCTCAAGGGACCTGGGATCAACACGTCACACACACACACACACACACACACAAATATACATCCGGGTCATTACAATGTCTTCCCATTTCTCACTAAATTAATACTGATAGAATGTTGAGTACTAAATGATGTAAACGACAAAGAAAAAAATGTTCGTTTTTTGTGGCGATTTTGTAATTACCTGAAATTGCAGCGTACAAGTTGTTTTCGTATATAAGTCTACCAAAAGAATTTTTGCTCAAAATTCTGGGTTTGGCGGATACCCGGTGAACCTCTAAATATTCTGTCTAATACTGAAAAACCTAAACTTACCAAGTAGACCTAAATAAGGATAGGCTGTGATAAACTTCACTTATGTGATTTTAACTTTATAAACGTAAATGAGTGAATACGTGGGTCATTCATTAAGTTTCCAGACTATTTTTGTACAGGCATTTAAAATTATCATAGATTCTTGAAAATTCAGTATGTTATTGCTATACATATGATGAGATGACTAACCAATTTTCATGATTCCAAGTTCAAATGAACAGCTACAGCAGCAATTGGAATACAGCCAGTGAATTTCAAAAATGCAATCTGGACATGAGGACACTTTAGAAAAACGATATGCAATAAAATTCTGTTTTAAACTTGAAAAAATGCCACAGAAACGTATGGAATTTTTCAGACTGCTTTTGGACCATCTTGCATGAATCGAGTATCAGTTTCTGAGTAGCATAAGAGATCCAAGGAAAGCAGGGAGTCTGTGAGAGATGATGAGATGTGTGGGAGGAGTAAGGAAGTCAATACACCGGAGTTGATAGGCCAAAGGGTTAGGGTTAGGGTTACTATATTGAGGTTTTAAGGGAGTTCAGTAAGAGATTCCATCGGAAGAGGTAGCACTCTTCAAATCGGGTCAGTGGCATTTCTACCAGGACAATGTACCAGTTCACAACTCCATCCTTGTCACAGACTATTTGACTAAGATGTCCATCAAGACAGTTCGTCAGCCTCCCTATAGTCCAGACCTTGCTCCCTGTGATTTTTGGTTATTCCCTAAGCTCAGAGGCAGTCGTTATGAGACAATTGAGGAGATGAAAGAGGCTGTGACGAAGGTGATTGACATGCGCACACAAGAGGACTTCCATGGGTCCTTTCAGAAGTTGTTGGAACGGTACAATGAGTGCATTGCAGTCGGAGGAGACTAATACGAAGGGGACTAGAGTTTCATGTGTGTACTATCCATAAAAGTGCCCATACGAAAAAAGTCTGGAAACTTATTTAATGATTCTCGTACTATTAAAATTACAGTGCGGTGTCTTAGAATGAAGGTTTTAATCTTTAATACAATAACCTTCTAGTAACCTTTATTTAAAATATTGTGTCATAAAAGTATAATTATAATATCAATGTGTGTATATCTAATAAACTACCATTATGTCTTATTAAACTGTCATTACTCAAGCAGTGTATGGTGTACGTAATTTTTCTCTAAAATCAGAATTACATCATCCATTTATGAAACATACAAATTTTACAGATTCTAACCGATTTTCATATGAGTTCACCATTCATTGCAAACTATGAAATGAAGCAGATGAACAATATAACGTAGTTGTCTGACTGGCCGTCTGTAAGTTTCAAGTATTCCTATCGAAAACGCATTATCCAATTTGCTATTAATCATTTCTTTATTCACAGTTAAAAAGCTTCAGGTATTGCAATGCAACAGCAACAATTTAGCATGAGTCAATTCTTTTCACATCTACTTTTTCTTAATTTGATCCATCACCCTACAAGGCACCAACTATACGGCCACATGCCTCCCATCACGAAAACTATACAAGCTAGACGAACCAGACATGCAGGACACTGCTAGAAAAGCAAGGACGAGCTCATAAGTGATGTACTCCTATGGACACCCGCATATGGCCAAGCAAAAGCGGACGACCAGCTCGAACATACATACAGCAGCTATGTGAGGATACGGGATGTAGCCCTGAAGACCTGCCAGAGGCGATGAACGATTGGGAGAAGTGGCGAGAGAGGGTCAGGGATATCCGTGCTAGCGACAGGACATGATGATGATGATGATATATATATATATATATATTTTAAAAAATTGGTCACATTAAAATAATGAATTTATTATCACCCTGTTGAAAGCATTCATATAAATCATTGCTCTAAAAAATTAACAGGACTTCTTCAGATCCAACAAGAAATAAAATAAATTTACAAACAGAGAGAAAAAAACTATTTCTCCAACGTATTAAATTTAACATAAATCTTCAAGTAACAATAAGTATCAATTTTGAAAAAAAATAATGTGCTCTGTGGATTTTATTAACATTGAGCTCTTTACTAAGGTTATTCAAATTTAATATTCTATTTTTAAATATTGTTTGAAAAATTACTGTTTTTCTATGCTAAACTAGATTGTTTGAACTAGAACTATTTTTTTACTTTAAAACCCTGTACTTATGCTATACTGAGTTGTTTGAAATAGACCTGTTTATATGTTTGGCATTAATGACCTTCAGTGGTTGATGTGCCATAAAACCAAACCAAACCAAACCTTGAACTTGATTTGAACAACAGCTAATTTGTAATGTATTTTCAGCGTAGGAATAGATTTAGAATATCTCGAAGCTTTCATATAACGACAGAAATTGTTGTCATTAGTTTAGTTTGCGTTTGGACTGTGAATAGAACGAATAGACTCATATTGAGAGACGCAAAGCACACACATAGTCAGGTTACCTAATTATAGATGCCATACGATATTTCATGGTAGTGATTTACGAAGCTCTTTGCTTCGATGAAGCACAAGGCCAAATGAATGGGGCACCCAATGAGACTCGAACTCACTCGTGTAGGTTTGCTTGTCTAACTTGCTAACCATTACACCACAAGAGATGCCCACGATAGTTCATGGTATTTCACTTGGTATATTATTATTAAACTTTAATATCCAATCACTAGTATCGTTGTTCTTCCAAAGAAGGGACCGACTTAGCCTGTTCAGAATATTCGTCACCAGAAGAGATTACTATGGCTTATCGGTCCAGGAAACACTCGCTTCCTTACCCTCTAAGAATTACAACATTTTTTGAATATTAAGCAACACGATCGATGAATGAAACTGCCTTGGGACAGTTTTGAATTATAACCCCCCCCCCAACACCAACACCACTATTCCAACAGCTGTGAGATTTTACACGGGATTCGAACTAAGCTGCGCGTCGATACGACGTATATGCAGTCGAAAAGGACGAGTTTATGGTGATAGATTTAGATTTTTGAAATCAAAAATGCGTCACTTAACCTTAACAATGTTTGTTTTTCCTTTTAATCTTGATTTTTTTTCCTTTTAAATCATTTACATTCTGGTATCAAAAGACTCCTTAAGAAACATCTGATATCAGAAATTCTATTTTTCTCATATATATATATATATATATATACTTTCTTTAAAGAAAAATCCAAAGACCGGTTATTTTAGGATTATAAATTTATTTCCATCCTGTTTTGTGTTTCTGATGTAAACCAAAAAACACGAAGAAAAATATAACAGAACTTCTTCAGATCTTATGGATAAAATAAAACAGAATAGACACGGGGCGGTGAAGAGGGGTGAAGAGTTATCTTCTCGTTTTATTAAACTTCCGTTTTTTTACTTATTTATTTTATTTATTTTTCTAATTTTACCGTCAGTTGGAATTATGGTAATTTAACTTTTTTATTTATTTTATTTATTTTCTTTTTTTGTTAAGTTCGATCCTAAAATAACCGGTCTTTGTTTGTTTTTTTCTTTAAAGAAAGTATTGCTCTGTAATATTAATTATATTGAGCTCTCTACCAGGAAAATTTAAATGTTCAGCTTTTGAATGATTTTCTTGTCCTGAAGGAATTTCTTCCAACTCTGGTTTAACTGGACCAAATAATACCTATATATATATATATATATATATGCGTGTGTGTCTCAATGAGTTCGATTCTCACTGGGTGCCCAATACGTCTGGCCTTGCGCTATGCTAAGCTGAGTAAATGACTTGAACCTTTATCAGTAGCAGACCATACTTAATGAGTTCGATTCTTACTGGGTGTCCTGTACTCCTAGCCGTGTACTTAACTAAGCTTAAGAAAAGTCTAGGAACTTCATTACTCTCTGACCATTGTTCGCGAGTTAGATTCTCACTGGGGTGTCCCATTCTCCTTGCTTGTACCATGCTAAAGTTAGTAAACGTCTCAGCCCAGCGGTTAGAGTGTTCGCCAATGGCCCGGGAGACCTGGGTTCAATCCCAGGCCGAGTCATACCAAAGACTTTAAAAATGGAACTTGATACCACCTTGCTTAACACTCAGCATTATAAGGTACGGTTCAAGGGTAAAGTGGAGCAATCCTGGGAATGGAGTAGCGCCCTCCCCTACACCTTGGTGTAGTAGTTATCGAAAAGGGAGCCTTCGGGTCACCCTCGACTATGGTCGCTAACTTTACTTACTTACTGTTAATGAATTCTACTCACTCTGAGTGCCCCGTACTTTTGGCCTTGTGCTAGACTGAGCTTTGTAAATGACTTGGAGCTTTTTAATTAGCAGACCATTGTTTATAAGTTTGCTTCTCACTGGGTGCCCCATAACTCTGACCTTGTGCTAAGGTAAAGTAAGCTTAGTAGCTAACTACAATATAGTCATGTGGCAAAGCTAATTTAAATTCGAACATTCATTGTTTTGTGTGCTGTCAGCTATGTCCTTTTTCAGAGATGAGCCTTTGTTCATTGTTGAGATTAATTTGGTGCATAGCAGGTTTGCAAAGGTGACTTGTTTTTCTCTGAGATTTTTGCGGAAATTTCATTGTGTTTACTTCCTCGTTCGTTGCAAGGCTCATGTGATTCAAATAATGTGTATTTACACATGTTTCACCAATTAAGACAAGAATTGTATAACGTATAAAGTTGCAACTGAGATGCAACTCTTTCGTGGAGGGGTAATTTAAAAACGTTACGTAGTTTATGATTTCAACTTGGACGCTTTACAAAATAACAGAGAGAAATCCAAAGAGAGACAGACAGACAGACAGACAGAGATAGAGACAGAGACAGAGAGAGAGAAAGAAAGAAAGTGAATGAGTGAGATAGAGATGGAATATGTGACATTAAATATTGATTTCTATCGAAACAATCACACCACTTATGATTGGAACTATAATAGGTATTATATAGCTATCATGAGAGAGAGAGTGAGAGAGAGAGAGAGAGAAAGAGAGAGAGGTTGAGAGAGAGAGAGAGAGAGAGAGAGAGAGAGAGTGAGAGATGGAATAAGTGACATTAGATATTGATTCCTATCGAAATAATCTCACCAGTTATGATTGGAACTACAGTAGGTAATATATAGCAATCATGATATATATATATATATATATATATATATATATAGAGAGAGAGAGAGAGAGAGTGTGAGAGAGAAAGAGACAGAATATGTGTGTGTGAGAGAGAGAGAGAGAGAGAGTGAGATATGGGGATAGAAAGAAGACGTAGAGAAAGAGAGACAGAGACAGAGACAGAATTTCCAGGAAATAAGAGATTGGATACTCAATCATATATGAATAATCTCATCAGTTTTAATAGGATCTATGTTAAGTTATATATAACTATTAAGACAGGAAGAGACAGGGACAGACAGACAGACTGACAGACTTCATCTGGATTCTTTGCCATTACCCTAAACAGTTAATACACGATGACTTCCATTAGTCAAATCACCAAGAAACACTCCTTGCCATTCAACATATTTATTCGACCGAGCTTTCCCTTGACCGAAGCACCTCTTAAACATCTTCTTCTGCTATGGCTTAAAGTGTTGCCGTCCAGTTTGTTTTTTTGTTGTTTTTTTTACGTCCTCCACGTCCTCAAATCTTACTGTAAAATATACTGGTGCAGGGAAATACGAAACACTGACGACTCTCCGTTGTTCAGGTACGAAACGTGTATTAACTTTTTGACTTTTGTTTTTCGACACGAGGAGAGAGAGACACAATTTTTACTATGCTGACTCTACTATCTGACCCAATAAACGCGCTGCACATCCCGTAGCCCCCAGTTGAACTGGCCCGGCCCAGAGTCGGATCTCAACTAAGTTCTTTTTCAAAATCCCCAAATTCTAAGCCCATCGCTTCCGAGCATGACGTCATTCACACCCCAGTCTTATTTCCTATCTGGGTTTTTTATTATGACATTTGTGATTGTCATATCCTCTGCGCGCGAGCATGAACTGTACCCAATGCGTGTGCACCTGCTCTAAGAGCCGAATAGTTCAAAGCCCAACCAAACCGAATGATAAAAAATAATTAACGAAAAAGGATTAATATAAAAAAAAGTCATTCCGTAATTATATAACATTACCGTACAGCTGAATTTTCTGTTCAAAAAACAAGAAAACGACAGAGTTGTACCCTGGAAGGTTTTACCAAGGTTATTTTTGCAACATCTCACATAGACAATATCATTCTAGACGTCTAGACATCAGCACTTCGTTATATACGCTGTTCAAGTATGCGTACATCTTAATTCAATATTTGAAATTTTAAAAGACAAAAAGTTAACGATTTTGCCTCGATATTTCTTGATCGTCAAATTTTCGGAAACAGATATATTAATGAATATAAAGAATTCCCAAGGGTTCATCAAGCAGAAGTCCTGGATATGATACTAAACTGATAGGGAGGTTCAAGTTCTGATATTGTCTTCTTTTTCTTTATAAATATAGCAATTTATATATATATATATATATATATATATATATATATGAAAGAGAAGGGAAAGAAAATCGACAGTATGCAGATATGATAAAACAAGATATCCACATCGTCGGTTGTTCGGGTTTTATAGCATATCAACCCTTGTGGGCTATTTAATATCAAATCCTCTTTATACTGTCACATGGTCTCCCACTGAGAGAAGAGAAATATGGAATTTCTACTACCCTCCGTGTTGGATTTTGAAGAAAGACTATAAAGTCGTCAAAACATGACGAGGAAAGACAAAAAAAAAAGGGGGAAAAGGAATTTGCTTCCCCAAGGTTGAAACATGAGACGGCCAAAACGCCAAGAGGAAAAAGAAGGAAAGGAAGTCAAGATTAAAGAAAAAAAAAAGGAGAGAGAGCGAAAGATAAAGAAAGGAGATTGTCTTCCTCAATGGTGAAAATTAAGAAGGGCGAAAAAAGGATAAAGGAGAGAATTCGTCAAAGCGTGAAGAAGAAAAGGGGAATAAAAGAAAAGTAAAGTGAAAAAAAGAAGAAAAGGAAAGAGGACAGGGAAATAAATTACCTTTTTTTATGTTATTTCTTTTATCCATTTCTTCTCTTAAGGGGGGATGTCACGTGGTCTCCCACTGAGCGAAGAGAAATAAGGAATTTCTACTACCTTCTGTGTTTGAATTAGAACGCGGCCAAAGAATGACCGTTAAAAGAGGAATGTAGGTCAACTTCGGCCGGCCTGTCGAAGGAGGAAAAAAATATGGGTCAGGCTATCTGTACTCTATAACCTCACTCGGGTGAAAAGAGATAGTAGTCCTAAGGAATCGCCTGACAGGGGAAGGAAGAAGATAGAAGCTAAATGATTGGCTAGAATCCCAAAGCGGAAATAGCTCCCTTCTTCCGTCAGCAGAAATAGGGGTAAAGAATATCAGTTTTGAAGATGAGGTCGCCGTGAGTGGACGCGGGATCTGATGCCAAGACTCCGGGTGAAGAAAGCGGAAAGAATCTTGCACAAGAAAAAGAACCTATGCCTTCAAGCCAGAGCATTATAGATATATAAAATTCCGCCAACCCGTAAAAGAGAAAATACTCTCCGAAGGAGCCCGTCGAAAAGATAAGTAAACATTAAGACTGTTTCTCCCTACACCCAAGTATATACTCTCTCTCTCTCTCTCTCTCAATTTAAAGAAAGATGAAAGAAAAGAAAAAAGGAAGAAAGAGATTTATAGTTATGTATTATCTGCTGATAATATAGCCGACACGTTGAATATGTGTGCCCGCGTGTATATTAAAAAGATTGTTATATTTTAATGTCCCCCACGTGTTGAAGATACTTTAATCGGCCTTCGGGCTTTTGACCTTGTGTCAAGTCCTGTCTGGTGGGAGGCAGCGACAAATAGTCCCCACGTGTTGAAGTTTGTTCATTGTATCGTTTAGTTAATATTATCATATCAAAACCTATAGGCTTATATCTTCCTTTAATCTAGGGGTAGGAAGAGCTAGTGGCCTGGTAGGTATGTGTGCAATGTGATATTTGGAAACCCGTTGCCAGCGGCGGTCAGTCTAGCCCTAAATTAACCCCCACATAATATGCCTGTTCCTATATGCCCGAGAATAGACTCTGAACAAGGACATATTCTACGAGGGATCAAGTGCCAGACCGTCCCATCTTCACCGTGCGAAAAATGAACTCCCTGTTTGATGATAACAATATTTAAATGCACCAGTTCCAATAGGCTTTAAATGGTTGCTCATCCGGGGATCTTTTATTTTAATTTGCCGTCACAATACATATATATTAAATATATATGATTTGGTTTGTTTGGGTTTTATGGCATATCAACCATTGTAGGTTATTTAATGCCAAATCCTCTTTATACATATATATTAAATATATATGATTTAGTTTGGTTGGGCTTGATGGCATATCAACTACTGTAGGTTATTTAAATCAAAACCTTTTTATACATATATATTGAATATATATGATTTGGTTTGGCTTAGTTTTATTGCATATCAACTATTGTAGGTCATTTAATGCCAAAGCCTCTTTTCCATATATATTAAATACATATGATTTTGCTTTTTGGATATCTTGGCATATCAACCATTGTAGGTTATTTTATGCCAATTTTTCTTTATACGTATATATTAAATATATACGATTTGGTTTGGTTTAGTTTTATGGCATATCAACTATTTTAGGTTATTTAATGCCAAATCCTATTTTTACATATATATTAAATACATTTTCATTGAACTGTTAAATGAGCCGCGTTCATTTTTCTTCACTCCATTAAATGCTATGTAACAGAAACAATTTAGCAACTGTCTTTTGTAAGCATACATTTAAAGAGATATAGTAATTTACAAAGCTCTTTGCTTCGATGTGGCACAAGGCCGATTGAATGGGGCACCCAATGAGAATCGTACATTTAAAGAGATATACATACATATCCATGAAATTCTTTATTTGGCCAGTCAACTTTGGCGTTCTGACTTCCTTACTCCTCCCACACCTCTCATCATCTCTCACAGACTCCCTGCCTTCCTTGAATCTCTTATGCAACTCAAAAACCGATGCTCGATTCATGCAGGATGGTCCGAAAGCAGTCTGAAGAATTCCATACGTTTCTCTGGCATTTTTTCCATGTTTAAAACAGAATTTTATTGCATATCGTTTTTCTAAAGTGTCCTCTCGTCCAGATTGCATTTTTTAAATTCACCATCTGTGACAATCAGGCTTTAGTAGGGTGTATTCCAATTGCTGCTGTAGCTGTTCCTTTGGACCTGAAATCATAAAAATTGGTCAATCATCTCATAAGATGTATAGCAATAACATACTGAATCTACAAGAGTCTACGCCAATTTTAAATGCCTATACAAAAAACGTCTGGAAACGTATTGAAAGCACCTTGTAGATGATTTCTAAGTGACTACTTTTTAGGTAATTATATTTTCAAATGAGCTTGAACCAATTTGAATTGCTCTTGTTTCTAGGCAGTTACACGGTTTGAATTATCAAAATCTCACACAACTTCTATTCACTATTAATCATTTTTTAGCAAACAGTGAAGTGGTTACAAGTATTGCTATGCAATACTATATTTAAATTTATGCAAACATTTAAAGAGTTTCCGTGATAACATTAATAATTCTATTCAACATTACTTATTCGTCTACAGATGGTTCCAAGTTTTCCTATGAATCATTAACAATTCAATTAAACATCGGCCATTTGTTTACGTGTAGTTAAATGATCAAACAGTTCTATTTTGAACAATTCAGTTTAGTATAAGTCATTCGTTTGCTCACAGTTTAAGTAGGACCTTAACAGGTGCTATCACTGTGGACCAGAGCAGACCTGGGAGAAATGGCAATGGAGGGGTACTCCACAATCACTCAAGCTCAGCAGTACTGAAAACAAACTATCAAATTGTTTGGTGTCATATCCGGGACACTCATTGGGTGGAAGGCTTATCTATCTGCAGAGATGCAGTCGGTGTATCCCCCAGCCCTACAACCAGTCAACTAGGCTAAGATATACAGAAGATTTATTTAAGGATAATATACCAACATTTATTTTTTATCCTATTTTATTTACTTAGAATAAAAAGACAAAAAAAAAAACGTCTGTGAAGTATTCTGTCATTGCCATTACGCCCAAACCCACCCCGACTCTATCTAATAGATCTGTTTAAAAATTGCTCGTAATCGATAGGACTGTGTGCAAAAATCCTGTACACGACGCAATGAATTCGATTCCCTAACTTCTAGGAATAAAATAACCCTTGACGGGTTGATATACAATTAAATTCAATCAATTATGATTACAATTAACTGCTAGAAAAGTTATAGTGAGAAAGGAAATAAAATATTTTTGAAAGGGCAAAAGTGAAGGTGCGAAACAGACAGAAATTAAGGGCTTATTTATGAGAGTATAATCTAATCAGCTATGATAGTAATGACTGTTAGGTATATGCAGTAATCAAGAGAGACAGAGAGAGACGGAGAGAGAGAGAGAGAGAGAATATTAGATGAAGAAAGAAAGAAAGAAAGAAAGAGAGATTAAGTATTAGATGGCGGGAGAGAGAGAGAGGATATTAGATGGAGAAAGAAAGAAAGAAAGAAAGATTAAGTATTAGATGGCGGGAGAGAGAGAGAGAGAGAGGATATTAGATGGAGAAAGAAAGAAAGAAAGAAAGAAAGAGAGAGAGAGAGAGTTAAGTATTAAATAGCAAGAAAGAGAGAGAGAGAGAGAGAGTGAGTGGGGGGATGATATTGTTTTTATTCTTACGTAAAAAATCTTATCAGTTACGATTGTAACTATTGTTGATAATATGCAGTTATCTGGGGAGAGAGAGAGAGAGAGAGAGAGAGAGAGAGAGTGGACGAGATAAAGTCTTTATTCATATGTAAAAGAACCTTATCTATTTATGATTGTAAAGATTGTTTGTTGTATACAGTTATCCTGATAGAGAGACAGAGACAGAGAGGCACAGACGGAGACAGAGATCGGCAGAGATCAAGTCCTAATTAAAAAAAGAAATAATATCATCAGTTATAATAGTAACGACATTTGGTTATATACAGTAATCCTGAGAGAGAGAGAGGGGGGAGAGAGAAAAAAAGACAAAGAGAAAGAGAGTGAGAGTGAGAGAATGAGTGAGAGAGATTTTGATATTTGTTATTACATGTAATTCATGCTAAGCGTTAAAAATACTTGAGACAGAACTAAATAATAATAATAATAATAATAATTACAATAATAATGGTGTTGATGATGATGATGATGATGATGATGATGATGATGATAACATTGAATGAATTGGGAAAAATAAAGAAACAAGCGGTTGCACAATGAAAACGTTCACCCATAAAAAATGCGTGAAGAGAACTTGAAGCTACAGTGATTCATTAGTTTTATGCAGAAGGGAGAGATTTCTGAATAAATGAATATGGAAAATCACTGCATCTAAAAAAAAACCCCAGGGTGAAACACTAAGATTGAAATTGCTTGAAATATTTGCATTTAACCATTTTCTACGCTGTGAATACAGTAAAAAGATTTTTATTTTTGCACTATTATTATTGTTATAACTCCTTTGAGAGTTTTTCACTGCAGCGTTAGGTGATGGTTCCACCCTGGAGTTTGAGTGACAGCAAGTCTCCTCAAGTTTCAAGGATTCTTCTCAATATTCTGGCCAATCTTAATAACACTATGGACTGGATTGTCTCCATCTGTCCTCTTATTTCCATAGTTTCCAGTCCCTTTACCAATCCTTGCCCAGTTGACTGGGGCTGTATAATACACCGACTGCACCTCTGCAGAGGGGTAAGACTTCCCTACACCAACGAGTGTCCCATATATATCACTAAACAATCTGATGGTGAGGTTCCAGTAAAGCTGGAGCTTTGAGGAATACAGAATACCCCTTCATTGCCATTGCTCCCATTTCAACTCTGGCCCAGAATGGTTGCAGCTGATAGAGTCCTATCTATGGGTTAAAGAGAGCTAAACTGTGTACTTATACTAAGCTGAATTGCTTGAAATAGGACTGTTTTGACATTTAGGCTGCATGCTTATGCTAAACCGAATTGTTTGAAATAGAAAAGTTTTTATATACTAAACTGAATTATTTGAAATAGAACTGTTGTTGACATTTAACTTGTGTACTTATACTAAACTGAATTTGAGAATTAATTTTTTTATTTATTGCGGACTTTTTGTCCTCATCTTGGTAGTTTTTGTGTTGTTCCTTCTGTCACTACGTTTTGGCCAAATTTCATCTCTGGCCTTCTTCAGGTGATTTACCGCGACCTCGGATAGGAATGCTGAGTCTTTTAACCATATCCCCAGTAATTACTGCCTTCCATAGTTGTTGTCTATCGCACCACGTTTTTGACCAAGTAAACTGCTGGCCGGTTTGGGTAGGAATTGAAACCGCTAACTTCTGACAATGTTCACTTGGAACCGTAGAGACTCAACGCAAAAACTACCAAGACAAAAAATCCGCAATAAATAAAAAAAATGAATTCTTAGATTAAGAAGCCTCATCTCAAAATGATTCCAATTAAAGACAATTACTAAACTGAATTGTTTGAAACTTTTATCAAAATAACTGATTTTGGCGTTAAATGACCGGAAAAAAGGTTGGTACGCTGTAAAACAAAACAACCAACCAACCAGCCTTTAGGAATTGTTCCGAATTAAAATTATTGTTTCATTTTTTGCGAGTTTTTAACACCAGCGATAGCTGGTGGACTTTTATTAAAGTCTGAGTGACAGCAAGTCTCCTCAATTCTCCAGGACTCTTCTCAGTATTCCATCTGATCTCAACAATGCTGTGGTTTGGATGGTTCAGATTCTTCTACTCTTTTTACGCAGTCTTTGGGGATCGTTCCAAGTGCACACATTACCATATTTACTCCGCTCGGGCAGGATATGAAACAAGGTCAATTTTTAGCGGAGTTTAGCAGGTTTGAATTCAGAGTTATCCTTCTCATAGACTTGTTGCCTCACCAAGGCTGAAGAACCAAATCTGTCCTACTATTTACCCATAGGTGGAGGGAGAATAATTGGATTCATACCTTTCCCAAGAGTATTAGTGCCATGTGAAATGCTATCAGTCTCGTCCAGGATTTGAACTCGCGTCGCCGTGTCCATTTCCTACGACGATAACCATTACACCACGGGCACATCCTCCAAGTGCACATATTACAATTGGTATCACCGTTGCCCTCATGTTCCAGATTTTTTTGTTGTTCTTTGGCAAGTGTTGTATAGCCATGACCAACTATACAAACACATATGCATGCAACATCATAACGACGACACAATAAAGACGAGCAACACAGTTCTTTGGAAAAATATACCTCTCACTTTATTTGAAAGGGTTCAAAAGGGTTACTAAAGGTTTTACTGTGAGAGGGAGTTGGAGACCGAACAGAACTGCAACATATTGACCCCCACTCTTATGGCCATAACAGCGTTTCTTTCCCGTTCTCCTGGGCTGCTCAACCGGGGGCCAGGGGCCCAGCCTCTCTGGGACATGTTCCTCATTCCAGCATCTTCCCTCCAACTGGTCTGATCTCCAACTGCTCAATCGGGGGTCCTGAGGGCCCCCTCTGCTGGGTGCTGGTTTTCTCTACCG
Organism: Sepioteuthis lessoniana; assembly: GCA_963585895.1. Classification (NCBI taxonomy): domain Eukaryota; kingdom Metazoa; phylum Mollusca; class Cephalopoda; order Myopsida; family Loliginidae; genus Sepioteuthis; species Sepioteuthis lessoniana. The sequence continues at coordinate 21,184,918 of OY757927.1, read as the reverse complement.
CATCTTATCACCAACTGATTGAACTTCCCGTGCACCGAGTTCTTGTGGACGATATAAATCGCACTCATTCAACCTGTCCACGGTCAAGGTTATATCCTGATATTCCTCGACCGGATGCACCTCTTATTTACTCAGGTGCATTTCCTATTTTGACAGCTTGGCCGCGGTCAATATACAACAGCAAGGTCCAAATACTTATTAATCTTTTCACTTACTTTTATTTTCATTCTGTGGTTCACCGGGACTGCAAAATCCACCAGATTATAAATTCTTTTTTTTCTTTTTAAATAACATTAGGTATTGTTTTTACTCGTTTTCGAGTTTTCACACCGATGGTTTCTCACTGGAGTTTGAGTGACAGCAAGTCTTCTCAAGTCCCCCGGATTATTCTCAATATGCTGGCCGATCTCAACCATGCCGTAGTTTGGATGGTCTCCTCTCGTTTTCTTATTTCCAAGTCCTCCTGTCCTTGTATCATTCCTTTGGTGACTGTACCAAGAGCACCAATTACAATTGGTATAATCGTCACTTTCATATTCCACAGTTTTTTTCCATTCCCTAGCAAGGTCGATGTACTTATCTTTCTTTTTGTTTTCTTTCAGTTTTATTCTGTCGTCATCCGGGATAGCTAAGTCTACAATTCGACAAATTCTCCTTTTTGTTGATTAATTATTATTATTATTGTTATTTTAAAAATGGTACTTTATACCTCCTTGCTTAACACTCAGCAATACAAGGTATGTATCAAGGGTAAAGTAGAGTAATCAAAGGAAAGGAGTTGTTCCCTCCCCTATACTTCGGTGTAGTAGCTATTGAAAAGGGAGTTTTCGGGTCGCAGTCGACTACGGTCGCTAACTTTACTTACTTTTAACATTATTATTATTTAGTCTTTTAGAGTTTTTCACATGAGTATTAGCTGATGGTTTTCACTGGAGTTGGAGTGACAGCAAGTCTCCTCACGTCTCCAGGATTCTTCTCAGTATTCTGGCCGTTCTCAGTAATGCTGTCATTTGGATAGTCTCTACCTGTCCGCCAACATCCATGTTCTCCAGGCCTTTTAATAATCTTTTAGTTATTGTGCCAAAAGCACCAGTCACTCCTTTCCAGTTCTTTACACCAGTGTTAGCTGGTGGTATTTCAAAGAAGTCTTAGTGACAGCAAGCCAGCTCATGTCTCCGAGACTCTTCTCAGTATTCTGGCCGATCTTGGCAATGCTGTAGTCTGGATAGTCTCGCTTCGTCCTCCAATTTCCAATTTGCCCAGTCGGCTGGGGCTGTAGAATACACTGACTGCACTTCTACAGAGGGGTAAGACCCCCGTACCAATGAGTGTCCAGGATATGATACTAAACAATCTGATAGTGAAGTTCCAAGAATGCTGGGGCTTTGGGGAATGCAGAGCACCCCTTCATTGCCATTGCTCCCAGGTCCACTCTGGCCCGGCGTGGTAGCACCTGGTAGGGCCCTATCTATGGGTTAAATAGAACAAACGGCATACTTATGCTAAACTGAATTGTTTGACTAAACTGAAGAGCTTAAAATAGATATGTTTTTGACAATTAAACCGTGCATATTTTTTAAACTGGATACTTATGCTAAACTGAATTATTTGAAATGGAACTGGGTTTTTTTTTACATTGAACCTGTAAGAAAGTAAAGTTGGCGACCTTAGTCGACGGTGACCCGGAGGCTCCCTTTTCGATTGCTACTACACCGAAGTGTAAGGGAGGGCGCTATTCTTTTCCCTGAATTGCTCCACTTTACCCTTGATCCTTACCTTATAATGCTGAGTGTTAAGCAAGGTAGCATCAAGTACCATTTTTTGAGACTGTAGTATGACTCAACCTGGGATTGACCCACGTCTCCCAGGCCATGGGCGAACATTTTAACCATTATGCCTATGTCCGGTTAAATTTGATATTTAACTGTGTGTCAACAAAAATCTGTACTCATGCTAACCTGAATTAACTGAATTAGAACTACTTGACTAAACTGAATAGCTTGAAATAGAAATGTTTTTCACAATTAAACTCTGCTTACATTTAAACTGCGTGCTTATGTTTAACTGAATTATTTGAAATAGAACTGATTATTTACATAAAAATGGTTTTGGCGTTAAATAACCTACAAAGGTTGATATGCCATAAAACCCAACCAACCAACCAACCAACCAACTACCAACCAATCGATTTCCAACTCATCCCGTCCTCTTTTCAAGCTTTAGGCAACTGTTACAAGTGTTCTCATCTTGATTGGTATCACCGTTCACTACTTGCCATGACCAGGATATTATCATAATTGTTGTTGTTGTTGTTGTTGTTGTTGGTGGTGGTGGTGAAGTTAAATTTTCAGCTTTACCTTTGGTTTCAAAAAATCTTTCACAGGGTCTTTGCCCAAGACTAAGGCAATTATTATATGCATTTGATTTTTTCTATTTTTCCTTCTTTTTTTTTCTTTTTTTTTTTGTTGTTGCCTATTTTGAATGTTACGTTTTCATTCACATTGATTGAACTTTCCCTAGGAGATGAGAAGTTCCGCAGAGAAAATCGGCTCGGAAAATGGATATAAGAAAAAATAAATAAACAAAATAAAAAGTAATCAAGAAAGAAAATTGAAAAGGATAGAAACGGAAAGCAAACTAAAAAAATAAGAAAAAAAAATGGGACAGGCCAAAAAATATATCGGAAGAAAAAAAGAAAGATATGAGAAAGAGAGAGAGACAGAGACAGAGACAGACAGACAGACAGAGATAAGAGACAAACGAAAAAATAAGCAGGAAAAACAGGAAAGAAAGAAAGAAAGAAAGAAAGAAAGAAAGAAAGAAAGAAAGAAAGAAAAAAAGAAAGAAATTTGAGAAAGAAGGAAACAGAAAACAGCCAAGAAAGAAAGAAAAAAGATAGGACAAAAGGAAAAAAAATGGGAAAGAAAAAAAAAGAAAAATTAGAAAAAACAAAGAAAAGATGGGGAAAAAATAAATGTGACAAACAAATAAAATAATGAAGATAAAAGGGAAAGAAAGAAAGAAAGAAAGAAAGAAAGAAAGAAAGTGATGTGACAAAAGAAAGAAAGAAATTAGGCTTGAAAAAAAAAAAGAAGGAAAATAAGGAAAAAAGAAAGAGATTAATAAAGAAAGATAAGAAAATCAACAAAGAAAGAAAGAAAGAAAGAAAGAAAGAAAGAAAGAAAGAAAGAAAGAAAGGCAAAATGAAGAAGGAAAAAAATTCTTGGCGATTATCAAATAAAAGCAATGAGCAGACAAAATAAATAAATCTATGCCAAATACAAAAATTGGATTTCTTTTGTGGATTATTCGAAAAAAAAAAATTACATTAAATTTAACAGAAGATAGAAGATATAGAATTGTACAGAAAGAAAATAGAACAAAAAAAAAAAAAAAAAAAAACAGATTATAAAAATGCAAAGAAATAGGAAAAAGTATGGAAGCATAGAAAAGACATAAAATGAATAACAACAAAAGACACAGAAGACGATTTTCAAAGACGTAAAACGTCTATTAGTTTCACGTTCTCTGATTCCAAACAGGAAATTTCCAGTGAGTTTTGTCAGCACTCATTTAGCCACGAGAGGAAAGTATAACTTAAAGACTTTTAGTTATTTGGGGTAATTATTTCATGGTTAGTTTAAGATAATATTGAAAGGATAACATAATGGCTTTGTAACGAAGAAAGCAAAGAAATGCCATTAAGAGTGAATGAATAGGAATTATTTGTAAAAAGAAAAAGAAAAAAAAAAGAAGCAACTGCAAAATACATTAAGAAAAAAAAGTTCTTTGAAAGGTGAAACAATGCAAGAAAGAAACCATTTCATAGTTGTAGCTTTTAAAGTTCCGTTTCGAGCACACTGGGTTTCAAAAGTAAAGCTTCTGATTAACTTCAACGGAAAGTACAGCATACAATTTATATTCGTGTATATTCCATTCTTATTATTTGAGATTCTTCCTTAGGGAAATGCCCTATATAATAGAAGCTCCTAGTCAGGGAACTAACGCTATTCATAAATCGTTGATATTGTTAATCTCTCAACTTTTAGCCACACTTAAAGGATGTACATCTAGTGGTATATCTTACAAATGTGAATAAATGGATAAAAATCGAATTGAATTATTATTATTATTATTATTATTATTATTATTTACGCCTTTAGAGTTTTTCCCATCAGCGTTAACTGATGTTCTTTCACCGGAGTTTGAGTGACTGCAAGTTTCCTCAAGTCTCCAGGAAGCTTCTCAGTATTCTAGCCGTTCTCAATAATGCTGTCGTTTGGATGGTCTCCACTCGTCAGTCAACTTCCAATTTATCCAGTTCCTTTAAAAATCGTTTAGTTACTGTGCTAAAAGCACCAATTACAACTGGAATAATTGTTACCTTCATGTTCTATAGTTTTTTTTTTCAATTCTCTAGCAAGGTCGAGGTACTTATCCTTCTTTTCACTTTCTTTCAGTTTTATTCTGAGGTCAGCCGGGAGAGCGAAGTCGACAATTTTGGCAGTTCCCTCATTTTTTTTGTTGATTATTATTAGGTCTGGTCTTCTGCCCGAGATTAGGTTATCTGTGTGTATGAAAAGTCCCATGGGAGTTTATGTGTTATTTTCTAGGACAGGTGCTGGGTTGTGCATATACCATTTATTCGTATGGTCAAATTTAAATTTCTTGCATATTACCCAGTGGATCACCTTACTCACCCAGTCGTGTCTAGTCTTATACTCATTCTGTGGTAATTTGCTGCATTCGCTTAATACGTGATTGATTGTTTCATCTCTGTCACCGCATAGCCTTCATTTGCTATTTTGTTACGTCTTATCTATTCTCGCTTTGGTATGATTGGTTCTTACGGCTTTATTTTGTACTGCTATTAGGAGAGATTATTATTATTATTATTATTATTATTATTATTATTATTATTATTATCTCCCTACAGTATATTTTATGAAACCACAATGTTCAACTATCAAATAAAAAGTGTTTGGAGTCTCATTTTTTATTAGTTTATTTACAGCAAAATAAAAATCCATCGGAAAGATTATTAAGCTGGCACTCTTTGAGGATGTTCACATTGTTTTTATTTAGCTGTAAATAAGTTAATAACAGATAAGACTCAAAACACCTTTTATTTAATTGTTGAATATTCTGGCTTCATAAAATATACTGTAGGGAGAATGGGCGTGTCCCTTAGGTACCTCGCCAGGTGTCACATATACCTCTGTACATTGAACTGTAAAGACGTTGTTTCCAGTCCCTACCATAGAACAATGAAGACGTTTTTTCCTGTACCTGCCATAACACAATGAAGATGTTGTTTCCTGTCCCTGCCATAGAACATTAAATACATGGCTCTGTATTGCATATTGAGGTTTGACAGAGCCGTCAATCGAGGATTTCTATAACAGGATGTTCCACCAGTGTAAACAAAGTGATTACCAGAAAACAGGCGATGCGTGGGTGCAAGTAAATCACGTGGGTTGACAGCAAAAAAGATAACGGAATGAATACGAAGGCGTTATAAAATTATATATAGACAGGTACTCACGGCAGGCAGTCAGTTACAAAGTCTCGGTCAGTGGTGATGTCATGGTCAGTCGCGGAGAGCGGCCAGTGAGTGCCCAGAACGGGGCAGAGCAACAGAAGTGCTAAGTGGGGCCCTGATTACGGAATCACCACGTGGCAAAGAAGAAAGAGTCAAAGTAGCAGTCCTTCGTCTGTCCTTCGTCTCCCTGTCTCTCTCACAGTTAACACCTGTTTCAATCCTTTCGAGAAATAAAGTTGCGAGAGCTATATTTTTTGTAAAAAATACGTTATTGTGTTTTCATTACGTCGGCTGTTATATAACATATGGTCATTTTACTTTTCATTATCATCAAGTAAGTTTTTTCCATTTTTGTACCCTTTCTACATACTGCTTCTTCATAGAACACTGTGAACATATTTCTACTTATTAGAATTCGTGACGTTTTCTTTCAATTGTACTTGTATGTATAAAGTATGTTGGCGAACCTGGTCGAGGGCGGCCCGACGGCATCCTATTCAATAGCTATTACACTACTCCTTTCCCTTGTTTGCTCCAGTTAACCCTTGATACGTACCTTATAATAACGAAGGTTAAGCAAGGAGACATCAAGTGCCATTTTTTGAGTCTTTGGTATGACTCGACCTGGAATTGAACCGCGGTCTCCTGGGCCATTGGCTAACACTCTATCCACTAGACCAATGGGCCAGTTATCCAGTTATCTTTCCTCCTGTTTTTTCAGTCTTAGCAATATCACAAATATATCATCATTATTGTTACTAATTCTTGGTATGTGGGAATTCGATAAAATATCTCCCCTGTCACGAAGAATACCAATAAGACTTTAAACAAACTGCAGTAAATTATCTAAATTAATGGTATATTTTTCCCCAAGTCATGCAGAGAGAAAAATGGAATAAACCAATAATGAGGAAAAGAAATTATGAAATTCATTGGCAAAAAAAAAATTAGATTTAGTACTTAATTGCTCCTCCTTGAGCTTTTATGACAGACTTAATTCTTTCTGGAATGGATTTCACTCATTTAAAACAAATTACATTATTAAAGTGGTTCCAACTTTCCCAAATGGCAGTTAACAGATCTTCTTTGGTGTGTGGAGCCTATTCACGGACCATTTGATAAAAAGATTCAAGTTGATCTGCTGTTACTTGACTTAATGGTATATAGTTCAGCCTTTCGCCTGTGAACACTAAATTCGATTTACTTAGCCTCGTATTTAGCTTGAGCGCAAGGTTTCTTTGTTTAATGATACATCAACCATCAGGGGTTATTTAATGCTAAACGCATCCTTATAGAAAGACAGCACTGATAATATTTTACCCATATATTAAGGGATAAGTACGTAAATACCACACCAAAGAGTATTAGTTTAAAAGTGATCTTAAAGCGGCTGTGGTTCGATCTCGCTTCGTGCGAGTTTGTAAGCCAGCACTTTAGCCATTTCGCCAAGGGGTCTTACCCCATTTTGACCTCAAGCAAAAATGTGTTATATAATTAAGGATGATAATTAATTATATTAGTTAATTATTTTAGTTTCGTTTGGTTTGATTTTATGGCACATCAACTATGGAAGGTTATTCAATGCCAAATCTATTTTTATACATTTAAATAGTTCTATTTAAAACAATGCAATTTACCATAAATACACTGCTTAATTCTATTTGACCCATAAATATAACCCTATCAGGTGCTACCTTTCCGGAAGGGATGGCAATGAAAGGGTACTTTTGTTATATAATAGCCGAGGGATTTCGGTTCATGCCTTTGAGTTTAGTTAGGCTGAGAACCTTTCGGCTCAGCACATGGGTTAGTTAAGTGCAACATTGAGGCAGGTGTTAACGCGGGTACGCGCGGGCGGATGGAGGTGTCACTCATATGTCATAATAGTCCGAGACGAAACAGGTTGACAGGGTGCGGGTGACGTCACGCACCGGAAGCGCGCGGAGGTTTGTGTGAGAATCTGAAGAAAGTCAGAGTTGGAAACTAGACACCAAACGAGAAGGATCGATTTTGGAGCTCGCAGACGCGAGGCGAACTAGCGCCCAATGGGGGGGGGGCGCTAAAGTTGGGGGGCCAAATAAATAAGACAGCATAGAAGATTGTGTCTCTCCTCCTTATGTCGAAACCTTTAACTCAAAGTTAATGAAAAGGTTTCGTACCTGAACAAGAAGTCGTTACGTGTTTTCGAATTTCGATATTCCTATGTTCTTTATATGTTCTATTGTTATGAACATTATATGTCCATTTCGCACATGGCCATATTCGTGTATATGGCTATGTAACACTTCACATTCCACAAAGCTCCAATATTACGGGAGGCTCACCATCTAATTATTTAGTGCTATATCTCGGACACTCATTAGGGGACATTTACCCCTCTGCAGAGAAGCAATCGATGTATTCTGCAGCCCAAAGGGAGTGGCCCATTAATTATCTTATTTGTGGTTATAGATTAGGAGTAAGCTAAAAATTTTGAATTGAAGTGTATGTCGCATGCCAAAATCAAATGGTGCACTTGTCGCAGGATATGAAATTAACTAGGTGTTTTGAAATCTGCGGCAGACAGGATGTAGAAAATAAACATATTGGATGCAATGACACCAGATTTAGCTGTCGGGTTTATGGAAAGTTTTTAATGACACGTGTTCTTATCATCATTAGTTAACAATATAATTGATAATATATATAAGAGAGTTATTTAGCCGACGAGTCAGTACAGAGAGTCGGGTCGGAAGCAGAGGGTTGCAGTTAGTCATAAGTTTCGGGCCCAGAGACGACAGCTCGTTGGGGTCAGCTCTGGGTTGGGGAAGAAGAAAAAGTAGAAGGCGTTGTGCGTTTTGAGTTACATAACTTAATCGTTTCACTCTACTTTTCTCGTTCGTTGACGACTGCTGTGTGAAGTGTTGCAGTAAGCACATAAATTTTCGTATCTAAAGAAACAATGGAGTCTCTTTGTACTTGAGAAATGTAACAGCTATATCTTTTTGGCTCTCGTAGGGTAACACCTCTTACTTATATCCGTGTGCGTCATGTTACCTCATTATATGTATGATCTCGTAATGTAACAAATGTTAAATCTGATAAAAATTAATTCAATACTAGAACAAATTCTGGGGGTAAAAAAAAATTTTAAAAAATGTTAATTTTCAAACGAAAATTTTTATTCAAACACAGCAAAAGATTTCGGTGACAAGAAGCCTAAAATAGGATTAGAAATAAGATGTGTGAAGAACACTGGGTAATTTAAAAGATGAATCAACAGGCCAATCTTTTCAATTTACCTGGACTACATAAATACACTAGGTGGCCGTGGTGTAATGGTTATCGTTGTAGGATATGGACACGGCGACACGAGTTCAAATCTTGGACCTGACTGTTTGCATTTCACATAGCACTAATACCCTTGGGAAAGGTATGAATCCAATTATTCTCCCTCCAGCTATAGGTAAACAGTAGGGCAGACTAGGTTCTTCAGCCTTGGTGAGGCAACTAGTCTAGGAGAAGGAAAACTCTGAATTCAAACCTGTTAAACTCCGGTTAAAAAATTGACCTTGTGTCATATCCTGCCCGAGCGGAGGGCTTGGTAAATATGATATGATAAATACACTAGGTAAAAATGAAATAATATCTTATACACACGGATATATGATATTGTTATTAATATACTCTGTAGAATAAGAAATGCTCCTTCATTTCCATTACTCCCAGGTCTACTCTGACTTGAGTGCTAATACTTGTTAGTGTCAAATACATCATTTTGAAAATTATTTCTATTGGATAGAAATACTTGAAACCATATAACTGTGCTAAAAATGATTATTATTAAATGAAATTATTAATTAATTGTCAGAATATCGATAATTTTTATCCGTTAAGGTTTTCAGACTATTTCCTTAATCTATTTTTTTATATACACAACGTTTCGGCTGATATGTCCTCCAGTCTTCATCAGGTATGTTGGGCTACTGTGACCTGTTGGGTAGACTAAGTATAAAGGTGCCCGTGGTGTTTTGGAGGTGCCCGTGGTGTAATTGTTATCGTCGTAGGAAACGGACACGGCGACACGAGTTCAAATCCAGGACGAGACTGATTGCATTTCACATAGCACTAATACCTTTTGGGAAAGGTATGTATCCAATTATTCTCCCTCCAGCTATGGGTAAATAGTAGGACAGACTAGGTTCTTCAGCCTTGATGAGGCAACTAGTCTAGGAGAAGGAAAACTCTGAATTCAAACCTGTTAAACTCCGCTTAAAAATTGACCTTGTGTCATATCCTGCCCGAGGGTTGGTAAATAGGATAAAGATGCATACAATATGGGAGACAATAATCAAAAAGTTTACATTAAAAGCCGTGTTGCCCAGTCATTTGGGGCTGTAGCAGACACCAACTGCTTTTCAAAAAAGGGGTAAGACCCCAACGACGAGTGTCCTTGATATGACACAAAACAATCTGATGGTAAGGCTGGAGCTTTGGAGAATGCGGAGTATCTTTTCATGGCCATCGATCCTAGTGTAACATTGTCAAATATGTCGCCATAATACGAATACGGGAAATATTCAGATATGTAAAACGTTCATATGCATAGGAATCCCGAAACACTGACGACTTTCTTTAGTTCAGGTACGAAACGTTTATTGACTTCTTGTGTTTAGTCTTTCGTCCTCTTATTTCCAAGTCTCTCAAGTCCCTTTTATAATCCTTTTGTGACTGTACAAAAAACACCAATCACGATTGGTATAATTGTCAATATCATGTTTCACGTTTCTTTTCAAATCCTTAGCAAGGTCCAGGTACTTATCCTTCATTTCACTTTCCTTCGGTTTTATTCTGGGGTCAATTTGGACAGCAAAGTCCACAATTTTGCTAGTTCTCTCTTGTGTTTTTTGTTTGGTTTGGTTTGGTTTTATGACATATCAACCTTTGTGGGTTATTTAACGCCAAATCCATTTTTATGTAAATAATCAGTTCTATTGTAAACAATTCGGTTTAGCATGAGTACACAGTTTAATTGTCAAAAACATTTCTATTTCAAACTATTCAATTATATATAACAATTCAGTTTAGGGTAAGTACACTTTCAGAGTCAAAAATAGTTCAATTTAACACAATTCAGTTAAGCAAAAGCACGGTTTTAAATGTAAGTACAGTTTAATTGTAAAAAAAAAACATTTTTTTTCGGGCTATTCAGTTTAGTCAAGCAATTCTACTTCAGCTAATTCAGTTTTGTAAAAGTACAGATTTTGTTTACACACAGTTATATGTCAGAAAAGTTCTATGTTAAACAATTTAGTTTAGTGTAAATACTGTTTCAAGGTTTAAAAACTGTTGTAGTTATATTTAACAATTCAGTTAAGAGTAAATAAAGTTTTAATGTCGAAAAAAAACAGTTCTATTTCAAGATATTCAGTTAAGCTCAAACACGCAGTTCAAATGTAAGTACGGTTTAATTGTCAAAAACATTTCTATTTCAAGCTATTCAGTTTACTCAAACAAATCAGTTTAGCATAAGTATGCCGTTAGTTCTATTTAACCCATAGATAGGGCCCTATCAGATGCTACCACACCAGGCCAGAGTGGAACTGGGAGCAATGGTAATGAAGGGGTACTCCGCATTCCCCTAAGCTCCAGCACTGCTGGAACCTCACCATCAGATTGTTTAGTGTCATATCTAGGACACTCGAGATTAGGTGATCCGTGTGTATGACAAAGTCCCATAGGAGTTTATGTGTGTTATTTTCTAGGACAGTTGCTGGGTTGTGCGTATACCATTTGTTCGTCAAATTTAAATTCCTTGCACATCTTCCAGTGGATCACCTTACCCACCCAGTCGTTTCCAGTCTTATATTCCTTTTGCGCCAATTTGCTGCATTCGCTTATTATGTGATTGATTGTTTCATCTCTGTCATTGCATAGTCTACATATGCTATTTTATTGAGTCTTATCTATTCTTGCTTTGATATGATTGGTTCTTATGGCGTTATTTTGTGCTGTTATTTGGAGAGATTCTGTTTCTCTCTTAAAGTTTCCTTTTCTTAGCCATGTCCAGGTTTTATCGTTTTAGATGTTGTTAATTAGTCGTTTAAAACGCCCATGGAGTTGTTTTCCTTCCCATTTTTGTTTCCTAATTATTGTCATTCTGTTGTCCATCATATCATTATTTTTATTATTGTTATTATTATTATTATACTCCCCGAGAGTTTTTTACACTTGTTAGTTGATGACTTTTCTCAAGGGTTTGAGTGACCACATGTCTCGTCAGGTCCCAAGACTTTTCTCAGTACTCTGGTCGATCTTAATAATGCTGTAGTCTGGATAGTCTCCACTCGTCCTCTTATTTGTGTTGTATAGCCGTAATACAAATATAAGCAGAAACATAATCAAACATAATATACGAACTTCAATAAACGAACGAACACCCTTCTTTATAAAAATATAATCTCTCACACTTTATTCTTGAAAGGGTGATGTTGGTTGTGTGTGAGAGATGAGTTGGAGACGGGGACAGACAGCTATATTGACCCAAGTTCTTCTGACCATAGCAGCAACTCTTCCTCATTTTGGCTGAGGTTGCTCAACCGTGGATCACTGAGAACCCAAAGCCCTCTGTCTGCCGCTGGCTCTCACATCTGCATCTTGTCCCCAACTGACTCGAACCGCCCGGGCACCTGGTTATATTATTGTCTCGCACCCACCTGCTTCCGCTGTTCTTCCGCTTATTTACACAGGTGCATCTCTTGATTGACTGGTCAGTCGAGGGTCAATATATAACATTTGCTAGTCTTTCATTCCCTTTACCGATTATTTGAGGATTGTTCCAAGTGCATCAATTACTATTGGTATCATCGTCACCTTCATGTCCCCTAGTTTTTTTAGTTCTCTACCTAGGTCTAGGTATTTATCTCTGGGGTTTTTTTCTTTATTTCTTTTAATTTTATTCTGTGGTCTGTCGGGACGACAAAGTCCACCATTCGGTAGGATTATATCTACAACCAAAAACAAAACGTTAGAAATCAACGTTAGAATTGAAGACGCTTCTCCTCCAGTTTAAATGAAGTAACTTGAAAAAAACGAAAAAAAAAAACGTCAATAACAAGCAAAAGAAAAATTCAATTAAATTGATATATATATATATATATATATATAGTCATCGAAAATGTATCTAAAAATAGAATAATTAAAATAATATAAAATAAACAAATTCAACAGCCCTTAATCTATAAAAAGTTGAAATATAAATAAATAAATAAATCTCAGTCATTTGTAGCAAATTCATAATTCAGGTGAATTTGATATAGTTCATTTTCGTGAGATAAGGTTATTTAAGTTAAACTTTTTTAATGAAGTAATCTATGAATGAATCAATTCAATATCGTGAATAAACAAACACTAATCATGAATTTTAACATAATCAAAATATATAGGTTTATTGGCATGTCAACCTTTGTAGGTTATTTAATGTCAAAGCCATTATCCTTGAAGAACAGTAGTGGCTCTATTTGACCCATGACTGGGGGTTTATACCTTTCCCAAGGGTATTTGTCCGAAAGTAAACGTAATAGCGCGACTGGAGTTCGAACTCGCTTCTACGATTTTGCAGTCCAGCGCTTTAACGATTACACAACGAGGACACCTTCTTCAAAATATGTAGAATTCATATCTAATTATATATAGATAAATAATATGATACAAACAATAAATAGATATAAAAGTAAATATATAAAAATCGTAACTTTACTTTAAAATATACCGTGTTCTTGGAGGGACAATACACAAACACACACACACACACACACACACAAACATATATATATATATATAGTAAAACAAAGTTGGCGACCTTAGTCGAAGGTGACCCGAATGCTCCCTTTTCAATAGCTACTACACCAAAGTGTAAGAGAGGGCGCTACTCTATTCCCTGGATTGTTCCAGTTTACTCTTTACCTGTACCTTATAAAGCTGAGTGTTAAACGACGTGGCATCAAGTACGATTTTTTGAGTCTTTGGTATGACTCGACCTGGGATTGAACCCCGATCTTCCAGACCACTGGCGAACACTCAACTTATATATATATATATATATATATATATATATATGTGTGTGTGTGTGTGTGTGTGTGTGTGTGTGCCTGTGCATTGGCACAATGGTTAGAGCGTTTGCTAATGGTCCAGGTTTCAACAATCATCATCATAAAGTACGTATCAAGGGTAAGTGGACCAATCTAGAGAGAGGAGTAGCACCCCCTACATCTTGGTGTAGTAACTATTGGAAAGGGAGCTATCGGGTCGCCTTTGATTACGTTTGACCGACTTTATATATATATATATATATATAGCCAACTTAGTAAAATTGCTCACGAAATCCCATACCAAGATCATAAATCATTTGAAAGGATCCAGAGTTAGGATTTCCACCACAGTATTCTGGATTGTTTTATTATTATCATTTTTAAGCAGCGTCTTATCAACCGAAAAGGACATCGACACGCGGCTAACGAAGGCATGGACAGCTATCAATAGACTATCGATCATATGGAAATCAGACCTAACCAATAAAATGAAACGCAATTTCTTCCAGGTAGCGGTTGTATCGATACTGCTGTATGGATGCATTACTTGGACGCTGACTAAACGGCTGGAGAAGAAGCTAGACGGCAATTACACAAGAATGCTGCGAGCAATATTGAACAAGTCCTAGCGGCAACACCCCATAAGATACCAGCTATACGGCCACCTGCCTCCCATCACGAAAACTATCCAAGCTAGACGAACCAGACATGCAGGACACTGCTGGAGAAACAGAGACGAGCTCATGAGTGATGTACTCCTATGGACCCTCACATGTGGCCGAGCAAAACCAGGACGACCAGCTCGAACATACATACAGCAGCTATGTGAGGATACGGGATGTAGCCCTGAAGACCTGCCAGAGGCGAAGAACGATAGGGAGAAATGGCGAGAGAGGGTCAGGGATATCCGTGCTAATGGCACGACATGATGATGGTGATGATCTGTATCCAGATCAAATTCTGTTACGTCATTCATTCGTTTGATCTCGAACATTGTTTTAACCTTCCAATGAAATTATTTCGTCATATAATTCAATTGAACATCATTGTAATCCTATACACTGATTTCAAATACAAAGTTTACATAAATTCTATTCTCATTAATTTTCAGTGTATTGATGTGTCATCTAGTCTGTTAATTAAAATCTTACCACATCAAATATCATGAATGAGAGAGAGAGAGAGAGAGAGAGAGAGAGAGAGAGAGAGATAAGTGGGGGAGGGGGATATACTAAAGGAAAATATAGTGATATCACAAAAGAAAGAAAGAAAGAAAGAAAAGATAGGTTAAAAAGGGAGGGAAAGAGAGAGAGAATGAGAGAGAGAGAGAGGGAGAAAGAAAGAGACAGAAGTGAAGGAGAGGGGATATACTAAAGGAAAATATAGTGATATCACAAAAGAAAGAAAAAAGAAAGAAAGAAAAAACGAAAGAAAGAAAAGATAGGTTAAAAAGGGAGGGAAAGAGAGAGAGAGAAAGAGAGAGAGAGAAAATGAAAGAAAAATTGGAGAGATATAGAAATGAGATAGAGAGAGAAAAAAAGAGAAATTTAAAGAGTGATGAAGAGAGAGAGAGAGAGAGAGAGAGAGAGAGAACGGTGAGGAAGAGGGGCTATCAGAAAGGAAAACACCGATATCACAAAATAAGAGAGAGAGAGAGAGAGAGAGAGGGGGGGGTAGGCAAAATAATCAAATTAGATTTTTGCATTTGTTGCAAATGTTGCCACGAAATCCCATTAATGATTCAATCGTCAAAGAGATGGAAGACTGGATTTAAAAAAAAAACTGTTTTAATCAATAAATTTTTCTTTCTTTTTAAGTTGATGCTGTTGTTGTTGCTGCTGTTATTGTTGTTGTAGTTGTTGTTGTTGTTGTTGTTCTTCTTCTTCTTCTTCTTCTTCTTCTTTGTGTCTTTTTATAAATACATAATCCTTCTTCATTTCTAAAAATTCTGTTTGTTATTATTATTATTATTATTAATTCTCTCTTCTCCCAAGTTCATGGCCTCTTCCTCCACCTCATCATCCAAATTAACCATCTCCTCCTCTCTCTTCTTCTTCTTCTTCTTCTTCTTCTTCTTCTTCTTCTTCTTCTTCTTCTTCTTCATTTGTAGTACTCGTCGTACTGAATTAAATTCCTTGTGACAGATATTTTTGATTGTGCTGCAAATAAATACGCCAAAGCCCAAATCCTTGATCACTGGAGACTATGGGTCAATACTACAGGATTGAACAATGTAGCTAGCATTGGATGAAATGCTTGGATCAATCTGTCATTTACAAACTTAGCTTGGCATAAGACCAGAATTACGGAGCACTCAGTTCGAATGTAACTCATTCCCACCTCGCTAAACATTATATCATGTGAGGTGGCCAAATTCTTGGTTATTCAGTCTTATGGTCAAATGATACTTAAAATAGGGTGTTTAAAGATCACTGAATTTTTGCCAGTAATTTATCAGTTCCGTACATAATTAGGTTGCTCAGTCGGCTGGGGCTGTAGAATATACTGACTGACCCCCCACCACCACCACAAGTGTCCTGGATATGACACTAAACAGTCTGATGGTGAAGTCCCAGTAATGTTGGGGCCTTGGGGAATACGGAGTACCCCTTCATTGCCATTACTCCCAGATCCATTCTGGCCCGGCGTGGTAGCACCTGATAGGGCCCTATCTATGGGTTAATTAGAACTAACGGCATACTTAGGCTAAACTAAATATCTTGAAATAGAAATATTTTTTGACAATTGAACCGTGCTTACATTCGAACTGCGTGCTTGAACTAAACTGAATTATTTCAAATAGAACTGTTTTTTGACATTTAAACTGTATTTACACGAAACTAAATTGTTTAACATAGAACTGTTCTGACATGTAACTGTGTGTAAACAAAATCTGTACTTTTATTAAACTGAATTAGCTGAAGTAGAATTGTTTGACTAAACTGAATAGCTCGAAATTGAATTTTTTTTTTACAATTAAACTGTACTTACATTTAAACTGCGTGCTTATGCTAAACCGAATTGTTTTAAATTGAACTATTTTCATGAAAATGGATTTGGCGTTAAATGACCTTCCAACTGTACTTACACTAAACTGAATTGTTATAAATAACTGCTTGAATAGTTTGAAGTAGAAATGTTTTTGACAATTAAACTGTGTAATCATGCTAAACTGAATAGAACTGATTATTTACATAAAAATGGATTTGGCATTAAGTAACCTACTAAGGTTGATATGCCATAAAACCCAACAAAAGAAACAAACAAACTTAATTAGGCGATAACTCAGAAACAGCTAATGCTCTCAATGGTTTAAGGCCTCTATGTTAGACAAAGTAAGGCTTATTAATTTCTGAAAAAAAAATTTTTCCCGACTATAGATGGTTCCTGATTTGTTGGGACTAGAATACACCAAATGTGTCCTCTGTCGAACGATAAACGATCACCCCAAAAGCTGTCCGGATATTAAACATCTGGTGGTAAGGCTCCTCTGGAGTTCTAAAATCCCTTCGTTTTCAATACTCCCAGGTCCACTCTGACTTGGAGTGATAGTAACTGTTGAGTTAATTGATTGAATTTAACGGCATATCAGCATATATGGGGTTATTTTATGCCCCACAGTTAGAGAATTGCGTCGATTATATGCTGATATTAACATTTTTTTGCTCACCGTTTTATCGAATATAAATATTTTTTAAACAGATTTATTTGACCCATAGATGGAACCCGAAAAGGTACTACCATTTCAGAGTTGACCTGGGAGTAATAGAAATAAAAAGGTACTCTACTCTTGTCAGATCTCCATTATTGGAGCCTCTCAATCAGATGCAGTTCGATGTCCTTACAAGGACACCCTTGGGGGGGCTGTCTTACCCTTTTGCAGAGGATACAGTCGGCGTATTCTAAGCACAATCTACAGGACAGGCGTAACGTATAGGTTCGTATGGAGGGAGTTCCTATCCTGGTTTTAAATTTAAGGTCTTTCTTGCTCCTAGACTGGTCGGCCTACCCACAAGGCTATAGAACCCAGCCTTGCATACTATTTACCCATAAATCAGAAAGAGGGTCACTGTGGCGCAGTAGTTAACGTTCTCAAATGTGATATTGTGGTTAGCAGGCTCGAACTCCAGTCATACCATTAAGTTCGGATTAATAACCTGGGGAATTTGCATGAATTCCCTTATCGTCTAGGCTGGTAGAATACACCGACTGCATCTCTGCTGAGGGTTAAGACGAATATCCGGATCATGACATTGAACCCTCAGATGGTGAAACTCCAGGCTTGGAATTTTAAGGAAAATGAAATTCCCCTTAATCGTCATTGCTCTCATGTCTACTCTGACTCAACGTAGTAGCACCTGATAGGTTCCTACCTCTGGATAAAAAAAGAACTGTTTGACATTCAAATTGTGTACTAACAATGTTTATTTGAATTGTCAGTGATACATTGCCATACTTGGAACAATTTAACTTGGAACAACTTAACCGTGGGCCAACGAATGAGGAATGTTGAATAGAATTATTAGTGTTGATTAGCAATATTTAAAACTCTAAAGGTCTAAGTTGAATTATTAATGTTACATAGGAGGTGCCAGTGGTGTAATGCTTATCGCCGTAGGGGAATGGACACGGCGACACGAGTTCAAACCCTGGACGAGACTGATTGCATTTCACATAGCTCTAATACCTTTTGGGAAAGGTATGAATCCAATTATCTTCCCTCCAGCTATGGGTAAATAGTAGGGCAGACTAGGTTCTTCAGCCTTGGTGAGACAACTAGTCTAGGAGAAGGAAAACTCTAAATTCAAACCTGTTAAACTCCGCTTAAAATCATTGACCTTGTGTCATATCCTGCCCGAGCGGAGGGGTTGGGTAGATATAATTATCGGTGTTACATAGCGATGCTTGACACGATTTAGATATGTGCAAATAAAATTATTTATGTTAGCAATATTCGAAATCCTTTTTAGTGAATAAAAACAAATGATTAATGCAAAATCAAACTATTTGTGTTAAAATTAGCTCTGAATCATTTGCAAATAAGACTATCAAAAAACTATTGCCTTATTAATCAAATATATAACCATTTAACAGTATGAAAACAAATGGGTTCTGGCTATTTTGAAAAAAGTTATCTACAAACTATGCGTTTACTCATCATATATATGTATAAAGAAGATTTAGCATTATATAACGTAAGATATTTGATATGATATAAAGCCCAACCAAGCCAAATCATACATATCTGATATATGTGTACAAAGATGTAGCATTAAATAACGTAAGATATTTTATATGACATAAAGCCCAACCAAACCAAATCATATATATCTGATATATGTGTACAAAGATGTAGCATTAAATAACGTAAGATATTTTATATGACATAAAGCCCAACCAAGCCAAATCATACATATCTGATATATGTGTACAAAGATGTAGCATTAAATAACGTAAGATATTTTATATGACATAAAGCCCAACCAAGCCAAATCATACATATCTGATATATGTATATAAAGAAGATTTAGCATTAAATATGCTACAATTGTTGATATGTTATAAAACCCAGCCAAAAAAAATCATATATATCTGATATATGTGGATAAAGAGGATTTAGCATTCAATAACGTAAGATATTTGATATGACATAAAGCCCAACCAAACCAAATCATATATATCTAATATATATATATATATATATATAAAGATGATTTGGGATTAAATATGCTATATTGTTCAATCTGCAAAAAAAAACTATCCAGACCAAATCCTATATATCTAATATATATGCAGAAAGAGGATTTAACATTAAATAACCTACAATGGTTGATATGCCATAAAACCCAAACAAACCGAATCATAAATCTTTAATATATATGTATAAAGAGGATTTAGTATCAAATAACCTGCAATGGTTGATATACCATAAAGCCCAAACAAACCTAATCATAAATCTTAAATATATAAGTATAAAGAGGATTAACATTAAATAACCTACAATGTCATCAAAGCCAACCAAATCAAATCATATATTTTTAATATATATGTGTAAAGAGGATTTGACATTAAATAACCTACAATGGTTGATAAGCCATAAAATCCAACCTTACTAAATCATATATATTTAATATATATGTATAAAGAGGATTTAGCATTAAATAACCTACAATGGTTGATATGCCATCAAAGCCAACCAAACCAAATCATATATATTTGATATATATGTATGAAGAGGATTGAACATTAAATAACCCACCATGGTTGATAAGACATAAAATCCAACCTAAGTAAATAATATATATTTAATATATATGTATAAAGAGGATTTAGGATTAAATAATCTACAATCGTTAATATGTCATAAAACCCAATGAAATAAACCTAACAAATCAACCTTGTGTTATGGAATAGCCGAGGGATTTCGGTTCATGCCTTTGAGTTTAGTTAAGCTGAGAACTTTCGGTTCAGCACATGGGTTAGTTAGGTGCAACATTGAGGCAGGTGTTAACGCGGGCGCGTGCGGGCGGATGGAGGTGTCACTCAGATGTCATAATAGTCCGAGACGATACTGGGTGACAAGATGCGGGTGACGTCACGCACCGGAAGCGCGCGGAGGTTTGTGTGAGAATATGAAAAGAGAGTCGGGTACTAGACGCCAAACGAGAAGGATCGACTTTTGGAACTCGCAGGCGGGAGGCGAACTAGCGCCCTATGGGGGGGCGCTCGAGATGGGGGTCAAATGAATAAGACAACATAGAAGATTGTGTCTCTCCTCTTTATGTCGAAACCTTTAACTCAAAATTAATAAAAAGGTTTCGTACCTGAACAAGAAGTCGTTACGTGTTTTCGAATTCCGAGATTCCTATGTTCTATCGTTATGAACATTATATGTCCATTTCGCACATAGCGTTGATTGTGAATATGGTACACTTGCCAGAACCACTGTTTTACTACAAGGATAGCTTTTGATATTAAATATTCCAAACCAGAATAAGAATAGTTTATTAGAAGAGATGGTTATGTCTTTCGTAAGGGTATGAACGTGGTGTTATGCACAGTCTCAAAAACTATTTGATCTCGGGACGCAAATTCCATTTAAAATTGTCTTGTGATATTCAGCATTATGCTGTCGGCCTTTTCCAAGAATTCCACGTAGAGTTTCATTTGACAGAAAAATTTCCAGTATGTTAATGACATTACTTCATAATTACTGGTAGTTAGAATCAACTCCAAAAACGATAGCTGGAAAGACGAAGCTCAAAAATCAGATAAATACGTAGATGAATAATTGGAAAAACATTCTAATAGTTTCGTTTGGTTTGATTTGGTTTTAAGGCATATCAACCATTATAGGTTATTTAATGCCATATCCATTTTTATAAGAATATTTAGTTGGTTGGTAGTTTGGGTTTTAAGGCATATCAATCATTGTAGGTTATTTAATGCCATATCCATTTTTATACAAATAATTAGTTGGTTGGTAGTTTGGGTTTTATGGAAGGTAATTTAACGCCAAATCCATTTTCATGAAAATAGTTCTATTTCAAATAATTCAGTTTAGCATGAATACGCAGTTTAACTGTAAGTACAGTTTAATTTTAAAAAGCATTTCTATTTCAAGCTATTCAGTTTAGTCAAACAGTTCTATTTCAAACAATTCAGTTTATCATAAGTATGCAGTTAGTTCTACTTAACCCATACATAGGGCCTCATCAAGTGCTACCATTCCGGGCCAGAGTGGACCAGGGAGGAATGGCAATACTCTGCA
>OY757927.1:21041036-21158536 GCA_963585895.1 Sepioteuthis lessoniana | reverse complement strand
TTTTTTTTTCTTTTTACTTCTTCAAAAAAGGCTTTTCAGCATTTGGGATGTTGAATAGATCTTTTATAGATATCAGCTTCACGGACAAACAAACCTGTTTACATTTTCACTACATCAGCAAACGATTAGTTGACATAAGACAACTTTGTGCCGCAAGTAACAGAAGGAAGTATCTCAAGAGTTGATTTAGTTCAGTTTTAGAACAATATGTCAGCATTGCTCGAATTGTAAATATGATTTTCTAAATATATAGCTTTTCATTCGAATCCCTTGTGCAAGCTGGCGTATTCATTTTGCTCGGTTATCTATACGAAAGACTGCTTGTATTTCTCTCGACGGCCCAATGTATGGCACTATCAAATTTCGTTGGCATGCTTACTGGATAGAGATGAAGGTTTTGATGAAATTTCTTTTGTTCTTCATAAATAGATAGATATGAGAAGACTGATATAGATAGATATAAACAGGAGGTGCCCGTGGTGTAATGGCTACCGTCCTAGGAAGTGGACACGGTGAAACGAGTTCAAATCCTGGCCGAGACTAATTGCATTTCACATAGCACTAATACCCTTGGGAAAGGTATGAATCCAATTATTCTCCCTCCAGCTATGGGTAAATAGTAGGGCAGACTAGGTTCTTCAGCCTTGGTGAGGCAACTAGTCTAGGAGGAGGAAAACTCTGAATTCAAAACCTGTTAAACTTCGCTTAAAAATTGATCTTGTGTCACATCCTGCCCGAGCGGAGGGGTTTGGTAAATATGTTAAACAGAGTGAAATAGATAGATAGATATGAGCAGACTGATATAGATAGATATAAACAGACTGAGATAGATAGATAGATAGATAGATGACGGACAAAAATAGCTCGACTGATTTATAAATCGATATATAAAGAATGAAATAGATCGATATGAAGAAGTTGACTTTTAGTCTTTAAGTGCAAAGTAGTAGTAGTATCAAATACGTGTCCAAAGACTATGGATATGAAATATTCGTATATAAAATAAATGTGGGATTTCATATGAATTCATGGGAGTGCTCGAATGGCTATTATCATACGTGGTCAACGCAATAAGTTTCCAGATCTTTCATTTGTTTCCACACAGTTAAATGGTTTTAAGTACAGAAAAACATTAAATACGTGGTTCCTTCAATAAGTTTTCAGACTTTTTTGTACAGGCGTTTAGAATTGTCGTAGACTCTTGAAGGTTAAGTATGTTATTGCTATACATCTTATGAGATGACTGACCAATTTTTATGATTTCCGGTTCAAATGAACAGCTACAGCAGCAATAGGAATACACACTACTAAAGCCTGATTGTCACAGATGGTGAATTTCAAAAATGCAATCTGGACGTGAGGACACTTTAGAAGAACGATGTGCAATAGAATTGTGTTTTAAACTTGGAAAAATGCCAGAAAAACGTATGGAATGCTTCAGACTGCTTTTCGACCATCTTGCATGAACCGAGCATCAGCATTTGAGTGGAATAAGAGATTCAAGGAAGGCAGGGAGTCTGTGAGGGATGATGAGAGGTGTGGGAGGAGTAAGGAAGTCAATACAGCAGAGTTGATTGGCCAAAGGGTTAGGGTTAGGGTTACTATATTGAGGTTTTAAGGGAGTTCAGAAAGAGATTCCGTCGGAAGAGGCCTGCACTCTTCAAATCGGTTAAGTGGCATTTCCACCAGAACAATACACCAGCCACAGACTATTTAACCAAGATGGACATCAAGACAGTTATTCACCCTCCCTATAGTCCAGACCTTGCTCCCAGTGACTTTTGCTTATTCACTAAGCTCAGAGTCTGTCATTATGAGACAATTGAGGAGATGAAAGAGGTTGTGACGAAGGTTATTGACCTCCAGAAGTTGTTGGAACGATATGCTTCAAGCTGTAATCAAAACTCGCTTGATTTTTTATCAATCTGATATCTTACCTCTAAGCAATCGTCCTAAAGGAATTTTTAAGGTGTAACAAATCACTCAATATGTTCCGAGCTTAACTAATAAAACAACAACTTGTAAGCAAAATTCGACTTTATTTATCAACATAGACTCCTTCTAGGGTAATTCACTAATTCGAACCCTTCTCTATCTATTCGATGCCTTTTTTGTAGAACGATTTGTCATTGACCTCAAAATACACCTCAGTTTCTGATATCACTTCAACATTGGAGCAAAATCACTTTCTCGGGAACATTCTTTTAGTCACTAGGGGCCAGATGTGGAGAATAGGGTTGTGCGGAAATAATTCGAAGAACAATTCATGTAGTTTTTCCATTATTGCGATCGACTTGTGATACGGTGCATTATTGTCTTGGTTGGTTGGTTGGTTGTTTGGCTTTTATGGCATATCAACCTTGTAGGTCATTCAACGCCAAATTCTGTCTATATATACATACATATTCAACCAAAGATTTCAAAACTAATATTAAGGTAGGTAGAATTTTCTATTAGCAGGATTTCATTTGTTTGCACAAGATTAACCAGTTTTAAGTTGTCATATTTTTTGGTACAACTCTGTCTCTGTCAAGAAGGACAGAATATTGTCTTGGTAAAAGAGCACTTTTTATTCATATTTATTAATATTTATATTGTCTTGGTAAAAGAGCACGTTTTCTTTTTCATTGATGGCTGTTTTTTGTGATGCACCAATAATGCTATATATATTCTTCATGGATGGTTCTTCATTTCTCAAGATAATAGATGAACAAAATACCTTGCACATCCCAAAATACGGAGGCCAAAACCTTGCCTGCTGACGTTTGCGTCTTTGGTCGCTGTGGACGGCTTTCACCTGCTGCTGTCCACTCACCTGATGACTGTTTTGACTCTGGAGTGAAGTGATAGATCAATGTTTCATCCATTGTCACATATTTACGCTAAAACTCCTTTTTGTCGCGTTGAAACAGTTGCAAACAACGTTCTGAATCGTTTGTAATATAATGGCTGAGGAATTTCGTTTTATATATCTTGCCTATCAGTTTAGTTAGGATGAGAACCTTTCGCTCAGTGCATAGGTTAGTTAGGTGCAAACATGAGCGTAGGTGTTCATGCGCGCGCGGGGAGGATGTGTCATTTAGAGATGTCAAAATAAAAATCCCAGATAGAAAATGACCGGGGGATGTGAAGGACGTCATGCACCGGAAGCGTGCGCTGAGGATTTGGGGATTTGAGAAAAATCAGTGTTTAGTTTTAGCGTCCGAAGAAGAAGGTTGACTTTCAGGGCTCGCCGAGACCAGGCCAGTAGTTTGCCGTGGGGGTCGCACGTGGTCTGGAGCAGATGGAAAAGTCAGCATAGAAAGATTGTGTCTCTCGTTCTTCATGTCGAAAAACCTTTTAACTCATACTAAAAAGTTTCGTACCTGAACTAAGAAGTCGTAAAGTTTTTCGTGTTTCGGGATTCCTATGTTATCTATATATGAGTTATGAACATTCTATGTACATTTCACATATTTATGTCTGGCTATGTAACACGTTGACAAATTGTTGTTTTAGTTCGACTGTAAGCAAAAGCGATGGGTACTTTAAACACAGCTTTCTCATTGACAAATGTTCATGCAAAATGGTGAATATGCTGCTTTCTGATATCTTCCAACTCTCTGCTATTTCACGCATCTTCAAGGAGTTTGTATAGTTTTTTGGTGTTTTCCTGGACAACTGCCGAATTTGTGTGACCTGAGCGTTCAGCACCACTTGTGTCATTACGACCACATTTAAAGTCAGCATACCTCCTCTTAACCGTTGTTTCCAACAGACATTTACTAAGCCATTGCTTTGCTTGAACAATATATTTCTCCTCAGGAAGCAATGTTTTACCAACACACGAAATTCAGAAATTTTTCTATTGTTTTGAAAATTTGCAGCAGTAAAAGTTTGTGACCTTAGTCGAAGTGACCCGAAGGCACCCTTTTCAATAGCTACTACACCATGGTATAGATAAGGGTACTACTCCATTCCTTGGAATGCTCCACTTTACCCTTAATGCTAACCTTATAATTCTGATTGTTAAGCAAGGCGGCATGTAGTATCATTTTTTGAGTCTTTGCAACAGTAAATAAAAGTAAAGTTGGCGACCATAGTAGAGGTCGACCAGAATTCCCCCTTTTTCAATAGCTACTACCTCAAGGTGTAGATGCTACTCCGTTCCCTTGATTGCTCTAGTTTACCCTTGATATCTACCTTATATTGTTGAGTGATAAGCAAGGAGGTATCAAGTACCATTTTAAAAGTCTTTGGTATGACTCGATCGGCGATTTAACCGATGTCTCCTGGACCATTGGCGAACACTCAACTGGCTCATTACAACAGTTAAGTTGGCGACCGTAGTCGAGAGCAATCAGAAGGTCCCCTTTTCAATAGCTACTACACCAAGGTGTAGGCAAGGGCACTTCTCCCTTCCCTGGATTGCTCCACTTTACTCTTGATATGTACATTATATTGCACAGTGTTAAGCAATGAGGTATCAGGTACCATTTTAAAAGTCTTTGGTATGACTCGACCTGGGATTGAACCCAGGTCTTCCGGATCATTGGCGAACACTCTACTTCCTAGGTCAATGAACTGTCTTAACTGTAATTTGTAAACTAATAATACGATTGGGCTCACATTTTGACAGTTGCCATTATATAAAAATCGTATAAATTTTTTAATAGTAGCACCAACTCTATGACAGGCCCTGGACTTATTGAGCGATGTTATACATTCATGTACGTTTATCGGCTACCGGTTTGCTCAATTCATGGGAAGATCTTTGCATTTACGCATACGAGGCAGCCAGCAATTTCTCACTCGACAGCTCAACCCAGAGCGGAGGAGCATATATATATATATATATATATATATATATATTGTCATCCTCATACAGACTGTTTCGTTGTATTACAACTCTTCAGTGTGACTAGACACAAGAGATGGTTCAAGCTGGAATAGGATGAATAAATATACATATTGGTAGGTAGGTCCACAAAGAGATTTGTATTTTTTTAAAACTATTTTGTTCTTACATACGTGTTATATATTGGATATATTAGCTGGAAACATATTTATATATAACATGTATGTAAGGACAAAATAAATAAATTTAAAAAAATACAAATTTCTTCGTGGATCTATTTTAACATATTTTTTTAATTCTTACTTTGGAACTACAACTCGCATATATATATATATATATATATATATATATATATATATATATATATATATATATATATTTTCTTTAAGAAAAAACAACGAAACTAATCACAAAGAATTATAAATTTATTTCCATCCTGTTACGCATTTTTGAAATTTCCAAAAACACGAAAAAAAATTAACAGGACTTCTTCAGATCTTTTTGATAAAAAAACTTAAAGAAATTATTGCTCTGTATTATTGGTACATTGAGCTCTTTACCAGGAAAATTTAAATATTCATTCATGAATAATTTCTTGTCCTGATGGAATTACTCCCAACTCCGGTTTAACTGGACTAAGTATACATATATATATATATATATATATATATATATATATATATATATTTCTAATGTTAATAAGATTTTAATTTAAGCACTCACACAAAGTATTCCAGTCAGTTGGTCAGTCAGACTAAAAAATGTTGCCTATAGAAAAATACTTGTTTGACACATCAATGGTTTAGTTTGCAAGAGTTTTTTTTTTTTTTGTTTCTTTTTTCTTTTTTGAGTTTTTAGACTGTTCTTTTTTTCCTTTTTTTGGTGGCTGAATTTTTGGTATCTGTTTTAACCCTTTGTACAACATGTGTTAATGCTGAACTATCATTTTTTCATTTATATTTGCCACAGAGCTGGACTAGATCTGCTCGTAAAAAATGAAAGGAAGAATAAAAAAAGAAAGGAAAAAGCATTAAAGAAAATTTCTTCTGTAGAAGTATGTCTTTCATGATAATATTTTTGATAAATGATTCATTTTAAAGAAAGAAAGAAAGAAAGAAAGAAAGAAAGAAAGAAAGAAAGAAATCATTCTACGGGAAGGAATGCGATATAATTAGAAAGAAAGAAAGAAAGAAAGAAAGAAAGAAAGAAAGAAAGTTATTGTATGAGATGAAGGAAAGAGATCTATTAAAAGAAAGAGAGAAAGAAAAAAGAAAGAAAGAAGAAAATATTCTATGAGAAGGAATGAGATATAATTAGAAAGAAAGAAAGAAAGACAGACAGAAAGAAAGAAAAATATTTTGAAAGAAAGAAAAAAGAAAGAAAGAAAGAAAGAAAGAAAAAAGAAAGAAAGAAGAAAATATTCTAAGAGAAGGAATGTGATATAATTAGAAAGAAAGAAAGAAAGAAAGAAAGAAAGAAATCGAGAAAAATATTTTGAAAGAAAGAAAGAAAGAAATTTTGAAAGAAAAAATAAAGAAAGAAAGAAAGTTATATGTTTGAGATGAAGGAAAGTGATCTATTAAAAGAGGGTAAAAGAAAGAAAGAAAGAAAGAAAGAAAGAAAGAAAGAAAGAAAGAAAGAAAGGAAATACTTGGGAAGAAATAAAGGAAATACCAGAATGAAAGAAGAGAATCAAACTGAATATATAAATGGATGGAAGGAAAAAAAGACAAAAGAGAAAGAAAAAAGAAAAAGAAAGGAAAAGAAAATTATTTGTATGAATAAAAAGAAAGAAAAACACGATTACATGAATAAAAGTTGAGGAATAAATAAAGACGTTAAGAGAGAAAGAAAGAAAGAAAAAAGTGTCTGAAAGGCAAGAATGAAACAAAATGTGAAGAATCAGATTCCTGTCTGGTCAAAGAAAACAAATGAAAACAGGCGCCAGGATTCGTATCTCTTGATAACAATTGATAATGTAACGAGAACTATCAAGACATATCCTGCATTGGCTCAAATTCATACGAAGAATAAGAGCAAGAGTTAGTCTAAAAGTAGCTACAATATTTATTTAATCACCAGAGGCTTTCGTGTGAACAAAACATCTGAGGTAATGCTATTTATTTATTGTCTGGTAAGATGGAAATAATGATGATAAAAATCGTGATGATGAAAATCATTATTTTAGTTAGGTTTATCAGGTTTTATTGTGTTTTACGGCATAACAAGTCTTGTGGGTTATTTGATGCCAAATTATATATATATTTATATCAGATAAGATCATTAGAAAATTCATTTCGGCGATTTTTAAGAGGATGTTCCTTTAGATGTAATACAGGTTTGATGGAGTTATTACTATTACACCCTTGGCATGATGGTTAGAGTGTTCGCCAATGAACCGGGAGATCAGGGTTCAATCAAAAAATTGTACTTGATGCCTGTTTGCTCAACACTCAGCATTATAAGGTACGGATCAAGGGCAAAGTGGGGCAATCCATGGAAAGGAGTAGCGCTCACTTTACTACTATATATATATATATATATATTTGGAGGTGTCCGTGGTGTAATGGTTATCGTCGCAGGAAGTGGACACGGCGACACGAGTTCAAATCCTGGACGACACTGATTGCACTAATAACCTTGGGAAAGATATGAATCCAATTATTCTCCTTCCAGCTATGGGTAAATAGTAGGGCAGACTAGGTTCTTCAGTCTTGGTGAGGCAACTAGTCTAAGAGAAGGAAAACTCTCAATTCAAACCTGTTAAACTCCGCTTAAAAAAAATTGACCTTGTGTCATATCCTGCCCGAGCGGAGGGATTGGTAAATAGGATATATATATATATATATATATATATATATATATATATATAATTTGAAAGCATATGGTTTGTAGGATGATTATTGTTAAACGGGCCACAGTTCATTGGTTTGCACACAGTTTAACAGTAACGCTAATAATTCTAAATGGTTTCAAGTATTGCTCTTTAACACAAATAATTCTTGAGGTATATTTTCTTTTTTTTTTTTCCAAAACCTCTTGCAATTGCCATGAATAGTTGATTTGGCATAGCTGGAGTGCGATGTGGACCCGCGGCTTAGTGGTAGAGTTTTCCCCCTACATTAGCACTGGTTTGAAAATTAATTCTCTTAGGTTTGGGTTGTATGTTCCTAATATGTAGTGCTTCGAGAATCTGTAGTTTTTGCTTGTTATTTTGATGTTCTAACACTATTTATAGAAACAAATTTAAACGTAAAC
Source organism: Sepioteuthis lessoniana (assembly GCA_963585895.1). Lineage (NCBI taxonomy): Eukaryota > Metazoa > Mollusca > Cephalopoda > Myopsida > Loliginidae > Sepioteuthis > Sepioteuthis lessoniana. Next base: position 21,150,441 of record OY757927.1, on the reverse strand, counting down.
GCTACACACGGCAACTTTACAGACGCTCTTCTTCTTACAATGTAGTAATGTACATACAAAAGTTACATCACTTTTGTAATAGATCCTCCCCTGATGATGGCCCAAAGTCGGACAGAAAGTACTTGGGAAATAAATGATTATGGAAGATACATTAACTAATTACCGCCGACTTTTACAAAATCAATACAGCAAAATGAAAGGATCAACAAAAAAATATGTAGACAAAAAATGTCTGTTATGTTCATCGAAATATGTATTAATGAAGAAATGCTGCCAATATATATATATATATATATATATATATATATATATATATAATTGAATATTACAGAAATCCTTTGTGTATATATCTTTGTTTCGATCCTTTCAAATCACCGTCAGTTTGTTTTGATATCCGGCAAGAATTAGCTAACAAACATTCCGTATCTTACTAGTTCCCAAGTACTTTCGTGTCCCACTCCAGCCATCATCAGGAGGTGTGCATATTGCAAAAGTACAATGCAGTGTTTTATTTATATCAAAACAATTTTACAGTGATTTAAAAAGATCGAAACAAAAATATGTTGACAAAGGTTATTTTTAATCAGATATACCTCAACGGATAAATGCTGCCTAAATACACACACACACACACACACACACACATATATATATATATGTGTGTGTGTGCATGTTTGTGTGAGCGTGCGTGTGTGTGTGAGAGTAGGCGTTTCAATAAGTTCATATTCTTATTATGAAATTTAGATTTTAAAAAGGGGGTGTCCTCGTGGTGTAATGGTTGAAGCGATGGACTGCGGAATCGTAGTACGCGTGTTCGTACTCCAGTCGCGCTATTGCGTTCACTTTCGGGCAAATACCCTTGGGAAAGGTATGAACCTCCTCATCCTCCCAGCTATGGGTTAAATAGTACCACTACTGTTCTTCTAGGAGAATGGCTTTGGCATTAAATAACCTAAAAAGAGTTGATATGCCATTAAAAAAAGAATCCAAACCAAACCAAGATTTTAAAATTCAATTCAGTTTTTTTATTTAAACTTAGTTCAATAGAAGACACAGGTGACAGGTTAATTAGGAAGAATTAAGTGGTCAGAGATCATTTATGTATTCCTAATCAGTAATTAGTTGGTTAATAATCGCTTCGTTAATTGATTGATTGATTGATTGGTCCCAAAGAGGAAAAAAATAATCAAACTGTAATTCAGCACCGCAATGCGGAAAATAACACCAAATTATCTTCGGAAAGAACCCATGTTTCACTATAAAAAAACAAATAATAATCTGAATACATAAGCCGTATTTTTTTTTCATTCAAAACCCTTTTCTGAGTAAAATTTTGTCTATTTTTTATTGATCCACAAGTACTGCCCTCCTAACATAAGGGCACGTCGGAAACCAGCAAGCATAGAGGTCCCATGTTTATCTATCTATGTTGTGTATGTAGGGGCATCAGTGCACTGCCTTGTCCGGGGGCATAAAATGCTATGCTGTTTACAAACCTTGCAATTTAACACAAACATTAAACACGTCTTAAATATACAAAGGTTAAAAAATTTTTGCGCAAAGCTGATCGTAAAAAAGAAATGGGTTTTTATATGTAGTTAGCAGTAACATGCAGATAACTCATAATTTTGAGGTATTCTGACTTCTACGTAAACTGCGTAAAAATATTTGGTTAATATAAGGGACAGACAACTCGTTTTTAATATTTACCCTGCGAAACCAAATATGCAGATGCTGCCTTGTAGCCACGAAGCAGTTTTTCTTTGAAACGTTGCAAACAAGGTCTGGAGAATATATATATTTACCTTCTTGAATATCTGCATCTAAAATTATCTGCAATATATTCTGAATTAATAAACCAATTTCACTGGTCCAGAATGCAACACATAGACAGACATCTTGATTTGAACTACTTAATAATAGACCTTCTGCCCAGCGGGTGTTGACAATGATTGAGTCAAGTCCCAATTACCTTATGTTATTCTAAGACCGTCGAAAAAGTTTTACCCTTTACAAAAGAAGTTTCTGACCAATCATTGATTAATGTTCGTTGCTAAATCAAAGATAAACATCTCTTAATTGGAAGCAAAACATTTTCGTCATGTTGCTGACCAGTACATTTCAACAAAGATATATCTTATTTACATTATTTACATGATTTGAACTATTATTCCCAACCTTTTGTTTAACCTAGACAATATATTTTCTGTGTGTAAAAGGTTTTCCGATGCACATGTCTCTATGTAGGAAGAGTGTGATCTTAATGAAGCTAATGTGTGTGGTCTGGTTTGGTTTGGTTGGTTGGTTTTTATGGCATATCAACCTTTGTAGGTCATTTAATGCCAAATCCATTTTTATGCAAATAGTCAGTTCTATTTCAAACAATTCAGTTTAATTGCCAAAAACATTTCTATTTCAAGTTATTCAGTTTATTCAAACGGTTCTAATTCAGCTAAATTAGTTTAGTATAAGTACAGGTTTTGTTTACACACAGTTAAATGTCAAAATAGTTCTATATTAAACAATTCAGTTTAGTCTAAGAGTTATAATGTCAAAAACAGTTCCATTTCAAACAATTCAGTTTAGCATAAGTATGCAGTTAGTTCAATTTAATCCAGAGATAGGGCCCTACCAGGTGCTACTATTCCGGGCCAGAGTTGACTTAGGAGCAATGGCAATGAAGGAGAGCTCCGCATTCCCCAAAGCTCGAGCATTACTGGAACCTCACCATCAGATTGTTTAGTGTCATACGTTGTGAGGGGGGGCTTAACCCTCTGCAGAGCTACATTCGGTGTATTCTACTGCGCCAGCCGACTGAGCAATAATGTGTATGTGTATGCTAAGTAATATTAATCAGCATGTAATAATATCTATATCAGTACTAATATTTCCAGTGCAGTTGTCAACAAAACAGAGCAGTAATAAACGACAGACAGACAGACAGACAGACAGAAAGAAGCAACCTTAACATAAAGATACACGATATATATATGAACACACACACACATACACACATATATATATATATATATATATATATATTGTCATCACAAATCTTCAGTGTAGCTAAACACGCAAGACGCTTCATACTGGGATCGAAACCCGCCTAACTTTATGCTTGACTTGGTATCTAACCGCTCAGCCTTTCCAGCGACATACGTCAGGTCAGGAATTATACGCATTTATATTGGCTTTCCTGTGTCAAAAATACATGTCATCTTATAATTCTGTTATCATTATGAGAATTCGGACTATTGTTTTAATCTTTATTCTTGTACTCACGTAGTTTCGGCCGATGTGTCCTTCGGCCTTCTTCTAGTGTTTCATGTTGTACTCTGGAGCCTGCATGCAATTTCGAACCGAACCCTTTATTATAAAAAAAATATATAGCTAAGGTAAGTGGATTGTCTTCCGTTGTTGAACCCACTCTCTAAAGGACATATATAACACATTTAATTGGGCTCTATATCTTAAAATGAACCAATTGCTGGCTTCCAATACGTTGGTGCCAGATATCAAAGACATGTCTAGCCCCCTTTTTACAATCGTACTCAGTAACGAGCAGACGTTAAAATTGTCTCAGCTAAAATTCCAGCCGTAATCGGAGTCATTTGATGTACGTTAAACTTTGGTATATACGACACAAGGATTTCCTGTTTCAGGTTGTTTGGGTTTCATGGCATATCAACCTTTGTAGTTTATTTAATGCCAAATCCATTTTTATACAAATAATCAGTTCTATTTCAAACAATACAGTTTGCCATGTATACACAATTTAATTATCAAAAACTGTTCTATTCCAAGCAATTCAATTCATTCAAACAGTTCTAATTCAAACAATTCAGTTTAGTAGAGGTATAGATTTGGTTTACACTCAGTTAAATGTCAAAACAGTTCTAAATTAAACAATTCCGTTTCGCGTAATTACTGTTTCAATTTCAAAAACAGTTCCATTCAAACAATTCAGTTTAGCATAAGTACGCAGTTTAATTCTCAAAAACATTTCTATTTCAAGCTATTCAGTTTAGTCAAAAAGTTCTAATTCAGTTTAGCATAAGTATACTGTTTAGTTCTATTTAATCCATTGATAGGGCCTTATCAGGTGGTACCATTCCGGGCCAGAGTAGACCTGGGAGCAATGTCATTGAAGGGGTACTTCGCATTCCCCTGAACCCCAGCATTACCGGAACCTCACAATCAGATTGTTTAGTGTCATATCCGGTCACTCGTTAGTGGGGGTGAGGTCTTACCCCTCTGCCGAGGTGCAGCCGGTGTATTCTATAGTCCCAGCCAACTGGGCAAACAATGACTTCCGTTAAGTGGACTATTATATGTTTATTTTGTATAATATTATATAGTCGCAAACAGAACAATTAGTTTGCCACAGTAATATAATACTTTCAAATTACAATGTGTTCATGTTTTTCCCGATATCAACTTTATTCTGTTTTCAACTTGACCATATTTGCGGCCCAAATTTCCATTATACTCTTTATTATCTAATCCATGGGATAAGTTTCTTCTAATCCTGTTAAGCTTAACCAGGTAGAAGTGTTAAGCTATAGTTAGAATTATTTGTTATTTACCTGTAGTCAGGATTGAACCTGAAACCTTCAAAGGATTTCTCTTTGAAGCACTTGAACCAAACGTCTATATCCTTTGTGCTTTATGTCCTGCTGGACTCGGAGCGCAACGGATATAGGCGTTTGTTTAAAAATAACGACAGTGTGCGTCATCATCATCATCATATCGCACTGGTAGCACGGATATCCCTGACCCTCTCTCGCCACTCCTCCCTATCGTTCATCGCCCTAGGTAGGTCTACAGGACAACATCCTGTATCCTCACATAGCTGCTGAATGTATGTTCGTGCTGGTCGTCCTGCTTTTGCGCGGCCATGTGTGGGGATCCATAAGAGTACATCTCTTATGAGTTCGTCCCTACTTCTCCAGCAGTGTCCTGCATGTCTGGTTCTTCTAACTTTAATAGTTTTCGTGATAGGGGGCAGGTGGCCGTACAGTTGGTGTCTTGTGGGGTGTTGCTGCCAGGACTTGTTCAGGATTGCACGCAGCATTCTTGTGTAATTGCCATCTAGCTTCTTCTCCAGCCGTTTTGTTAGCGTCCATGTAGTGCAGCCATATAGCAGTATCGATGTGACCGCTGCCTGGAAGAAACTGCGTTTCATTTTATCGGTTAGGTCTGATTTCCATATAATTGATAGTCTATTGATAGCTGTACACATGCGAATACAGACACAATAGACAATATCGATGCCTGTAAACCCAATAACGGAGCCTGTAAATAGGCAAAGATAGATTATAAAACAGACTAAAAAGAAAAGGGATGTAGCATAGCCAAAATAGGAATATGTAAAATATTCAAATGCAGAGAAATCCCGAAATACAGACGACTCTCCTTAGTTCAGGTACGAAACGTTTATTAACTTCTTGAGTTTCGTTTTTCAACACAGGGAGAGAAACACACAATTTTTACTATGCTGACTGTTCCTACATGGACAGGCCGGCCCAGAGTCAAAATCTAACTGACCCTACAAACGCGCATCCCGTAGCCCCCTGTTGGACTGGCCTCGCCCAGAGTCAAAATCTCAACTAACTGACCCAACAAACGCGCATCCCGTAGCCCCCTGTTGGACAGGCCGGCCCAGAGTCAAAATCTCAACTAACTAATCCAACAAACGCGCATCCCATAGCCCCCTGTTGGACTGGCCTCGCCCAGAGTCAAATCTCAACTGAACCAACAAACGTTCATCCCGTAGCCCTCGGCTGGACTGGCCTTGCTCAGAGTCATATCTCAACTAACGTCTTTTTCGAAATCACCAAATTCTCGATTCCAGGCATGACATTATTCACACCTCAGTCACATTTCCTATCTGGGGGTTTTATTATGACATTTCTGATTGTCATATCCTCTGCACACGAGCGTGAACTGTACCCAATGTGTGCACTTGCACCTGCACTAAGCCGAATAGTTCAAAGTCCAACCAAACCGAATGATAAAATATAATTAACAAAAAGGATTAATAAAAAAAAATCATTCCGTAATTATATAACAGGGATATAAATATACAAACCTTGTTTTCAACGGAAACATAAATAACCGTGGTGTAATGGTTATCGTCGTAGGAGAATGGACACGGTGATACGAGTTCAAATCCTGGACGAGACTGATTGCATTTCACATAGCACTAATACCCTTGGGAAAGGTATGAATCCAATTATTCTCCCTCCAGCTATGGGTAAATAGTTGGACAGATTAGGTTCTTCAGCCTTGGTGAGACAACTAGTCAAGGAGAAGGAAAACTCTGAATTCAAACCTGTTAAACTCCGCTTAAAAACTGACCTTGTGTCATATCCTGCCCGAGCGGAGGGGTTGGTAAATATGATAAATAACCAATGTCATAAAATGAGAAACAACGGCAGAAATATAATATGGTTTAATTCTCCTTTTAGTTGAACTGTAATAACAAAAGTGAGGAAAAAAGATTCTTGAATTTAATAAGGAAACATTTTCGTTTAGCATGCCAGCTGTAAAAAATGTTCAATAAAATTACAGTAACGATCAATTTCAACTGTATGGATGTACAACATGACTATAAATAAGCGGGTAAATGCTGGAAAAAAACTCAGTTTGGTTTAGTTTGGTTTGTTGGGTTTTATGGCATATCAACCTTTGTCCATTTAAGTCCAAATCCTCTTTATACGTATATATACATTAAATATTATTTAGTGTGGTTTGGTTTTATGGCATATCAACCTCTTTAGGTTATTTAACGCCAAATCCTCTTTATACGTATACATACATTAAATATGATTTAGTTTGGCTTGGTTTTATGGCATATCAACCTTTGTCGGTCATTTAACGCCAAATCCATTATTATATAAATAATCTGTTCTATTTAAAACAATTCAGTTTAGTATAAGTACACAGTTTTATCGTCAAAAACATTTCTATTTCAAACTATTCAAGCAGTTATATGTAACAATTCAGTTAAGTGTAAATATAGTTTTAATGTCGAAAAACAGTTCTATTTAAAATAATTCAGTTAAGCATAAGCACGCAGTTTAAATGGAAGTACGATTTAATTGTCAAAAACATTTCTATTTCAAGCTATTCAGTTTAATCAAACAATTCATTTTAGCATATTTATGCTGTTAGTTCTATTTAACCCATAGATAGGGCCCTATCAGGTGCTACCACTCGGGGCCTGGGTGGACCTGGGAGCGATGGCAATGAAGGGGTACTCCGCATTCCCCAAAGCTCCAGCACTGCTGGAACCTGACCATCAAATTGTTTAGTGTCATACCAGGACATTCGTTGAAGTGGGGTCTTACCCCTCTGCAGAGGTGCAGTCAGTGTATTCTACAGCCCCAGCCGACTGGGCAAGAGAAAAACTCCGTAATTGAAAGCAGAAGGCTGAATGTCGCTTACTAGAAAATGTGTCATATCAAGCAACAGAGAGCAATGAGCAAGGATCGAACTGGATTTATATTGGATCAACATAGGTACCTTAGAAACAAACGTTTTACAATAATCAATTTGTTATATACTCATAATCATAACAACACAACGAAGAAGAAAGACAAGCGAAGAATTCTTTATAAATAAATATATGTACCTCTCATTTTATTGCAAGGGTTCGAAAAGGGTTACTCAAGGTTTGTGTGTGAGAGGGAGCTGGAGACCGAACAGAAACTGCAATATTTTGACCCTCACTCTTATGGCCGTCAGCTTTGTGTCTTTCTCGTTCTCCAGGGCTGCTCAACCGGAGGCCCAGGGCCCACTCTGCTGGGTATTGACTTTCTTTACTGCATCTTATCAGCATCTTCTCTGGACCCCAATTCATCGGGGCCCCAAGCCCCTTCGGCCTGGTGTGGCTTTCTCTACCACATCTTCACTCCAACTGCTCTGCAACTCAACTGGAACTCCAACTGTCTTGACTTCCGTCTTGACTGAGCTATATAATAGTTCAACGCCCACTTGATCGCCCACTCGATCTTTGAAATTGCATGTTTAATCGTCATCAAGCGGAAATAACTGTCGTGCAGTTCAGGGGTCACTCTCTTCCGGTGCGTCAGTCTATGAGAGTATCATGGGATTTTTTAGCTAGTCCCATTTTCTTAGCCAATTTCCGCCCACGCGATTTCCTCTCCTAACTGCCATTAGAATATGTCACTTCCTTCCGGTGCATGACCTTGAATGGCATTTTTGGCCGGGTCGAAGGTCAAAATATTACAAATTGCCCTTTTAGAATATCAAATAAAGTACTTTTTGGTTTATTTCTTTTACGAAAGTTTACGTTCTTTTTCTTTAAATAAAACATTTAATTTTAGCATGATTTAATTACCTTAATTACCTAGATTTGGCACTCAATAATCTGATGATAAGGCTTCAGTAATGTTAGAGCTTCAGGGAATGTGAAGTACCTCTGTAAAATACAGCTTTGCTGATAATATGGGACGAGGTTAAAATTCCACTGTGCAGTCACAAAGTGATGCACCAAAAGATGGTGACCTGTGAACTACATGACAGTTATTTCCGCCCGATGATGATCAACACCTGTTACTCAGAAAAAAGAGCGGGAGTCGCATGTTCCGTTGGCTAGTTATGAGAGGAGATTGTGGGGGCGAAAAGACGTGTTTATATCCCCGCGTATGGGTTGGATGAATCAAACCTGTCACTCCAAAAAGGGCGGAGGTTGCATGTTCCATTGGCCAGTTAAGGGAGGAGATTGTGTGGACGAAGAGGCGTGTCCATATCTCCACGTGGGAGTTTGATGGTAATATAAGGTCGACGATCTTGAACGGAAGGCAGTGAAATTCCACTGTGCTCTTTCTCGGCCATCGTCTAACTTACACCGAAATGTCCAGGTCTCATAGACGAACGATTCGAATACCTCTCCTGATTGATCCTACTTCACACAAGCGTCCGTCGAAAAAGTAAAATATATTTTTATATATATTACGTGTTGTCGTTTATTTGGCCACAGTGAAATGTGACACCACTTCATTGCCATCACTTCTCGGTCCACTTTGGTCCCGAATTGTAACACTTGACAGGGTTCTATCTATTGGTTAAATGGAACTCTTCGATATTTAAACTGCGTACTTAACCATTTAAGGGGTGTCCACGTGGTGTAATGGTTAAAGCGATGGACTGCGGAATCGTAGTAAGCGAGTTCGGACTCCAGTCGCGCTATTACGTTCACTTTCGGGCAAATACCCTTGGGAAAGGTATTGAACTCTCTCATCCTCCCAGCTATGGGTTAAATAACACCACTACTGTTCTTCTAGGAGAATGGCTTTGGCATTAAATAAACTACAAAGGTTGATTTGCCATTAAACAAAAAAACCAAACCAAACCAAACCTTAACCATTTAACCTGAATGCAAGCAAATTATGTTAAACTAAATTGCTTGCAATAGAACTGTTTAATCATTTAAATGTATGTAAACAAATAACTAATTTTTAAGTGAATTGTTTGTGACAAATGGCAATAGTTGGAAGTATTTAACTTTGTTGACATGTTAAACTGAATAGTTTGAAATAGAACTGCTGTTATCTACTAAATAGGTACTGAGAAATATATTTAATATATACATGTATAAAAAGATTAGGCATTAAATAATCGACAATGGCTGATATGCATTAAAATATAACCAAAGCAAATGATAATGGTTAGAGCGTTCGCCATTGGACTGGGAGATTTGGGTTCAATCCCAGGTCACTTCATACCAAAGACTTTAAAAATATTACTTGATACCTCCTTGCTTGACATTCAGCAATATAAGATATGTATCAAGAGTAAAGTTTGGCAATCCTGGGAAATGAGTAGCGCCCCCCTACACCTCGGTATAGTAGCTATTGAAAAGGGGGCCTTCTGGTCGCCCTTGATTATGGTCGCCAACTTTATTTTACTTATCTATGTATAAGAAGGATTTGATATTAAATGACTTACAATTGTTGATAAACCATAAAACCCGACCAAAACAAATCATATACCATTATCTAATATATATATGTATAAAGAGGATTCGGCATTAAATAACTTACAATGGTTGATATGTCATAAACCAAAACCAAACCAAACGACACACACACACACACATACACACACACACATATATATATATATATATATATATATATATATATATATATATATATACATATGCTTTTCTGATTTTATAAAGTATAAAGTGCTCTTAGTTTTAAAGTCAAATAATGAAAACACCTGACGTATTTTCTATGTGGACTTATGACCGTTTGACTAACTACTTAATTTTATTTGATTTCTGTAAATGTCAAGAATAAATATTGAGGCAACTGTAACTACTGAAGTTCCTAATAAAATTAGACGTAGACACAACTGGAAAACAAATGGAAAACAAGATAAAATTCCCAGAAAATGACATTCACAAATAGCAATTATAAAAAAGATTAACCATATATTTGCAAATGAATGACGAGAATGGTTGTTTCATGTTTAATTTCTCAAGAAAGCATTTTTTTGTTTGTTTTTTTTTTTTTTTTCATCAATTCATTGACTGGTTTTTCATTTCATAGCTTATCTCTCTGCCTTGGATAAGAATATTTAGAAATTAACCTTTCTTCTATGTAAAAACTGGGAAATGTGTACATTTTCATTCACATATGGTCTGAATAAAACAACATATGAATAAAAACATGGTTTGAACTCAAAACTGACGTTCTTCTATGGACCCCTACACATGGAGGAGCAAGTGTTGGCCGATAAGCAAGAACTTGTCTCTATGCCTTGGATAAGAATATTTAGAAATTAAGCTTTTTCCTATGTAAGAACTGGAAAATTTGTACATTTTCATTCACATAGGGTCTATATAAGACAATATATGAATAAAAACATGGTTTGAATTATAATCTTACGAACTTATAAGTGACGTTCTTCTATGGACCCCTACACATGGAGGTGCAAGTGTTGGTCAACAAGCAAGAACCTGTCAATATCAGCTCTGTGCGAATACAGGATATAGTCTGGAAAACCTACTGGGAGTGATGGATAGGGACAGATGGAAACTCAGGGAAATTTGTGCGAGCTACGCGATTTGATAATCATGATGAATAAAAATATACACCTATCAATACGAAATTAAGAAAACTTTTAGAAGTGAATATTTTCCTTTAGATTTGTAACAGCAAAGTAAATAATTTTCCCGTGTCAATCCTTAAAAAAAGTTTACCATCATGTTTTTCGTTATATATTCGTTGGTTCCAAAAGCAAAGCTTGAAGGGGAAAATGTGTATTTTCCATTTACTTTAGCCCTAAAGAAATAACGCTTTCGGTCTAGGAATAAAAAAAGAAAGAAAACATTTTCAAACGTAGTGTTATCAACACTAACTGAACTATGTTCAGACTTAAGATTATACCGAAGTATCAGCTTCACGATATTAAACTAAGCTATATTAATATTTTTTTTTTATTTACTACCTGTTCCCTTAAGAATGAATCGATATATTGCGAAATTGGACAAACATCTGGATCTTGAGTAATCATCTATTATGGTAAGCTTATAAAGCTACCAGTGAGAATCGAATTCCCTAACAATAGTTTTGCGTGCCGAACTTACTGACCACGCAGGTTTCCCTAAAATCGAGCTTTGATTAGCGTAATCATCAGATGATACCGATAAATGATTTGAGGTCTTTATGTTTAATATAATAATCATAGAAGATATTAATGATCTGATTGCTCATAGTTTCTAGGTTTCAAGTATTCTTATCCAATACAAATAATTTTTGTTGGATCAATTTGATTCATACACGGGACCTTAACAGGTACGGCCACTCTGAGTCAGAGTAGACCTGAGAGTAATTGCATGAAGCGATAGCTCATGTAACACCCTCCATCCAAACATGTAGAACCTCCCCTCCAAAAAGAGCGGTGCAGCTAAACGCAACTGAATAATGTGCAGATATTATAACATATGGATTGGTTTCAGTAGTTTTTCTTCTAGACTGGTTGCTTAACCAAGGCTAAAGAACCTAGTCTATCCTACTATTTACCAATCGATGTGATCGGAAGAAGAATAGATAGATTCCTGTCCATCCTAAGGGCATTATCACGTAGGGAAATGCAATCAGCTTCATTCAAAATCGGAATTCTGGTCCCCGATCGTATTACCTACTATGACATTTGTTACTATATGTTACTATGTTACATTGTTACTATGACATTTGTTACTTTTTCTTCCGAAAAAAAAAAGCTTCACAAGTATGAGATATTCAGTTAGGATCAAATACACAAATCGAACACACGAATCCTGGATTCTGTGTATCTATGTATGTATGTATATGTTCTTAGTGATAAAGAAAGTTAAAGTTGGATGTTTATCAAATTATGCTCATTCAACTCCCCAAAAAGCTAGTGTAGGTAAAAGCATTTTCTTAATTTCATCAAAAGTGGGAGCATTAACTTCTTTTCTCGTTAGAATTCAATATGCATTTCTCTTTGAATAATTCATTCGAATGCTGTCTGTGACAGTTCAGTTTCTAACCAATTTCAGGAATTAGATTTTGGTATATTTCTCCGCCAGAAGCAATTTGAATAAACAGTGCAAATAGCAAAGTTAAAATCGAATAATACAAAATCTCTCTCTCTCTCTCTCTCACTCTATCTCTCTCTCTCTCTCTCTCTCTCTCTCTCTCTCTCTCTCTCTCTCTCTCTGTGTGTGTGTGTGTGTGTTTTGGTTAGTTGGTCAGTTTGTTGGTTGATATCAACTATTGTTGGATTATTTTATGCCAAATTCAGTTAAGCAATTATCGTCTACAATAATAGATGGTGCAAAAATGTGTGATACAATCAGGGAACACTTTACTTGATAGATAGATAGATAGATAGATAGATAGATAGATAGATAGATCATATTTACCCAACCCCTCCGCTCGGGAAGGATATGAAACAAGGTCAATTTTTTAAGCGGAGTTTAACAGGTTTGAAATCAGAGTTTTTCCTTCTCCTAGACTAGTTGCCTCACCAAGGTTGAAGAACCTAGTCTGCCCTACTATTTACCCATAGTTGGAGGGAGAATAATTGGATTCATACCTTTCCCAAGGGTATTAGTGCTATGTGAATGCAATCAGTCCAGGATTTGAACTCGTGTCGCCGTGTCCAATTCCTGTGACGATATCTATTACACCAGGGACACCTCCTAAATAGATAGATAGATAGATAGATACTGAGATGGAGATATAGGTCCATTAGAAGATACGAATTGGTTCAGGTAGTCATAGATAGATAGATAGATAGATAGATCCATCGGAAGATAGCAATTGATTAAGACAGTCATAGATAGATAGATAGATAGGTCCATTGGAAGATAGTAATTGATTCAGACAGTCATAGATAGATAGATAGATAGGTCCATTGGAAGATAGTAATTGATTCAGACAGTCATAGATAGATAGATAGATAGGTCCATTGGAAGATAGCAATTGATTCAGACAGTCATAGATAGATAGATAGATAGGTCCATAGGAAGATACGAATTGGTTCAGATAGTCATAGATAGATAGATAGATAGATCCATTGGAAGATACGAATTGATTCAGACATAGATAGATAGATAGATAGATAGATAGATAGATCGCTTAGTTGGTTGGTTAGTTGGTTGGTTTTTAAAAATGTCAACCTTTCTTCGGTTATTTTATACCAAAATCAGTTCAGCAATTATGATCTCCAACTATCAGTGGTGCCAGAATGTATCTTCATAATCATTTAAAACCCCTTAACAATTCAGTATCACAAATAGATCTGTTTCATAGGTGGGATCCTAACGGGTGCTTCAACTCTGGGTCCGAGTGGACCTGGGAGTAATGGCAATTTAGGCGTTCTAAAGACTCTCTTTTGCTTCAGAACTGGGATACAGTGTTGTATGATACCCAGGCCACACACCTAGTCGGTAAAAAGGAAGAAATAAAGAGATAAAGATTGAATGAGACTTTGATAGATTGATAGATAGATTGATGCAGATAGATAGATAGATAGATAGATAGATTATGAGCAGATTGAGATAGATAGATAGATAGATAGATAGATAGATAGATAATGAGCAGATAGATAGATAATGAGCAGATTGAGATAGATAGATAGATAGATAGATAGATAGATAATGAGCGGATTGAGATAGATAGATAGATAGATAGATAGATAGATAGATGCAGATTGAGATAGATAGATAGATAGATAGATAGATAGATAGATAGATAGATTAGCACTAATTTTTCAATTACTCCTTTATTTTAGAGGAATCATAAAAAGGCAGAAATTTTTATACCAGCGGGAAGAGAGTTTTTTTTTTTTTTTTATTTCTTTAGTTCTATGTTCAGTTGACTAAATTATATACGCGTAACATTTGTGGATAAAATATTTCTACATTAAAACGCAGTTTCTTCCAGGCAGCGGTCGTATCGATACTGCTATATGGATGCACTACTTGGACGCTAACTAAACGGCTGAAGAAGAAGCTAGATGGCAATTACACAAGAATGTTGCAAGCAATATTGAACAAGTCCAGGCGGCAACACCCCACAAGGCAACAACTATACGGCCACCTACCCACATCCATCACGAAAACTATCCAAGTTAGACGAACCAGACACGCAGGACACTGCTGGAGAAGCAAGGACGAGCTCATAAGTGATGTACTCCTATGGACCTCGCATATGGCCAAGCAAAAGCAAGACGACCAGATCGAACATACATACAACAGCTACGTGAGGATAAGGGATGTAGCCCTGAAGACCTGCCAGAGGCGATGAATGATTGGGAGAAGTGACAAGAGATAGTCAGGGATATCCGTGCTAGCGGCACGACATCATGATGATGATGATGACATTACTTAAATACTTGTGTGAGTCAAAAGACTTGCAATATTTTGATAATATGACGAGCGATTCTACGGTTTCTGAGGGTCTTACAGAAGAGTTGATGATGACCAACCAAACAGGACGGTGAGATACTCTCCAAATGCAACACGTCGGATTTACATCAAAGGCAGGGAGCAACGACCTTGGAATCCATATACCGAACCATTGAGCATCGATAAGTATGTACCATTCCTCATAAATACGTTGAACACTATTGTTTTGTTTGGTTTGTTGGGTTTTATGGCATATCAACCTTTGTTGGTTATTTAACGCCAAATCAATTTTTATGTAAATAATCTGTTCTATTTAAAACAATACAGTTTACATAAGTTCACAGTTTAATTGTCAAAAACATTTCCATTTCAAACTATTCAAGCAGTTATATGTAACAATTCAGTTAAGTGTAAATACAATTTTAATGTCGAAAAACAGTTCTATTTAAAATAATTCAGTTAAGCATAAGCACGCAGTTTAAATGTAAGTACGGTTTAATTGTCAAAAACATTTCTATTTCAAGCTATTCAGTTTACCGGGCCAGAGTGGACCTAGGAGCCATGGGAATGAAGGGGTGCTCCGCATTCCCCAAAGCTCCAGCACTACTGGAACCTCACCATCAGATTGTTTAGTGTCATATACAGGACACTCGTTAGTGGGGGGGGGATCTTACCCCTCTGTAGAGGTGCAGTCAGTGCATTCTACAGCCTCAGCTGACTGGACAAGAACACTATTGTTATCAGAGTTAATCCGCTGATTAAGTCAGCGTTTACTCAGTCGAGGCTGCCCAGGTAGCCAAGCATTAACGTCACGCAGTCGAACCTACTCAAGCTTCCGGGCGCCGCCTCCCTCCTCAAGCTCTAACCCTCCTCAGAGGGGCTAGGTTTATTGCCTGGGGGGTGCCGAAAGGGTGTGGCTGGGCTACTGCCCTGCGCTCGGACCAAACTTAAAAAGGCCTTATGTGGTAATCGCCCGTTTGCTGGGGCGCGCGACAAATACGTTAAGCTGTTGATTAAGTAATACACCACTAGCAGTGGTTTACCTTCTTCACGCCGCTGGCAAGTATTATATCTGTTAATATTATAAAGATTTCCATTTCCTTTCCGACCTCCGTTTTGGTTATTTCTCATTCCATAACCTTTTGTTAGGTGCCAG
The DNA here is from genome assembly GCA_963585895.1 of Sepioteuthis lessoniana. NCBI lineage: Eukaryota > Metazoa > Mollusca > Cephalopoda > Myopsida > Loliginidae > Sepioteuthis > Sepioteuthis lessoniana. The sequence continues at coordinate 21,134,371 of OY757927.1, read as the reverse complement.
TGGTGTAATGGTTATCGTCGAAGAAAATGGACACGGGGACACGAGTTCAAATCCTGAACGTGGCTGATTGTATTTCACATAGCACTAATACCCTTGGGAAAGGTATGAATCCAATTATTCTCCCTCCAGCTATGGGTGAATTGAAGGGTAGACTAGGTTCTTCAACCTTCATGAGGCAACTAGTCTAGGAGAAGGAAAACTCTGAATTCAAACCTGTTAAACTCTGCTTAAAAATTGACCTTGTGTCATATCCTGCCCGAGCAGAGGGGTTGGGTGAATATGGTTAGGTTACAACACAACATGAACACAATTTCTTGAATCATGAGATCAACAACGCCTTCACCTTCCGCACAACCTGTTTTGTTTTGTTTTCGGTTTTTTTTGGTAGTTTTTTTCGAGTTTATAGCCCAATTCAAACTCGAGGGTATAAGTTCCCGAATTAGACTACACTTTCGCTCGTTCTTCTGTATGGCTTTAAAATCGTACACGGGTTGAAGCAATGCACAAAGTGTCAGCGCACCAACTACCGAGATGATACCAAACACAACGAGTACTTCCCACAATCTGTACCGCTTCAGTCTCTTGATATACTGTAGCAAGCTACCACGAACCAAAATATCACAAACCCTTTGACAACTATTTCCACATGCAATGGACACTGCTCCAAGCTACATTTCGAAAGACAGCATAAAAAATTGATAAAGTATAGTATAAAGTTGATGACCGTAGTCGAGGGCGATCCAAAGGCTCCCTTTTCAATAGCTACTACACCGAGATGTAGGGGAGGGTTCTACTCCTTTCCCTGAATTCCTCTACTACCGTGTAATGCAGGGTGTTAATCAAGTAGGTATCAAGTACCATTTTTTAAGTCTTTGGTATGACTCGACCTGGAATTGAACCCCGGTCTCCCGGACCATTGGCGAACCGGTTTTAAAAGTTAATATCGTTTTTATTTATTTATTTTTATTAGCTTATTTATTTATTTACTTTTTTTTATATATGTGCATGTGTGTGTGTGTGTATATATATATATATATATATGTGTGTGTGTGTGTGTATGTAAGTATGTATGTATATTTTATTCATCCTAATTCAGGCACTTATTTTTTATTTCATTTTATTTTATTTTATTTATTTATTTTTTCAACCATTGTCATAAAGAGGTTCGGGAGGAAAAAGCTTTATATATATATATATATATATATATATATATTTGTTTATTTATTTTATTTTATTTTTTTTTTTAATTCTTATTTATTTTTTTTTTCCAAGTCTCGCTTGTCAGAAGGATGTTACCTGTTACCTAAATCCAAACCTGGCTCAGTGCAAGTGAGTGTACACATACAAGATATAGAATAAAGACAGTTTGCAGTATGTTTACCTTTATAATTCGCCGTGACTGGGAGGGAAGTGACGTAGGTCTTTTCTCATTGGCCAATACCATTTTAAAAACTCATTAACAGTAGCATTTAATTTTTTTCTTTTGTGTGTACTGTGTGTTTTTGCATGCTGGATCGCCGGCTGGAACAAATGTTTCGGTAGGGTCACTTGGGAGAGCAAGTATGATGTTGGAAGACCCGAAACTTGTAAGGACCCCAATAACATCACTGACGATGCGATTCTGTGCACTTTTTTTAAGTGTTTGACTACAATAAGCTCTTTTAATTATCCGTTTCTCCGATTAAAAAAAAGAAACTTAAGTGAAAATTTTCTCAGTTTTTTTTCTCCATTTGCATAATTACAGTATTATATAAATTTTCTAACATTTTTTCTGATGCTTTAATTTTTATAGACAATTTATTAGGTAAATGTTGTCTAAAAGCCAATTTTTTGTAAATACTTCCAACATGTATTTGCTATACATGTACATCAATGTTTCACACAGATAACCGATAGTTAGTAACAGGCAGAGCTAGATATGAACATAGGTTGTTCTGTTGGTTGGTTGGTTGGTTGGTTGGTTTTCTAACAAGTCGACCCTTCGTTTATCTTATACCAAAGTCACTTCAAGAGTAATGGTCAACAATTATAAATGTTTCCAAAACGTATCTTCACGAACCAGACATGCAGGACACTGCTGCATGTATGTTCGTGCTGGTCGTCCTGCTTTTGCACGGCCATGTGTGGGGGTCCATAAGAGTACATCACTTATGAGTTCGTCCTTGCTTCTCCAGCAGTGTCCTACATATCTGGTTCGTCTAACTTGAATAGTTTTCGTGATAGGGGGCAGGTGGCCGTACAGTTGGTGTCTTGTGGGGTGTTGCCGCCAGGACTTGTTCAAGATTGCACGCAGCATTCTTGTGTAATTGCCGTATAGCTTCTTCTCCAGCCGTTTTGTTAGAGTCCATGTAGTGCACCCATATAGCAGTATCGATGTGACCGCTGCCTGGAAGAAACTGCGTTTCATTTTATCGGTTAGGTCTGATTTCCATATAATCGATAGCCTATTGATAGCTGTCCATGCTTTCGTTAACCTCGTATCGATGTCCTTTTCGGTTGATTCGACGCTGCTTCCTAGGTAAGTGAATTTGTCTACTTCGACATTGTAGCAGGAGTACTACAAGGGGACACGCTGGCTCCGTACCTCTTTATTATAATAATAATAATGATACCAAACTATATAGCAGGGAGCTTATAAAAGGATTATTCCCCTCGTAATATACTTGGGACCATTCTTGAAGTGAGACGAGAGAAGAACTTAAAGAAATAGACCAGAGAACAAGAAAATTAATGACCATGCATAAAACATTACATCCCAGAGATGACGTTGACAGACAATATACGAGGAGCATACGATAAGTTTCCAGACTTTTTTCGTATGGGCATATAAAATTGTCGTAGACTCTTGAAAATTCAGTATGTTATTGCTATACATCTTATGAGATGACTAACGAATTTTTATGATTTCAAACTTTTTCTCTATACGTTTAGTCAGCGTCTATGTGGTGCATTCATATAGTAGTATGCACACGACAACTGCTTGGGAAAAATTGCGTTTTATTTTATCGGACAAGTCTGACTTCCATCTGACTGACAGCTTATAGATAGGTGTCCATGCCTTCGTTTGTTGTGTATTGATGTCGTAGGTGAAACGCTGCTTCCGAGCTATGTAAACGTATCCTCTATTTTCAGAGACTCACCTTTTAGATTTTGATTAAAACACATATATTACGTTTTGTCTGTTTTGACATGGAGGTCTATGCCACCTGCTGCCTTCTCCAGTCGATGTAACAGGAAAGCGACAGGTTGACCTGTTGTAACTACCAGGAAGTATCACTTCTTACCACAGCTGGTAAAGATTCTCAAATACATTCTTTACAACCGATTCCGACAGATAGCCGAGAAAGATCTTCTTCCGAGATTTCAGCTGGGTTTACCAGAAGAAAGATGTAACATGGACACGATTATTATCATGAGGCGGTGAGAGGAAATGCTGAACGTATGGAGAACACATTTTTTTTATCTTTCATCATAATGTGTACAGAGTTTTTGGGAGCATTTGCCATTAGAAAATACTCCCTTAACTCTCTCTCTCTCTCTCTCTCTCTCTCTTCACACACACACACACACACACACACACTCAGAAACGTTCACACACACACATGCATATATATACATAAAGTAACATTGTGTTTTATATATAGATATTTTATCAGGTGATTGGTTGCATTACTAGTTATTCAAGGTGTGTTAAAAATATCAAAATTTAAGCTGCATAAAACAGTAATTATATATATATATATATATAGGTAGGTAGGTCCAGGAAGAGATATTTGTATTTTTTTGAATTTATTCATTCATTTATTCTTTCTTTGGACCTACAACAAACACTGATATATATATATATATATATATATATATATATATATATATATATATCAGAAATCACACTGAGTTTCATATATAAACATTTTATTAGATAAGTTGCATTTCTAGTTATACAAGCTGTGTAATAAGATCTGAAAATTGAAGTTGTATTTACCAAGACAGAAATGAACAATGAATAAAACGTTAATTTTCTTCAAAATAGTCTCCTTTTGCATTCAACATACTTATTCCATAGACTATTTCATTGGTTGAAACACCTACGAAATTCTTCTTTTGATATGGTGTAAAGCTGTACCATTGTATTTTACTCGCATTTTACACTTGAGATGAATTTTCGGTTTAGAAAACAAGAAAAAGTTTTAAGGAACAAAATCTGCGAAGCACAGTGGTTGCTGCACCTGCCCAATCTTATGTTACACCAAAAATTTCTAATCAAAGATCTTTAAGAATTAGAAATGAGATTTCTAGATAGTATCACTCCTCTTAGCAGTTGACACACGTATTCCGCTGTGTATTTTAAAGTTTGAAGCACCTTTGAAGTTTCTCTTTTGATATTGTCTGAAGCTATGCCATTGTATTTATTCTAATCTCTATGTCATCAAATTTTTTCATTGAGTAGAATTGTTGTATAGTCACCATCATGACCAACTATACAAATATACATGCAGAAACATAACAACACAATGAAGACGAGCAACACAGTCTTTTAGAAAAATATACCTCTCACTTTATTGAAAGGGTTCGAAAGGGTTACTCAAGGTTTTACTATGAGAGGGAGTTGGAGTGCGAACAGAACTGCAATATATTGACCCCCACTCTAATAATCATCAGCGTTGTGTCTTTCTCGTTCTCTAGGGCTACTCAACCGGAGGCCCACTCCGCTGGGTGCTGGCTTTCTCTACCATATCTTGTCCCCAACGGGTCTTGTCTCAAAACTAACTGACTTCCTGTCTTCACCGAGTTATATAATAGTTCAATCACCTACTCAATATCTCCCCATGACTGGCCATCGGAATGTGTCACTTCCGCCGTCTTTGGAATGGCATGTTTGATCGTCATCAAGCGGAAATAACTTTCATGCAGTTCACGGGTCATCAGTCTGTGACTGTACCGCGGGATTTTACCTTGTCTCATATTGTCAGCCAAGCCCGCCTACGCAATTTCTTCCCATAACTGGCAATCGGAATGTGTCACTTCCGCCGTCTTTGGAATGGCATGTTTGGCCGGGTCGAAGGTCAATATACAACACAATGTTCCTTTTAGAAAGCAGAAAAAAGTTGCATGGAATGAGATTTGGTGGAGAGGGTGGTGATTACACTCGCATAATCCTGTGTCACTAAAAACTGCATATCAAGAAATATCAAGAGTATTGGCAATTGACACTGACTTATAAAAACATCAAACAGTCTCATTCAAGTTTTGAATTTCGGTCAATGCTAGGGTCTCATGCTCCCTCTACAACTACCAAATCTCTTAACCCAGTCAGCTGAGGATGTACAATATATCGACTGCATGTCTGCTGAGAGGTGAGACTCCCCCATCCAACTAGTTTATTCTGTTTATGCATATTTATCAACCCCTCCGCTCGGGCAGGATATGACACCAGGTCAATTTTTAAGCGGAGTTTAACAGGTTTGAATTCAGAGTTTTCCTTCTCCTAGACTAGTTGCCTCACCAAGGCTGTAGAACCTAGTCTCCCCTACTATTTACCCATAGTTGGAGGGAGAATAATTGGATTCATACCTTTCCCAAGGGTATTAGTGCTATGGGAAATGCAATTAGCCTGGTGCATGATTTGAACTCCGGTCGTCGTGTTCATTTCCTACGAAGATAACTATTACACCACGAGCACCTCAGTTTATCCTGTTTATGACACGAAACCATCTGATGGTGAGACTCCAATCCTGGATTGCCCAATCGGCTGAGGCAGTGGAATACACTGACTGTTTCTCTGTAACGGGGTAGGACCCCCGCCACTGAGTGTCCTGGATATGCCACTAAACAATTTGATGGTGAGGTTCCAGTAATGTTGGAGCTTAGGGAAATGTGGAGTACCTCTTCATTGCCATCGCTCCCAGATCCTCACTGGTCTTGTGAGGTAGCACCTGATAGGATCCTCTCAGTGGGTCAAATTGAACTAATGTATGTGCTTATACTGAATTGTTTGAAATAGAACTGTTTTTGAGATTGAAATTGTGTACTTAACTAAACTGATTTCTTTAAAATAGAATGGTTTTTGACATTTAACTGAATGTAAACAAAAAACTATATTTTACTAAACTGAATCGTTTAAAATAGACATTTTTATATGTTAAAAAGGGATTTGGCATTAATAACCTACAATGGTTGATGTTCCATAAAAACCAAAGCAACCTTCAAACCAATCCTGGAGCTTTGGGGAATGTGGAGTACCCCTTCATTGCCATCACTCCCAGATCCTCTCTGGTCCGGAGAGGTAGCACTGATAGGGTCCTATCAGTGGATCAAATAGAACTAAACTGTCTACTAATGCAAAACTGAATAGTTTGAAATAGAACTGTTTTCTAGATTGAAACTGTGTACTTAACCTAAACTGAATTCTTTAAAATAGAACGCTTTTTGACATTTAACTGAATGTAAAAAAAACTATACTTTTACTAAACTGAATCGTTTAAAATAGAAATTTTTATATGTATAAAAATGGATTTGGCATTAATAACCTACAATGGTTGATGTACAATAAAAAACAAACCAACAATCTAACCAATCCTAGAGCATTGGGGAATGTGGAGTACCCCTTGATTACCATTACTCCCCATCTCGGCCCCAGAGTCATTGTACCTGGTAGTGTCCAATCTGTAGTTCAAATAAACCTATTTGCCCTGGAACTGTTAAACAATTTAACTATATTGAAACAAATGATTAGTGTTATATTGCATTGTTAGTGTTACTCAGCAATAATTCTGGGAGAGGGTGTCCCCCCACTCTGCAGAGATGCAGTTGGTTTATTTTAACCAGCAGCACACTGGGCTTAGGAAAGGTCAGTAAAGAAAATAAACACAATTTTCATGCATGTTAATATATATGTTATAACGGAGTCACATATAAGTCCTTACAAATGTAGTTTGATTGAGTGTTTTGGTTTTATGGCACGTCAACCATTGAAGGATATTTAATGCCAAATCCATTTTTATACATATAAACAGTTCCATTTAAAATAATTCAGTTTGAGGATACGGGATGTAGCACATACATCATACATACAGCAGCTATGTGAGGATACGGGATGTAACCCTGAATACCTGCTAAAAGCGATGAATGATAGGGATAGGTGGCGAGAGAGGGTCAGGGATATCCGTGCTAGTGGAACGACATGATGATGATGATGATGACACAGTTTAAATGTCAAAAGCAGTTCAATTTCAAGCTATTCAGTTAACTGGTTAAAGTAATGCTATGTATCACTAACAAGTCAATTAAGCATCAGTCATTTATTTACACACAGTTAAATGTCAAAATAGTTCTATTTCAAACAATTCAGTTTACTATATGTACGCAGTTTAAACGTCAAAACAGTTTTATTTCAAACAATCACATTTAGAAAAAGTACAGTTTTTTTTGTTTACACGCAGTTAAAAACAGTTCTATTTCAAACAATTCAGTTTACTATATGTACGCAGTTTAAACGTCAAAACAGTTTTATTTCAAACAATTACATTTAGAATAAGTACAGTTTTTTGTTTACACGCAGTTAAAAACAGTTCTATTTCAAACAATTCAGTTTAGCATAATTACACCATTTAGTTCTATTAGACAGGACCCTATCAGGAGCAACATTTTAGGTTATTTAATGCTAAAAGGAATTTTTATTTGTATAAGCAGTTCTATGTCAAACAATTCGGTTTAGCATAAATACTAATTTTTGTTTACACACCATTAAATGTCAAAACAGTTCGATTTCAAACAATTCAGTTCAGCATAGGTACATAGTTTGGTCTGATTTGATCTGTTGATAGGACCCTAACAAGTACTACCACTCCGAGCCGGAGTTGACCTGGGAGTGACGGCCATAAAAGGGTACTCCGCATTCCCCTAAAGCTCCAGCATAACTGAAACCTCACCATTAGATTATTTACTGTCATAAACATGAGATTCTATTGAGGGAGTCTTACCTGTCGACGGAGATGCATTTAGTGTATTCCATAGCCCAAGACGACAGGGTGACTTTAGATGTGTAGAGGATATAAGCTTTTCAGTAAAGGCATGTGAATGCATTTGCTACCTCCTAATATATACAATAATTATATCAATAATATAATGTATTGGATGTGCCTGTAGTGTAATGTTTATCGTCGTAGGAAATGAACACGACGACCGGAGTTCAAATCCTGGACCAGGCAAATTGCATTTCACATAGCACTAATACCCTTGGGAAAGGTACGAATCCAATAATTCTCCCTCCAGCTATGAGTAAATAGTAGGACAGACTGGGCTCTTCTGCCTTGATGAGGCAACTAGTCTCGGAGAAGGAAAACTCTGAATAAAACCTGTTAAACTCCGCTTTAAAATTGACCTTGTGTCTTATCCTGCCCGAGCGGAGGGGTTGGTAAATAGGATAGTATAATGTATTGCAAATATCATGTTTTAAAAATCAAACCATTTTTGAATGAAAAAGCCGAAGAATTTTTCCTGTTATATTTATTGAGAGTCTTAGAAATGACTTTGAACTAATTTCCAATTATATATGTACTTTAATCAAAGAGGCAACATCTCCACACGAAACGGTAGCTCTCTGAAACTAGTGGACAAGTTCCCCTTCCTACGAAGCAGTGTCTCACCAACTGGGACAGATATCAACATGCGACTAGCAAAGGCATGGACAGCTATCTGTTATGAGGCCTTTACCTACCCATTGATAGACTCTTCCAAATCCTATATTAATCGAGAGCCAAGTACTCTCATTGGGATGAATTGGGCACCTCTGGTGGTGTAATGGTTAGCAAGTTAGACTAGCAAACCTACACGAGTCTCATTGGGTGCCCCATTCATTTGGCCTTGTGCTAAATCGAAGTAAAGACCTTCGTAAATTACTACTCTCGTTGGGATGAATGGTCAGCCGGTCGTAGAGACTGGATATTCGACTGACCAGTAAGCCTGGCTTACACCACCACTTTTTTCAGTATCTTGTTACTTCAATATATCCTTAAACTTATACCGTGTTCCGAGTTATCTTTTCGTGGTCCCAAATTGGGTCCACATCACTATCTATAGGCTATCAGTCATATGGAAGTCAGACCTGACCGATAAAATAAAACACAATTTTTTTCAAGCAGTGGTCGTGTATTGATGACCTACATGAACGCTAACTAAAAGCATGGAGGAAAAGCTTGACGGCAACAACACCAGAATGCTGCAAGAAATATTGAACCAGCCCTGGAGGCAGCACCCCACAAAGCATCAGCTGTATGGTCATGTACCGCCCATCACAAAAACAATTCAAGGTAGACGAACCAGACATGCAGGACACTGCTGGAGAAGTAGGGACGAACTCATGAGTGACGTACTCCAGTGGATCCCTTCACATGGATGAGCAAAGGCAAGACAACTAATTAGAACATACTGCAGCTCTGTGCCGATATAAGATGTAGCCTTGAAGACCCGCCGGAAGCAATGGACAATAGAGAATGGTGGTGAGAAAGGGTCAGGGATATCTGTGCTGATGGCGCGATATGATTTTTTCGCCACCTTGTATAATGGAGTCTCAGAAAGGCATCAAATGCACATTATAATAAAAATTTAGAGTCAAAAATGGAAATACATTTGATACATTCTTATAAATAAAAGCTTTTTGTAATATGATAACATTTGGACAATGGAAGCTTTTATTTATTTCATAAATCAACAAAAAACAAAAAAACAAAAAAAAAACAGATTCCTTTCCTTTAAAAAAAGGAAATGTTATTGGATTTTTTTTAGATATGCATCTATATATCTGTATATTTGCATGGGATAAAATCATTTTAAAAAGAGAAAGATACATTCACGTTAACGAGAAAATAAGAACACTTATTTATTCATAGCTAAATTCAGAAAGCATGGCCTATTTCTTTGGTTGGTAGTAAATTCCCTAAATTCCCACTTTATTTCGGTATTGTCTTCACAGAGTCTTTTCACATTAATATGAATAAGGGGCTAGTCGGCTGGGGTTGCAGAATACACCAACTGCATCTCTGCAGATGGGTTAGACTCCCCCAATGATTGTCCTGGATATGACACTAAGCAATCTGATTGTGAAGCTCCTATAATGCAGGAGCTTTGGGGAGTGCGGATTACCCCTTTATTGTCATCGCTCCCCGGTCCACTCTTGCCTGGAGTGAAAGAAAGAAAGGAATGAGTGAAAAATTAATTCGCGCTTAGAGCATGTATTTCCCTAACTCTTGACTCTTCATCAGTCCCTATCATTCATCCCTCCAGGCAAGTCTTCCAAACTATAGCCAGTGTCCGCGCAGAGCTGACGGAAATGAGTTATTGATAGTCGGCCAAAATTGGCACGTTCATGAAGAGAACATCATGTATGAGTTCGTCCTTCATTTTCCTGGAGTTTGCCCAGTCGGCTTCGGCTGTAGAATACACCGACTGCTTCTCTGCAGAGGGGTAAAACCTCATCTCCCAACGAGTGTCCTGTATATGACACTAAACAATCTGATGGTGAGGTAACAGAAATGCTGGCACTCATTGCCATTGCTCCACAGTCTACACTATCCGGAAGTGGTAGCACCTGATAGGGACCTATCTATGGGTCAAATAGAACTAAACTATGTACTTATGCTAATCCGAATTGTTCGAAATAGAACTGTTTTTACATTTAATTGTGTGTAGACAAAAATCTGAACTTATTCTAAATGTAATCGTTTGAAATAAAACTGTTTTGACATCCAAACTGCGTACATAAAGTAAACTGAATTGTTTGAAATAGAACTATTTTGATATTTAACTATGTGTAAATAAATGACTGATGTTTAATTGAATTGTTAGTAATAAATAACAATTCTTGAAATGATTTATACATTTACCAAACTGAATTGTTTGAAATAGAACTGCTTATATGTATAAAAGTAGATCTAGCATTAAATTACCTCCAATGGTTGATGCGCCATAAAGCCAAACTATTTACACACTATCTGGAGAATCACTTCCACTAATATACTTTTACAACGGTGAACTGAATTACTTGAAATAGACCTGTTTTGACATTTAAACTGCATGTGAAATTGAATTATTTGAAATAGAACTGTTTTTGTATATGCATGGATTTGGCATTAAAAAACCTATAATGGTTGATATTCCTTGAAACCAAATCAAACCAATTAAGCACATGACTGAAATTAAATCCATAGTTATAATTCAAATAAATTTCTGTCCATTTAAACCTCAAACCTTTCTTTGTTTGGCAATTCTTTCCTAACAACCTGACCTGATTGAAATCAATAAACTGCCAAGCAAATCCAGGGTGGTGTGTTCCCGTGATGTAATGGTTAAAGTGCTGGACTGCTGAATTATAGGGAGCGAGTTCAAACTCTAGTCGTGCTATTACTTTCAGATAAATACCCTTGGGAAGGGTATGAACCCCTTTATCCTCCCATCTCTGGGTAGAATAGTACTGTCATTCTAAAAGAATGGATTTGGCATTTAAAAAACCCAGAAGGTTGATATGCCATTAAATAACAGACAACCACAACACAACAGTAAACACCATTTACTAAATATCTGTAAAATGTATATAATTATTTTTCCATTGTCTTTCTGCTATTGTGTTAATCTGTGACAAGTTTTGTGTGAATGAAAATTTCATAATACTTTGATCCTGGTTCCGTCAAAAAAAATAAATATCATAAATTATGAGCTTAATAATATTTACTTCCTTATTTGCAGGTCTGGTTTTGTTTGGTTGTGTTATATGGCATATCAACCATTTTTATGAAAATTGATATACGTTGTATATGATTTGTAAGCAAATTGTTTGTAGGTAAGAATTTTAAATAAGCAAGAGCTCATTTGTTTGCACACAATTAAATAGTTTCAAGTATTTCTATTGAATACTAATAAGTCTATCTAATATTAATCATTTGTCTGAACACAGTTAAATAGTTTCAAGTATTTCTATTAAATACTAATAATTCTATTTAATATTAATCATCTGTTTGCATACAATTAAATAGTTTCAAGTATTTCTATTGAATACTAATAATTCTATTTAATATCAATCATTTGTTTGCTCACAGTTTAATAGTTTCAAGTATTTCTATTGAATACTAATAATTCTATTTAATACTATTCGTTTGTTTGCCCACATTTCAATAGTTTCAAGTGTAGCAATTCATTGTTTATACACAGTTTAATAGTGTACACAAATATTTTCAAGTATGTCTATCAAATAAAAATAAGTCTATTTAATATAAATCATTTGTTTGCACACAGTTAAATAGTTTCATGTATTTCTGTTGAATACTAATAATTCTATTTGATATTAATCATTTGTTTTTCACACAGTTAAATAGTTTCATGTATTGCTTTGCTATATAATTAATTCTATTTGATATTAATCATTTCTTGTATGCATATAAATGGTTTCAAGTATAGCTATCAAATACTTATAATTCTATTTAATATTAATCATTTGTTGAATCCAGTTAAATACTTTAAAGTATTGCTACTGAATGCTAATAATTCTACTTGATATTGATTATTTGTTGGCAGATATTTAAATGGTTTCAAGTATTGCTATTTATTATTTGCACACTATTGAAAAATTTCAAGTATTGCAATTTAACACTGGTGCTATTTCATATAAATAACAACCCCATAGTAAAAAATTGAATAGTTCTACAGGGTGGAACGATAAAATTGTCACCCTAGAAAAGACGACTTGATTCCATTTCCGTTTAATGAAAACCGGTTTTCTTTTTTTTTTTTTTTTTTTTTGTTGTTACTGACCATCTACTAGTTGGCCAGTTGTGTACAAATCCCAAGAAAAATAGGAGCCTTCTATCATGTCTGAAAGTGACACAATGTTCAACGAGCGAGATCGGAGATGCGCCGCTGTACAACGGATGCTCTCTACCGATCCAAGTTATGACAACAGGACCATTGCCAGCACCCTTCAAATGCAAATCTGGATTGCTACGAATAACAGGGACGTGCCCAGGGTGATGAAAACAAAGTTTCCGGCTACGGTTATGATCTTTGGTGTTGTTTCAAGTGAGGGCCACGTCATGCCACCTCATATCTTCAAAGTCAACACCAAAGTGTACCTGGATGTGCTGAAGAGTGTGGTTATACCCTGGTGCTATCAGGTGGCCGGTGGCAGACCCTGGGTGTGACAGCAGGACTCGGCGCCGGTTTGATCATACGTCGAGAGCATCACCAATATGACCTCCCACAACACCAAAGCCAGCCTGATCGCCGCCATCCGCCGAGTATTCGCCAAGCTCCCGCTGGCGTTTGTGGAAAAGGCATTCTCTCAGTTCCGGGTCCATATCGAGGTGGTGATTGAGACTGAAAGCGGCTACATTAAATAGATGTCCGCTCTACAACATAATCAAGTTAGCTGAATTGATTTTTTCAATAAAAGTTTTTAAATAAAGCTGTAGTGTTGTTTTCTTTAGGACGACAATTTTATCGTTACACCCTGTATTTGACAAATAGATGGGACCTCATCAGGTATTAATATTCTAGGTCAGAGTGGACCAAGGAGTAATGGCAATGAAGGGGTATTCCACATTCCTTAAAGTCCCAGGACTGGAGCTTCACCATCAAATGGTTTAGTATCATATCTGGGATCTTTGTTGGGTAGTGTGGGGGTTAATCTTCTGTAGAGATGCAGCTGGTGGATTCTACAACCGTATCCAACTGGTTTAAACATATTCTTTATTTTCTTTTAAAAATTTCTTTTATGATAAATTAAATGATTTACTTGAAAAATAAACGAAGAAATAAAATATCTTGGTTTGTTTATTTGTTTGTTTGGGGTTTATGGCATATCATTCTTTGTTGGGTATTTAATGCCAAATCCATTTTTATACAAATGAACAGTTATATTTCAAACAATTAACTTTAGGATAAGTACACAGTTTAATTGTCAAAACATTTCTATTTCAGGCTATTCTGTTTAGTCAAAAAATTCTTATTCAAACAATTCAGTTGAGTGTAAGTATAGTTTTTGTCCACACACACAGTTAAATATCAAAACAGTTCTATTTCAAGTAATTCAAATTACAGTAAGTGCGCATTTTAGTTCTATTTGACTCTTAGGGGCTACCATTCCAGGCTTGAGTGGACCTGGGAGTAATGGCAATGAAAACGTATTCCACATTCCCCAAAGCTCCAGCATTACTGGAACCTCACCATTAGATTGTTTAGGGTCATATCCAGAACCCCTCTACAGAGAAGTTGATGTGTTTTACAGCCCCAGCTGACTGGGCAAAAAATATTTTGGTAAAAACTACTCATTATATATCAAAAAACAAAAAGTTAATTTGTATATATGAATGCAAATTCTTTTGCTTTCCTTTTCTTTATTCATGTTTGATGCAACGACTCAGGAAAACGATATTTTAAAAGTTTTTTTGTGTGTGAAGTAGGTGCTTGTGTCCACAGTGGCTATAAAGAATTGCCAGTGACTTGTTTGGACAGCAGTCTAGATGCTAAGGTTTTATTACTCACAATAATATTCAATATACTTAATCCATTGAGTATTCTCTGATTGAAGCACCTTTGAAATTGTTTTTATATGGTCGTCACCTTGTGTTGAATGTTTTTTTAGGAAACAGGAAAATTTGCATAGAACTGAGGTTACTGCACTCACACAATCCTGTGTTTTACCAAAATCTTCTGATGACAAATATAAAAAAAAATTAAGGAATTCATTTGTCTTGACAGCAGTCTAGATATCTAGACAGCATCATTACGTTATTGCTCACCAGTGGGCTGACCTTTATTCAAATTCTAATATTTATATTTCAAATTTAAAGCAATTCAAAAAATTTTATCTTGGTAATTTTTTATTACATCTCATATATATAAAGTAAGACTGTGTTTTATATGGATGTATGTATGTTGTACCGGCTCATTGGGTAGAGTGTTCGCCAATGGTCCACGAGACCTGGGTTCAATCCCAAGTCGCGTCATACCAAAGACTTTTAAAATGGTACTTGATACCTCAGTGTAGTAGCTATTGAAAAGGGAGCCTTCTGGTCGCTCTCGATTACGGTCGCCAACTTTACATTTTTTATGTATGTTGTATATCTGGTTGGTTTGCTTTGGTTTCTTTGTTTAATGGCATATCAACCTTTGTAGGTTATTTAATGCCAAAGCCATTCTCCCAGAAGAACAGTAGTGGTACTATTTAACCCATAGCTGGGAGGATAAGGGGGTTCATACCTTTCCTAGGGTTATTTGCCAAAGCCATTCACCTAGAAGAACAGTAGTGGTACTATTTAACCCATAGCTAGGAGGATAAGGGGGTTCATACTTTTCCCTAGGGTATTTGCCCGAAAGTGAACGTAATAGCACGACTGGAGTTCGAACTCGCGTACTACGATTCCGCAGTCCATCGCTTTAACCATTACACCACGAGGATGCCCCCTGTATATCTGGGTATAAAAGACTGAATAAAACTTTTTACATTATTCTTATAATGACATATTTAATGCAATAATACCTTTTTGAGTTTTCAGTTACTTCATAAACGGCTTTGGTTTCCTAAATCTTAGGCAGCAGCTTATTTGTATGAACTCAGTTAAGAAACTAATATGATGCATTTTTGTACACTTTCTTTTTTAATTAGAGGAATTACATCGCAAATTGAATTACCATGACCAGAAAATGCGTGTGACATACGGAAACACTGGATAGCTATTTCGACCTTTTTAGGTTTCATCAAGAGTGTATACCGTAATCTCCCTCACTAGAGATTGAACCAGCGACCACAGAATGCAGAGCCGAAACTCTACCACTGATCACCGATCCACATCGCACACACACGCGATGCCAAATTAATTAGTCATTTGCTGAATTTTCTGGTCATGGTAATTCAATTTATAATATAATTCCTCTACTTAAAAAAGAAAATGTGCATCTATTTCCTTGCCCTTGAGGTTATAATAATTACGCGGATGGTGTACTTCCAATTCTCTTGAGAAGTCGTAGCCCTGGAGGTGATCGTGTTCTCAGTAAAAAGTTCGGATGTAAATTACAAGACATTCAGGTTAATTGGTCGAGCAATTACCATGACTAGTTGATTTGGCATTAGCTGTGTGTGCGACATGGGCCGACGGTTCAGTTGTAGAGATTTGGCTCTGCATTATGTGGTCGCTGGTTCGATTTCCATTTCGGGAGATCACGGTATACACTGCTGACAAGACCTGATAAGGTCGAAACAGCTATCCAGTGTTTCCGTATGTCACATGCTTGTGTTTGCTGGATTTTCAGGTCATGGTAATTCAATTTATTTTTCAGGTTAGTAACCTTCATTGAAAATCAGCTGATCAATGTCGATCTTTGACATATTTGAAAACATTCAGTTCATATTCACTTCTCGGAATTCCACTTCATTTCGGTAATCTTGGATTACCACAAGTCAGTTTGGTTAAGTATGTCAAGAAAATAGAACACAAACTTAAATTCTATGTCTAACTTCCTGATGATGTAACCGAAACATTTAATAAGTTAATACAGGACTATGGAGCTCAGGTTCTATTCTGCACACAGGTTATTAGGTGATAGGGGCATTTTTGTTTAACAGACAAACAGATAGTGGAAAATGAATTTCAATCTAGTTTACTGGTCTCTAAACAAACTGAAGAAAATATGACCAAACTTACAACAGATGACATTTAAAAGTGAGGACATTTTGTTTTGATTTAGTTTTGATCAGCCGATTATCAATCAGGGTTGCCAGCCTGAAAAATAAAAGATATCATTCTTATTACTTTGTTGACTCACTATCTACAAACAAGCTGTTTTGACTTGAAAGAATACACTTGTCATACGCTGGCCTTTTATTGTCTTGCTCCTGAGTCCATGGGACAGTTTCCAGCGCCCAAAATCAAAAACTATGTCCATGGTTATGAATGGGGAACTGTTGAGAATAAACGGTATGTTATAAGGAATCAACTGACGGCAATTTCAGTTGCAGACTTCCTGCACTGTGGGATCAATGACTGTGACTTCCAGAGGTTTGTTTTTTGGGGTTTTATGGCATATCAACCTTTGTAGGTTATTTAACGTCAAATCTGTTTTTATGCAAATAATCAGTTCTATTTAAAACAATTCAGTTTAGCATGAGTGCACAGTTTAATTGTCAAAAACATTTCCATTTCAAATTATTCAAGTAGTTATATATAACAATTCAGTTTAGTGTAAGTACAGTTTCAATGTAAAAACAGTTCAATTTCAAACAATTCAGTTTAGCATAAGTACGCAGTTTAAATGTAAATACATTTTAATTGTGAAAAGCATTTCTAATTATTCAGTTTAGTCAAGCAGTTCTTATTCAGCTAATTCAGTTTAGTATAAGTACACACTTTGTTTACACACGGTTAATATTCAAAACAGTTCTATGTTAAACAATTCAGTTTAGTGTAAATATAGTTTCAATGTCGAAAAACAGTTCTATTTCAAATAATTCAGTTTAACATAAGCACGCAGTTTAAATGTAAGTACGGTTTAATTGTCAAAAACATTTCTATTTCAAGCTATTCAGTTTAATCAAACAATTCAGTTTAGTATAAGTATGCCATTAGTTCTATTTAACCCATAGATAGGGCCCTATCAGGTGCTAGCACGCTGGGCCAGAGTGGACCTGGGAGCGATGGCAATGAAGGAGTGCTCCATACCCCAAGTCCCCAGCATTACTGGGATTTCACGATCAGATTGTTTAGTTTCATATCCAGGACACTTATTGGGGGGTCTTACCCCTCCACAGAGGTGCAGTCAGTGTATTCTACAGCCCCAGCTGACTGGACAAGGTGACTTCCAAAGGAAACTATTTTTGAGGTGATAAAGTTGATTATACTTTTATTCAGTAAGTCTCATATAGAGTCTAATTGAATGATTTTCTAGATTTAAAATTGTCACCAGACAGGTGCTCCGAGCAGTGAGTGGGTTGGAGATATGTTTTTGCACTGCAGCTGCCATGGTATTTCAGTCGACATCAAGAGCTAAAATGATAAACATCGTGTACTTGGTGATTGAAACTTATTTTAGAAATAAGCAAAAGTCCACGTTGCCCAATGGCTAACGTGCTCGACTGCAACATCGTAGTAAGCGAGTTCAAGCCCTAGTTGCGCTATTACATTAACTTAAAATGCTGTTGCTAAAAAAGTTCACGGTTCGATTAATGTGTGTGCGTGTGTATGTGTGTGTGAGTTCTGTCGACCAAAAGTTTGGGACAACATTGATTCTTTTCCTCAAAACTTAACATTTTTTTCTATCTTTGCTCACAATGACGCTATTGTTGCATCTTGGTAAGGAAGAGATACACACTGTAGGTGTTACGTTCGAATTTGCTTTTACTAGTGACGGAGATCTTGCATAACCCTCGTGCTTAAGAAACACGGCGTCTTTTATACCTCCGCGATACCGGAGGTCATGTGGTACGACCCATTATACAACAGCAATAATTCTAAATCAAAATGAATATAAAATAATTATGCTTTCAATTAAAGCAAGTTTTAATCGAAGAGTCTTCCACGAGTATCTATTGCAGCAGAGCAAATTCTTGGCATCATTTCTCGTAACTATTTTGCCAGCTGGGGCTGTAGAATACACCGACTGCTTCTCTGCAGAGGGGTAAACCCCCCCTCACCAACGAGTATCCTGTATATGACACTAAACAATCTGATGGTGAGGTTCCAGCAGTGCTGGAACTTTGGGGAATGCCGAGTACCCCTTTATTGCCATCGCTCCCAGCTCCACTCTGGCCCGGAGTGGTGGCATCTGATAGGACCTTATCTATGGGTTAAATAGAACTATCAGCATTCTTATGCTAAACTGAATTGTTTGAGTAAATTGAATAGCTTGAAATAGAAATGTTTTTGACAAGTAAACCGTACTTACATTTAAACTGTGTGCTAATGCTTAACTGAATTATTTGAAGTAGAACTGCTTTTCGACATTGAAACTGTATTTACACTAAACTGAATTGTTACATATAACTGCTTGAATAGTTTGAAATAGAAATGTTTTTGACAACTAAAATGTGTACTGAATTGTTTTAAATAGAACAGATTATTTAAATAAAAAGTGGGGGTGTCCTCGTGGTGTAATGGTTAAAGCGATGGACTGCGGAATCATAATACGCGAGTTCGTACTCCAATCGCGCTATTACGTTCACTTTCGGGCAAATACCCTTGGGAAAGGTATTAACCCCCTTATCCTCCTAGATATGGGTTAAATAGTACCACTACTGTTCTTCTAGGAGAATGGCTTTGGCATTAAATAACCTAAAAAGAGTTGATATGCCATTAAACAAAGAAACCAAACCAAACCAGAAAAATTGATTTGGCGTTAAATAATCTACAAAGGTTGATACGCCATAAAACTCAACAAACCAAACCAAACCAATCATAACTATTGAAAGTATGCTAGTGGAAGTGATTTCCCAGATAGTGTGTAAATGGCTTGGTTTTATGGCACATCAACCATTGAAGGTTATTAAATGCCAGATCTACTTTTATGAATATAAACATTTATATTTCAAACAATCCAGTTTAGCATCAATTTAGTTCTATTTGCCCCATGTCACAAGGCTATGGTTGTCACGAACTTCCTCAAGGCAGAAAATGTTACTGTTATGGATTGGCCTCCTCAAAGCCCAGATCTTAATCCTATTGAGAATGTATGGAAGACTCTAAGAGAACGTTCTAAAGCCTGAAATCCAAAAAACAACAATTATGGAATGCCCTTCAGGAAGAATGGAATAAGATCACTCGGCAAGATATCAAAAAATTAATTTCTTCATGCTGCCGAAGATGTCAGAGTGTGATTGAAGCTAAAGGGCTTCACACTAAAAATAAAAATAAAATTTCTGTATTTTCTGTAATATCAGAGTATTTTGTTCATTTTTCAATCGTTCTGATCATTTTGTCCGCCCTGAGTTTTACAGTAAATCACTGAATCATTCAATACTTTTTTTTATTATCGTCTCAAATAACACCCACCAAAATTTCACAGAATAACAATTAATATCGTATTTATTGTCTTTGAAAATTATAGAATCTAAAACAACTTAGATAAGTTATACCTCCTTTTTCTGACGAAACTATGCCGTTCTGTACATTAAGGCCGCCACTGTATTTGTAAATCTCTACGCTATTCCTTGTGCTGTTCAGCCCATTGATAACTTTTCAACTTCTTTTTTTTTACTGGATTTTTTTTTAACTGACACGAACCCTTTAAGCCCAATAGAAAGAAATATTTTCTTGACAATCTTAACCGATTCGTTGATGTGTAGACTAGAATAAGACAATTAGTGTTGGATATTGACTTGAAGGTCCCTTTGACATCTGTCTTTGCAGCGGCGGAAGTCGACCATTGGAAACAAAAATAACGCGAAATGCATCTGGTACCTAAAGTAAATAGGACGCAGGTGTTCTCTGTGGAATTGCGTGGATGGCATGCAAGAAGGAAACGTGTCCAAGTGCAACGTATAGATAGCAGGCTGGAAGTGTGACCACAAGAATTTGCATGGTCATCCGGGATATTATAAAACCTGGACTGCTTTGAAAAAAGGCAAAAGAGGTTTCACCGAAGATTCATACCACGGATCCTATGTGTGCAACTCAGCCATCTTTGTCACTCTCTCTCTCTTAATCAACCCATACGTACATTTTGGGCAATAAAACAAAAAAAATAAGAAGCAGTTTATATCTTTATACATCAGCGTTGTTGTCTCTCTCTCTGCTATACAACATTAGTTCGGAAGGTGTTCCTTTTGCAAGACACAATCAAGTGTGAATTACTTGTGTAAATTATTTTAATATCATTAGTTGATTTGCCCCAAATAAATAAACAAATTAATTAGAATTTGTATTTAATCTTCATTTTAATACAATATTTCTGTTTAGTTCCAAAAATTTTCTGCAAGCATTGATGAATGTCATTTGATGCGACTTTTTCAATCAATGTTCAATCTCTACTGACATACCACTGACAACCGCCTCTTTCATTTAAATTGTCCCCCCCTATCTATCTATCTACACCTTACTTTTCTTTCTTTTTTATTCTTTCATTCGATAGAAACAGATAATAAGCATCTGATATATAACATCATCACTTCCTCACTCCCCCCCTTTACTTCTTTCTTTGAGGTATAGTGTGTTCTCTAATATAACAAAATTGAGGATATTACTTTCGGAGCAAAATCTGGGACATGGAGACCTTTGATCTTCGCGGGAGAAAACGTGTAAATGTCCAAGGCGACGACGTAGAAAAATAATCTTTTGTAGCTGAAAACTTTCTCTATTTATGTTTGTATGGTCCTTGTATCTGTTGTAGATTCTGTGGAAACAAATGAGAGAAATGTAGATAGTTTTTTTTCCGAGTTTATCTAATATTTCTATCCAATGTATTAACAACCAAATCAGGAAAACATCAGAACATTTGGGGAAAAAGAAAATTACATGTAGCTGGGAATATTGAAAGCAAACACCATCAAACGGAGATAAAAGAAAAAGTAAGAAACAGGATCTGAGAAAAACAAAACTTTTTTCAAAAACAAATTCTGCGGCAAAAATCGTATCAAAGGAATAATCAGCTGAGCTGTCTCCTTTGTAAGATACTTTAGCCCATTCTTAAAATCGACAAGGAAGGAACTGAGATAAATGGACAAAGAAATCGATGTCGATGCACAATGCCTTAATTCCAAGAGATAGCATAGACATATTCTAAGGCTGAAGAAAAAAAGAAGGAAGAGGACGCACCAGCGTTGAGGATCTTGTAGATGCAATAATTTGAAAACTTAAGGAATACACTCGAAAAGTTGAAAAAATAAAAAAGACTAATCACAGCAGCCAGAAAAAGATGTTAACATAAGGATAAACAGTAAAATAGAGTGGAGGTGCCCGTGGTGTAATGGTTATCGTCGTTGGAAATGGACACGGCGACACAAGTTCAAATCATGGACGAGACTGATTGCATTTCACATAGTACTAATACCCTTGGGAAAGGTATGAATCCAATTATTCTCCCTCCTGCTATGGGTAAATAGTAGGGCAGATTAGTTTCTTCAGCCTTGGTGAAGCAACTAGTCTAGGAGAAGGAAAACTCTGAATTCAACCCTGTTCAACTCTGCTTAAAAACTGACCTTGTGTCATATCCTGCACGAGCGGAGGGGTTGGGTAAATATGGATAAACAGTAAAATAACAAAATCTAGAAAACAAAAAATAGAAAGAAAATCAACTGTATGGATATTTCAAGCGAGAAACTCGTTAGCTTGCTCACGAGATGACTTGGACATGCCTAACAAGAGGAAACCTAAAAAGAGAAATTTAATCTCTTTTAATAGCGGCACAAAATAAAGCCATAAGGATGAATTATATCTAGACAAAAATACCCTGCAGAAGAGCAAATTTTGGTTATGTGGACATAGATATGAAACGGTCAACTGTATAATAACCGAATTCAGCAAGCTTGCACAGAAGGAGTACAAGACTCGGTATGACTCGGTTGGAATGGTGATCGACTGGTCAGAATAGCAAGTTTTGGTTATGTGAAGATAGATATGAAACGGTCAACTGCATAATAACCGAATTCAGCAAACTTGCACAGAAGGAGTACAAGACTCGGTATGACTCGGTTGGAATGGTGATCGACTGGTAATTTTTTTAAAGAAAGTAGAAAATGTCCATCTTGAAGCTTTATGAATAAGTACCAAAAAATTTGTTAAAACTGTATAAGATGCTGACTCTTAGATTTTATTATTATTTATAAGATATGATGTTAGTTCTTTTAAAAAAAAGCTTTCAAAATAACCATTCTTCGTTTCTTTAATTGAAATTGCTATCTATCTATCTGTCTATCTATGCCTTCCCTTCCTTTCTTTTTTCTTCCTTTTATTCAATTGAAGCAGATAATAAGCATCTGATACATAACATCATCACTACCTCACTCTTTTTTTTTCTTTCTTTATTTATTTACCTCTATTTCTGTGGTACAGTGTGTTCTTTTGTTTTCAATCCTAAATAAACAATGAATTTCTTTATCAGAAAACTGCTATTCTCTGATCTAAACACCAATTTAAGCTACAATACGTTAAGTTCTGGTAAAAAAATCGCTAGATATTATATCCGACCAATAGTTAAAAACTACATAAATTTTGAAAGATTTCACATAGAAATTTAAAAAAAAAACTCCTTTCAACAAAATATTTCGATATAGAGAGAGTATTCTGAAGGTATTTAACCATTAGAACCCCATTCTTTTTAAACCCGGAGAGGGAGCACCTAATTGGGTCAAATAGAACTGTTTAACATTTAAAATGGGTGCAAACAAATGATTTATGCCAAATAGAATTGTTAGAAAAAGAACTGTTTGTTCATTTAACTGAGTGTAAACAAATGACTGATGTTTAATTAAATTATTATTGATACATAGCATTCCTTGGAAGCATTTAACTTTGTTAACCTATGCTAAACTGAATTGTTAGAAATAGAACTGTTAGATCATTTAACTATGTGTAAAAAATGATTGATGTTTAATTGAATTATTATTGATATATAGCAATACTTGGAAACCTTTAATTGTGAATGAGGAATGTTAAACAGAATTATTAGTGTTGATTAGCAATACTTGAAACTCTTTAACTGTGTACCTAAATACTTGAAATGCTAGTGCTACATAGCGATGCCTAAAACGATTTAACTGTGTGCAAGTAAAACTATTATGTTTGATTGCAATATTTAAAACCATTTAATTGAGTGCAAACAAATGATAATTACTAAATAAAGATATTCGATTGATTTTGGTTTTATGGTATATCAACCATTGTATGTTATATAATGACAAATCCATTTCTATACTTATAAACAGTTATATTTCAAACAATTCAGTTTAGCATACAAAACAGTTCTATTTCAAACGATTTAATTTTGCATAATAACGCAGTTTAAAGGTAAAAACAATTCTATTTCAAACAATTCAGTTTATGATAAATTCGCAGTTTAAATGTCGAAACAGTCCCAGCTCAACCAATTCAGTTTAGCATAAGCACGCAGTTTATATCTATTTGACCCATTGATAGCACCCTATCAGGTGCAACCACTCCGGACCAGAGTTGACCTGGGAGTGATAGCAATGAAGGGGTACTCCACACATCCAAAATCTCTTGCATTACTGAAACCACAACGTGAGATTGTTTAATGCTATATCAAGGACACTCGCTAGGGGATGTTAGCGCTCTGCAGAAAAGCAGTTGATGTTTGCCCAGCTGACTGGGCAAAGAAATATTTGGGTTAAAATATTTGAAACCGTTTAACTGTATGTAAAACAATAGAAATAAGTAAAATTAAAGTAGGCGACCATAATCGAGGGTTACTCGAAGGCTCCCATTTCAATTGCTACTACACTGAGGTGCAGGGGTGGGCGCTACTTCATTCCCTGGATTGCTCCACTTTATCCTTGATCCTTACTTTATAATGCGGAGTGTTTAGCAAGGTGGCATCGAGTACCATTCTTTAAGTCTTTTGTATGACGCGACCTGGGATTGAACCCTAGTCTCCAGGACCATTGGCGAACACTCTACCCAATAGACCAAAGGTCCGGTCCCTAAACGTTAGAAATACTTATGTGAAATTGATTAGCTCTGACTTATTTAAAAAAAGATTACTGTTATATATTGACCTACGGCCCGGCCTGGCTGTCAAAATAGGAAATGCACCTATGTAAATAACAGGTGCATCCGCTCAAGGAATAATCAGGATATTATAGCCTTGACCGTAGACAGGTTGAATGAGTGCAAAATTGTGACGCCCACAAGAAGGTGGGTGTGAACTATTATATAACTGAGTGCACAGGAAATTCAATCAGTTTGGGAGACCAGACCCGTTGGTGATAGGATGCGGTTGAGAGAACAGCACCCATCGGAGAGGGTTCCTAGGCCTTCGGTTGAGCAGTCCAGGAGAACGAGAACGATACACGGCTATGTCCGGAGGGGCTGAGGAGGTCAATATGTTGCAGTCTTTGTTCAGTCTCCAACTCCCTCTCACACACAACCCTTTCAATAAAGTGAGAGGTATATATTTTTTAAAGAAGTCTTTGCTCGTCTTTATTATTGCGTCAATATATATTCTGCATGTATATGTGTATATATGCATATTTATTATGTGGCTATACAACATTACCTACAAACTATTAACTTACAAATCATATATGTATAACCACGTAACTGTATGCAAACAAATGGGCGCGGACTCGTTTAAAAATGTCATCAACGAACTATGCGTTTACAAATCATGTATAAGAGAAGATTTGATATTAAATGACTGATGTGGACCCAAATTCAGTACACAGAAGGAAAACACGGAACACGGTTTAGAGGTAAGAAAGATATATTAACAAAAGTTACAAAGGATAGTGTCCAATGTTGGTAGTCGTACTTCTTGTACTACTGCTACTACTGCTACTCCTGATGCCCCATGCTCGGTATTAGGATATTACTACGCTAGTAATATTGTGCTGGAAGAGTCCATGATGCAGGTAAGTTTCGGTCTCACAACAATAAACTACAAAGGTTGATATGCCATAAAACCCTGAAGAAGCAAAGGACAAACTCATTTGTGACGTTTTTTTATGGACCTCTGTACATGGACAAGCCATTGTTAACTTACATGAACTCTGTGTTGACACTGGGTGCTATTTGAAGACCTGCCGGGGCAATGAATGATAATGACTGATGGACAGAGAGAGAGAGAGAGAGAGAGTGTGTGTGTGTGTGTGTGTATGGAAAATCCTTGCAGTCAGCAGGACTTGATGATGATGATGAGTGTGATCAAATTTCGATCAATTGCGCAATTCCCATTATTATTATTATTATTATTATTATTATTATTATTATTATTATTATTATTATTCACTCATTAGAGCTTTTCATATCAGCGTTAGCTGATGGTTTTTCACTGGAGTCTGAGTGACAGCAAGTCTCCTCAAGTCTCCAGGACTTTTCCTAGTATTCTGGCCGTTCTCAATAATGCTGTCGTCTGGATGGTCTCCACTCGTCCGCCAACTTCCAAGTCCTCCAGTCCCTTTAGTAATCCTTTAGTTACTGTTCCAAACGCACCAATTACAATTGGTATAATTGTCACCTGCATGTTCCATAGTTTTTCAATTCCCTAGCAAGGTCGAGGTATTTATCCTTCTTTTCACATTCTTTTAGTTTTATTCAGTGGTCAGCCGGGACTGCAAAGTCGACAATTTTGGAAGTTCTCTTCTTTTTGTTTATTATTTGGTCTGGTCTTCTGGCCGAGATTAGGTGATCCGTGTGTATGTCAAAGTCCCATAGGAGTTTATGTTTGTCATTTTCTTGGACTGGTGCTGGGTTGTGCATATACCATTTGTTCGTATGATCAAATTTAAATTTCTTGCACATTTCCCAGTGGATCACTTTGCCAATCCAATCGTGTCTAGTCTTATATTCCTTCTGCTCTAATTTGCTGCATTTGGTTATTATGTGATTGATAGTTTCATCTCTGTCACCGCACAACCTTCATTTGCTATTTTGTTACGTCTTATCTATTCTCGCTTTGATATGATTGGTTCTTATGGCATTGTTTTGTGCTGCTGTTGGTAAAGATTCTGTTTCTCTCTTAAAGTTTCCTTTTCTTAGCCATGTCCAGGTTTTGTCGTATGAAATAGTGTTCATTAGTCGTTTAACCCCCCCCCCCATAGAGCTGTTTTCCTTCCCATTTTTGTTTCTTAGTTATTTTCATTCTGTTGTCCATTGTGTTATCATTATCGTTTCTGATGGCTGTAATGAGTCCTCCATCGTGTTTTTGTATATAGTCTTCGAGTCGTTGTATCAATGCGTTAACACTGTCTTCAATACTGCAAGTCCCCCCTCTTCCTCTTTCTTTTCTAGAAACATATAGTCTCTGGGATGTAATGCCTTATTCATTTTCATTAATTTTCTTGTTCTTTGGTCCATTTGTTTGAGTTTTTCTTTGGTCCACTTAAGGAAGGGTCCGGGATATCTAACCAGTGTTTCAGCCCAGGTATTTATTTCTTTAGATAAGGTTTCTGCTGGAGAGGTTTGTCTCAAGTAGTTTTCTAGTTCTCCTAAGATATTCTTATTGAATTTTGTTTTTCGTTTCGACTTGTTTGATGGTGTCAGCCTCCAAGATGCCCAAGTATTTGTTGGTTTCGTTTTCTGAAAGCGTTCTAATCTTGTCTTGATTTGGTAGTTCCATTCCGTCAGTTAATTGTCGTTTACCACTTTTCATTACAAGCATTGCACATTTTTCTAGGCCAAATTCCATTCCTATATCCTGACTCTATATTCTAACTACGTGTATTAGGGTTTCCTGTTCTTTTTCATTTTTTGCAAATAATATGATGTTATCCATGTACATTAAGTGATTGATTTTTTCCTGCAATCTACTAAGTTTGTATCCGGCTGTGCATTTTCTGAGTATGCGGTTAAGTGGTATCATAGCAATTATGAACAGTAACGGTGATAGAGCATCTCCTTGGAAAATACCTCTTTGGATCTTTACTTCAGCTAAGCATCTTCCTCCTGCTGCCAATTCCCCTCCCCGGGTGTTCTTGGTTTTGTCGATAAAGTTTATGACTTCTTGTGATATTTTCTTCATTTTGAGGCTATTTATTATTCATCATATGCCTTATTATTATTATTATTATTATTACTCATTAGAGTTTTTCACATCCGCGTAAGCTGATGGTCTTTCACTGAAGATTGAGTGACAGCAAGTCTCCTCAAGTCTCCAGGACACTTCTCAGTATTCTGGCCGTTTTCAATAAACTGTTGTTTTGATGGTCTCCACTCGGCCGCCAACTTCCAAATCTTCCAGGCCCTTCAGTAATTCTTCAGTTAACGTGCGGAAAGCACCAATCACAATATATTAACCTTCATATTCCATATTTTTTTCAATTTTCCTAACAAGGTCGAGGTACTTATCTCTCTTTTCACATTCTTTCAGTTTTATTCTGTGGTCAGCCGGGACAGCCGGGACAGCAAAGTTGACAATTTTGCAGATTTTCTTTTTTTTATTTTGGTTGATTATTATAAGGTCTGGTCTTCTGGCCGAGATTAGGTGATCCGTTTTTATATCAAAGTCCCATAGAAGTTTGTGCGTGTCATTTTCTAGGACTGGTGCTGGGTTGTGCATATACCATTTGTTCGTATGGTCCAATTTAAATTTCTTGCACATTTCCCAGTGGATCACCTTACCCACCCAGTCGCGTCTCGCCTTGTACTCCTTCTGTGCCAATTTGTATTCACTTATTATGTGATTGATGGTTTCATCACTGTCACCGCATAGTCTACATTTGCTATTTTGTTGCGTCTTATCTATCCTCGCTTTGATATGATTGGTTCTTATGGTGCTGTTTTGTGCTGTCATTAGGAGAGATTCTGTTTTTCTATTAAAGTTTCCTTTTCTTAGCCATGTCCAGGCTTTATCGAGTGAGATGTTGTTTATTAGTCGTTTAAAACGCCCATGGAGTTGTTTTCCTTCCTATAATTATTTTCTTTTTACTCTTTTAAGATTTTTTCTCACGAGCGTGAACTAATGGCTTTTCATAGGAGTTTGTGTGACAGCAAGTTCCTTCAATCCTCAAGGACTCTTCTCAGTAATCTGGTCGACCATAGTGATGCTGTTGTCTGGATGGTCTCCACTCGTCCTTTTATTTCTAATGGCCCAGTTGGCTGGGGCTATAAAATACACCGACCGCATCTTTGCAGAGGGGTAAAACCTCCCTATGAGTGTTCTGGATATGACGCTAAACAATCTGATGATGGAGCTTTGGGGAATGCAGAGTACCTCTTCATTGCCATCGCTCGCAGGTCCACTCTTGCCTGGAATGGTAGCACATATCTATGGGTCAAATAGAACTAAACCGACTACTTATGCTAAACTGAATTGCTTGAAATATAACTGTTTTTGCATTAAAACTTCGCACTTATGCTAAGCTGAATTGTTTTTCATAGAACTTCCTTCTCATTTAAACTGAATTGTTTGAAATAAAATTGTTTTGACATTCAACTCTATGAATTGCCCAGTTGGTTGGGACTGCAGAATACATCTACGGCTTCTCAGCAGAGAGGTAATAACCCTCCCCAATGAGTGTTCTGGATATAGCACTAAACCAGCTTATGGTATGGCTCCAGTAATGTTGGATCTTTAGGAATACAGAGTACTCCTTCATTGCTAGTACTTTCAGGTCCACTCTGGCCTGGAGTGGTAGCACCTGAAGGGGTCATATCTATGGGTCAAATAGAACTAAACTGTCTGCTTATGCTAAACTGAATTGTTTGAAATAAAACTGTTTTGAACATTGAACCTTTGAAATTATGCTAAATTGAATTGTTTGAAATAGAGCTGTTTTTGACATTTAAACTGCCTACTTATGCTAAACTGAATTGTTTGAAATAGAACTGTTTATGTGTATAAAAATAGATTTTGTAATCATAACCGACAATGGTTGATGTGCCATAAAACCAAACCAAACCAAACAAAACCAAACCGATCTTATTTGTTAGTCCTCCAGTCCCTATACCAGCCATCTGGTAATTGTACCGAGTGCATCGATTACAAATGATATCACCGATTATTATTATTATTATTATTATTTTGAGAGTTGAGAGTTTTTCACACCACCGTTAGCTGATGGTTTCTCACTGGAGTTTTAGAGATAACAAGTCTCCTCAAGTCTCCAGGACGCTTCTCGGTATTCTGGCCGATTTCAACAATGCTGTAGTTTGGACCGTCTCCACCTGTCCAGTTATTTTCAAGTCTTCCTGTCCTTGTATCAATCCTTTGGTGAGTGTACCAAGAGCACCAATTACAATTGGTATAATTGTCACTTTTACATTCCACTGTTTTTTCAATTCCCTAGCAAGGTCCTGGTATTTATCTCTCTTTTCGCATTCTTTCAATTTCACTCTGTTGTCTGCTGAGACAGCAAAGTCCACAATTCTGCAAGTTTTCTTTTTTTGTTGTTGTTGTTGTTGTTCTTTATTATAAGACCTGGTCGTTTGGCTGAAGTTAGATGATCCGTTTTTATCTCTAAATCTCATAGGGGTTTTTGCGTCTCATTCTCTTGGACAGATTCTGGGTTGTGCATATACCATTTGTTCGTATGGTCAAACTTCAACTTCTTTCACAATTCTCAGTAGATCACCTCTCCCACCCAGTCATGCCTAGTCTTATATTCTTTCAGTGCTAATTTGCTGCATTCGTTTATTATGTGATTAATCGTTTCGTTTCTTTCACCACATAACCTACATTAGCTGTTTTGTTGCGTCTTATCTATTATCGCTTTGATATGGTTAGTCCTTATGGCGTTGTTTTGTGCTGCTATTTGATGAGATTCAGTTTCTCTCTTAAAGTTTCCTTTTCGTAGCCACGTTCACGTTTTCTCGTGTGAGATACCACTTGTTTGTCCCTTAAAACGTCCATAAAGTTGTTTTTCTTTCCACTTTAGTTTTCTGGTTATTGTCGTTCCACTTGTCCTCGTGTCGTTAGTATTGTTACTGGTGGCTATAATCAGTCTTCCGCCGCGCTTTTCTATTATCATTATCATTATTATTATAGAATAAAGATAAAAGCTTCGGTTAAGTTAAGTGACTGCAACACTTGTAAAAGTTCCTCCCACTTTTCTCATCTTCCTGTCATATCTTGTATCATCTTTATTGAGTTTTGGATTCGAAATCACAAGTCTTTTAAGAAGTCTGCCAGAATTTGGTTATTAAACAAATGATTGTCACTCTCATTTTCTTGTATGAATTGAGTTCTTGGCCGAAGTTGTCAATCTGTTCTGTTTTGTTGCTCTTTAAAAGGGATTTGATAACTTTTATGATTTGGCAAATCTTCAATTTTATATTGAAAGCAAGTAAATGGAAACATCTAAGTTTCATTTATTTTCTTGGTTTGTGTCATTGATACCGACATAAAGTTTGAATTGTTTTCTGACTTCTTGACTATTGTCTTCATCTTTATTGTTATTTCCATAACATTTCGGCCGAAATGTCCTCCAGCCTTCTTCAGGTGTTTGTCGAACTCGGGAACCTTCATGGAACTTCGAACTACGTCCTTTATTGAATCCACATGGGTCGCCTGTTCTGATTCCATTAGCCATAACCGGGTACAAGTGTTAAATATTCCTGTATTGTTACTCGCTTGCAGTCAGGATTGAACCTGCAACTACCAGATGATTGTCTCCTTAGAATCTTAGGGAACCAACGCCTATAACCGTTACACTCTGTGTCCTACTGGACAATTCAGAGTGAATTTTGGGGACTTATAAACTTAATGTTCTTACTTGACTTGGATTACTACTATTATGCATGATTTTTTACCTGTGCTCATAAGTGGAAAGAAAAACAACTTTCGAAGTTCCGTGAAGGTTCCCGAGTTCGCCAAACACCTGAAAAAGGCCGGAAGACATATCGGCCGAAACGTTGTGGAAATAACAATAAAGATGAAGACAATAGTCCGAAAACCCTTAATGATAAAAATCAACAAGTTTTGTCTAAAGAATTTAGACAACTCTTGAGTGGTGTTTTCATTATTCTTTATATTTTCGAAATAGTATCGTTATCTTTATTGTTAGCACGACCTCACATCTCTAAAACAATCCAAGCAAGACTAAAAAGACATGCAGGACACTGCTAGATAAGTAAGGACGAACTCATAACCGACGTTCTCGAGCGGATACCTTCACACAGACGAGCAAGTGTTGGCCGACCGACTAGAACTAATCAACAACAGCTTTGTACGGACACAGGATGTAGTTTAGAAGACCTGACAGAAGCGATAGATGATAGAGACGAATAACGAAAGAGAGTCAGGGATATCTGTGCTAGCAATACAACATGATGATGATGTCAATTATTGATGATTTTTTTACTAGTATTTATCTTATATCACTTTTTTTTAAATTTCAATACCACATGGATGCTGACAAAATGTATAGAGAAAAAACTAAATGGGAACTGCGCAAGAATACTTTGAGCTATATTGAACAAATCCAGGAAGTAACACTTCACGAAATGACAGCTGTACAGCCACTTACCTCCGATCTCAAAAACCATTTAAGGAAGACGAACAAGACATGCAGGAAACTGCTGGATGGTTTGGTTTGGTTTGGTTTGTTGGGTTTTATGGCATATCAACCTTTGTAGGTTATTTAACGCCAAATCCATTTTTATGTAAATAATCTGTTCTATTGAAAACAATTCAGTTTAGCATAAGTACACAGTTTAATTGTCAAAAACATTTCCATTTCAAACTATTCAAGCAGTTATATGTAATAATTCAGTTAAGTGTAAATACAGATTTAATGTCGAAAAACACTTCTATATCAAATAATTCAGTTAAGCATAAGCACGCAGTTTAAATGTAAGTACGGTTTGTCAAAATCATTTCTATTTCAAGCTATTCAGTTTACTCAAACAATTCATTTTAGCATGAGTATGCTGTTAGTTCTATTTAACCCATATCAAGGGCCCTATCAGGTACTACCACTTCGGGCCAGATTGGAACTGGGAGCGATGGCAATGAAGGGGTACTCCACATTCCCCAAATCTCCAGCACTGCTTGAACCTCACCATCAGATTGTTTAGTTTCATATCCAGGACACTCGTTAGTGCATTCTACAGCCCCAGCTGACTGGGCAAGGAGACTGCTGGAGAACCGAGGATTAACTTATGATCTTATGAATGATGCTTTTCTAAAGATCCCAAGACATGGATATGCCAGTTTTGACCTATCAGGACGACCTTACCAACAACAACTCTGTGAGGACACTGGATGCCGTTTGGAAGACCTACCGGGGGCGATAAATGATAGGGACGGATGGGCAGAGACAGAGAGAATCAGGGAAATCGGTGCCAATAGTGTTACTTGATGAGTGGCATTCAATAAGCAACAGGTGCTTCTGGTATCATAGAAAATGGTCTCAACTACGCGAGTTCAAATCCTGAATGAGGCTGTTTGTATTTCACATAGTGGTAATACTCCAGAAAAAAAAATCCGATAATTCTTCCCCTTTCTGCGTAAACAGTTGGGTTGACTGGTTTCTTTAATCTTCGTATAGCAACCAATCTCAGAAAAATAAGGAGTGAAATCCGTTTCAGACCTGGATAAGGATGGGCTTCACATGATATTCTTGCTCAAAATATCGTAGCAGCCTATCAAACAAACCAGGTTACAAGAACAGTAAGAGAATATTAGATATGATTGCCCTTGAATTTTTCAAATGAAGTATTTTTGATTCTTATCAGATTTTGATTGATATTTCTTTCATCTTACTTATCTTGGATTTGCAGCAGATTTATTCTTGAGAGAAAGAAGAGGGATAGAAATTACTTTAATGGTTCTTGGTTCATTTGAACGAGAGTTTCATTATTCATCTTTTTTTTTTAATTTTTTACTGGACATTTTGGTAAAAGAAGTGTTAGGGTTAGAAAAAAAGAAACAAAGAAACAAAGAAACAAACAAAGAAAATAATTTATGGAATTATATGTATATATATATATATATATAATGATATTCAAATATTATATATAGATAAATATCATTCCCCGCTTCGGAATATAATAATGATGGGGATAGGGTCTATATAGGTATCTCTGCGGGGAAATGGAAACAAAGACTGTATTGCCACAGACATTCTTTCTCCAATCCGAGACTAAGAAACCAAACCACTCGATCTAAATATTTTGGGAACCTTAATAATCAGAGGCTAAACTTCAATGGTAGATGTAATTTGTGTATCGATGAAAAAATTAGTTTAATTAATTTTAAAGATCGCAGTTAAATGAACGGAACGAGCTTGTGTTTAAATCTAGACATAAAAGTAAATTTTGATTATCATGACTCGGGGCGATCAAGGCTCCTTCTCTAGACAATATCAGGGATATTGATGCTGGGTGATTTTTATCATCATCATCATCATCATATCGTGCTGGCAGCACGGATATCCCTGACCCTCTCTCGCCACTCCTCCCTATCGTTCATCGCCCTAGGTAGGTCTTCAGGACAACAACCTGTATCCTCACATAGCTGCTGAATGTACGTTCGTGCTGGTCGTCCTGCTTTTGCACGGCCGTGTGTGGGGATCCATAAGAGTACATCTCTTATGAGTTCATCTCTGCTTCTCCAGCAATGTCCTGCATGTCTGGTTCGCCTAACTTGAATAGTTTTCGTGATAGGGGGCAGGTGGCCGTACAGTTGGTGTCTTGTGGGGTGTTGCTGCCAGGACTTGTTCAGGATTGCACGCAGCATTACAGTAGTTAATAGTATTATATGACGGGGAGATTTATTAGGGTTTTTAATTTCCCCTTGACCATTTTTGGTTTTCAATTAAAGGCACTTGGTGGTTGCCGAAAGGTTTTTTATTTTCTTTTTTCTGTTTTTTATTCTTATTTGATTTTATTTTTTAAGGAGAAAGTCTAAGACCACATTAGCTGAGGGAATTAGTTTATGTATAAGAAATAAACGAAAACTATATGAAAATAATCGTTTAGTTTACAAGCTTACATTATTCAGAAAATTCCACCTACTATGAAAAATCTAGCATATGTTCAAATTAAGATGAGTAAGTTTACAGGAACACCCTTTTTCTGGTTTCTTAATGTTTCTAACACTTTAATTTCGCCTGAGAATTTAAAATTATATAGGTTTTTCTTTCTTTGTTTTTTCTTCCATACACATATTGACAGTAATCGATATTTGCTTTTTTTCAACTTCCATACACATATAGACAGTAATCGATATTTGCTTTTTTTCAACCTCAAGTTAAATATGTGCTGTCATCTGATGAGACGGAGAGTTTAATAATATTCTCTGCCGAATTAAATTTATAATGACAATTTAACAAGTTTTGAGTTTCCTTCTAATTGCACTGTATACGCTCTGCATGTGAGTTTTGTTATATAAAACTGAATAAAAAAAAATCTATAACAATAGCCATACACCGAGCACCCCCATAGATTTATATAAAATTCCTCAAATATGCTTTACGTGAATAATCCACACCTACTGTCTTCGGACGCTGACAGGATATATATATATAGAGAGAGAATGAAAAAGAAGGGAAAAAACAAATCAAAGAAAGAAAGAAATGAGTGAAAGGTCAATTCGCGCAGACAGCTTGGATTTCCCTGACTCTCACTCTTCATCCGTCCCTCTCATCCATCCCTCCCGGCAAGTCTTCCAAACTGCAGCCAGTGTCCGCACAGAGCTGACGTAAATGATTTCTTGATGGTCGGCCAAAATTGGCACGTCCATGGGGAGAGGTCCATAGAAGAATGCCATGTATGAGTTCGTCCTTGATTTTCCAGGGGTTTTCCCAGTCGGCTTCGGTTGTAGAATAAACCGACTGCTTCTCTGCAGAGGGGTAAGACCTCCTCCCCAATCTGATGGTAAGGTTCCAGAAATACTGGGGCTTTGAGAAACGTGGAGTACTCCTTCAGTGCCATCGCTCCCAAGTCTACTTTGGCTGGAAGTGGTAGCACCTGATAGGGTCCCATCTCTGGGTCAAATAGAACTAAACAGTGTACTTATGCTAAACTGAATTACTTGAAATCGAACTGTTTTGACAT
The DNA here is from genome assembly GCA_963585895.1 of Sepioteuthis lessoniana. Taxonomy (NCBI): domain Eukaryota; kingdom Metazoa; phylum Mollusca; class Cephalopoda; order Myopsida; family Loliginidae; genus Sepioteuthis; species Sepioteuthis lessoniana. Next base: position 21,098,726 of record OY757927.1, on the reverse strand, counting down.
TTAAACTGCGTACCTATGCTACACTGAATTGTTTGAAATAAAACTGTTTTGATACTTAACTGTGTGCAAACAAAAAATTTACTATACTAAATATAATTGTTAGAATTAGAACTGTTTGACTAAACTGAATAGTTTGAAATAGAAATTTTTTTTATATTTAAACTGAGTACTTATGCTAAACTAAATTGTTTGAAATAGAACTGATCATTTGTATGAAAAATGATTTGGTATTAAATAGCCTAGAAAGGTTGATGTACCATAAAACTCAAACAACCAGCCTTTATCAGCAGTGTCTGGCATGTCTTGTTTGTCTTAATATGAAGGTTTTACAGATGAGAGCTAAGTGGCCATATAGCTATTGCTTCGTGGCTGTTGCTTCCAAGATGTTAATATATTTCTCAACCAGTAATAAATTGCTATGAACGTTATTGAGAGAAGTGATATAATGATAAGCTGTTCAGAAAATTGTAGGTATTTGCCAGTTAAATCAAAGTCCGAATAGATTTCTCATTATATAACCACTTACAACATGATAGCATCTGAATTTTTTCCTTAGTCTTGCACATTGATTTTACAAGTACCTGATTGTAATAACTGCAGTTAGCACTGGATATAAAAAAATTTGCAATAAGCATGACTTTGAAATATATCTATTTGCATCACAGTTAACAGTTAGATAACCAAGCTCTGGATTATAAAGACATTGAAAATAGGAGCCGCTCATAATGTCATGTCAATCAGCGTAAGAAATGGGCACGACGACACGAGTTCGAATCATTTCACATCGCGCAAATTGTACTATAGCCATATAATAACCATGACCATGAATAACTATACAAACACATAATACATATATATGCTGGATACATACTGACGCAATGAATAATGATGAGTGAAGACTTCTTTAGAAAAATATGTACCTCTCACTTTATTGTAAGAGTTACTCAGGGTTTTACTGTGAGAGGGAGTTGGAGACAGAACAGAACTGCAATATATTGACCCCCACTCTTATGGCCATCAGCGTTGTATCTTTCTCGTTCTCCAGGGCTGCTCACCCAGAGGCACAGTGGCTCGACTTTCTGCTGAGTGCTGGCTTTCTCTACCACATCTTGTCTCTGACTCATCCCATCTCCAACTCCATCGGGGGTCCCGAGGGCCTCTTCGGCCGGGGGTAGCTTTCCCTACCACATCTCGTCTCTAACTCGTCTTATCTCCAACTGTCTGACTTCCTGTCTTGACCGTTCATATAATAGTTCAACGCCCACTCAATCGCCACTCATTCTTTGGAATGGCATGTTTGATCGTCATCAAGCGGAAATAACTATCATGCAGTTCACAGGTCACTCTCTTCCGGTGCATCAGTCTATGAGTGTATCATGGGCTTTTGCCTTGTCCCATTTCGTCAGCCAATTCCGCCTACGTTACTTCTTTCTATTACTGACCATTGGAATGTGTCACTTCCTTCCGGTGCATCACTTAGGAATAGCATGTTTGGCCGGGCCGAAAGTCTATATTTAACAAAATACCGTTGAGAAAGGTATGAATCCAATTATTCTCCCTCCAGCAATGGGTTTCGATTGCAGGGCAGACTATGCTCTTTTCCCTTGGTACGGTGACTAGTGGAGGGAAAGAAAAGCAATGAATTTAAACCTGTTAAACTGTCATGTACTACCAAAAGGCAAGTAAATGGAATCATCCGTTCTTTATGAATTGGCAACCCTCGAACGAGACTAGAGTTTTGGGGAAAACAAAACTTGCAAAATGCCACCGGTCAAATAGTGATTATTCGTTTTCTGTTATAGAATCAACTTTCTCATCAGTTATTTAATGTCTTTCTTTTCTTTCTCTCTGTTAATTCGTATATTCGAGTTAACAATATATAAAGTCTGCTAATAAATTGACCTTGTGTCACATCCTGCCCGTGCCGATGGGTTGGTTAAATGCATGCAAAGACTATGAAATTCTAATATATATATATATATATATATATATATATATATATATATATATATATATATATATATATATATATATATTTACTAACCTACTATCTACCAGCATTCACGGTTACCAGGAAAAAAAACCGCCAGGACTAGAGATAACAATATCTCGAATCACCGGAAAAGAAAAGAAAAGGCCAACTTCGTCACAGCAGTTGAAAAAAATCAAGAGATATGCAATCAGTTGGTCAAAAGAAAAAGAAAAACCCACCGTAAATTGCTGCAATGCTACAATTACAAGAGTGCTCAATATGAAGTAGAGCCAATTACAAAAATTAAATCACGAGTCGGAATTTTCCTACTAAAGTTTGACCTAAACAGCTCATCAGGGAGTTTCGTACTTCTACCTATCATTCATCGCTTCTGTCAGGTCTTCAGGGCTACATCCCTTATTCTCGCATAGCTGCTGAATGTATGTTCGAGCTGGTCATCCTGCTTTTGCTTGGCCATATGCGGGGTCCATAGGAGTACATCACTGATGAGTTCGCCCTTACTTCTCCAGCAGTGTCTTGTGTGTCTGGTTTGTCTAGCTTGTATAGTTTTCGTGATGGGAGGCAAGTGGCCGTATAGTCGGTGCCTTGTAGGGTGTTGCCGCCAGGATTTGTTCAATATTACTCTCAGCATTCTTGTGTAATTGCCATCTAGCTTCTTCTTCAGCCGTTTAGTTAGCGTCCAAGTAGTGCATCCATATAGCAGTATCGATACGACCGCTGCCTGGAAGAAACTGCGTTTCATTTTATCGGTCAGGTCTGATTTCCTACGGCGTGTTATATATATACATATATATATGAAGGTGTTTTAGTTATGGTGTCGTGCCTACTGTCACTGTCATCGCCATTGAAAATGTAACCAACGACCAGAGTTCAAATCCAGATTGAGGCTGTTTTACCCCAGGCTAATGTTCTGGGAAACGGTATGAATCCATCTGTTCTTGTCCTAGGTATGAGTGAATAATAGGTCAGGCTGGGTTCTTTAGCCTTGGTTAGGCAACTAAGAAGGAAAACTGAATTACAACCATCTTTTCAGCTCATTGAAATGTTAGTGTTGTATAGCGATGCCTAAAACGATTTAACTGTGTGCAAGTAAAACTATTATGTTTGATAGCAATATTTTAAACCATTTAATTGAGTGGAAACAAATGATAATTACTAAATAAAAATATTGGTTTGATTTTAGTTTTATGGTATATCAACCATTGTATGTTATTTAATGCTGAATCGATTTTTATACATGTAAACAGTTACATTTATACAAATCAGCTCAGCATACAAAACAGTTCTATTTCAAATAATTCCGTTTTGTATAATTACGCAGTTTAAAGATAAAAACAATTCTATTTCAAACAATTCAGTTTAGGATAAATACGCAGTTTAAATGTCAAAACAGTCTCAGCTCAACCGATTCAGTTTAGCATAAGAACGCAGTTTATATCTATTTGAACCATTGATACGACCCTATCATGTGCTACCACTCCGGACTAGAGTGGACCTGGGAGTGATCGTAATGAAGGGATACTCTGCATTCCAAAACGCTTAAGCATTACTGGAGGCTGATTATCAGATTGTTAATGCATCCAGACAGTGAGAGAGTCTTGCCCCTCTGCAGAGATACAATTTGTGTAATCGACAGCTTCAATCGACTGGGCTACAATAAATTTAAATGTTAATAAGAACAACTGTTATGAATCTGGAATGTTTTTAGGTTAGAACTAAAAAAGATACCAGTTCTGAAAGATATCCTTCTGCTCGTATGTATTCTCTTAGGGATGTTCTCAGAAGAGAAATGGAAAAAGACATCCATTAGGAACCCATAGCAAAAATTTTAAGGGGTCCCTCCTACCCGGGGCAAACGTAGCTTATTTATATTTACCAACCCCTCCGCTCGGGCAGGATATGACACAAGGCCAATTATTAAGTGGATTTTAACAGGTTTGAATTCAGTGTTTTCCTTCTCCTAGACTAGTTGCCTCACCAAGGCTGAAGAACCTAGTCTGCCGTATTATTTACCCATAGCTGGAGGGAGAATAATTGGATTCATACCTTTCCCAAAGGTATTAGTGCCATGTGAAATGCAATCAGTCTCAGGATTTGAAATCGTGTCGCCGTGTCCTTTTACTACGACGATAACCATTTCACCACGGGCACCTCCAAAGGAATCTTCTTAGTTTGCAATTATAGCGGATTGAAAGCGGCTTACTAAATGAGAACTGTCTCTGGTAATAAAAAAAAACAAAGTTGTTGCTTCTACAGAGAGAAACTCACTAATCAATGAGATACAACATGTCCAAGACTTTCAACATTATCGTACTTTTTCTTTTTTCTTTTTTATTTGTTTGTTAGTTTGTTTAATTCTTCTGGCTTTCTGTTTTTCTGTGTTTGTGATTAGATTTATTGAAGCTATTTAAGCAGGGGTCGTGTCAATACTGCTGTATGGATACACCACATGGGCACTGATAGAGACTATGGAGAGAACGCTTGATGACAATTGAACAAGAATGCTGCGACCGGTATTGAACAAGTCCTGGAGGCAGCATCCCCCAAAGCAACAACTGTACGGATTTATACTACTCATCTTGAAAACCATCCATGTTAGACGACCAAGACATGCGGGCCACTGCTGGAAAAGTGAGGATGAACTCATAAGTGATGTATTCCTGTGGACCTCTTCACACGGACGAGCCAGGGTAGAGCGCCCAGCTGGAACCTATCTACAACATTGTACAGGATGTAGCCTGGAAGACCTACTGAGAGCGATGGACGATAGGGACATGTGGCGGGAGAGAGTCAGAGGGAATCCGTGCCTGCGCCACGCCATGATGATGATGTTAACGACAAAAATCACGAATATTCAACGAAGATATGCTCAAATCATAAATCAGCCTAGGATGGCAAAAGGTCATTCGTTGTTAGGTGTAACGGATATCCTCAGCGGAAATAGACCCGGGAACCAGAGCTCAAACTCTTGCACTAAGGTTGATCGAGTTTCAGTTCCTACTATTGCTCTAGGGAAAGGCATGAATCCATCTCTTTTCCATTTTTCAACTTTGGGTAAATAGCAAGTCAGGTTGGGTCTTTTACCTTGAACACGGCAACCTGTCAAGGAGAAGGAAAACTGAATTCAAACCAAGTCTATCCAGTAAATGGGATGGAAATTTGGTAAATACAAACATACAAGTGTGACGGCAATTTGACTAAAATCCCAAAACGGGACTTTATTTTCGCACGTGTGAAGACGGGGCAAGTTGGCACTTGATCCCCTACGGAATAAGTCCTGTTCAGAGTTTTTCTCTCAGGCATATAAGAACTGGCATATTACGTGAGGGAATAATTTAGGGCCAGACTGACCACCGCTGGCAAAGGGGTTCCAAATTTCACACTATCACACACCCACCAGGCCGCTAAACTTATTTCCCTTAGATAACAGGAGACTACGGGCCTATAGGTCTTAGTCGTAATAATATTAATATTGTAGTAGTCGGCAACTCCGGTTTCCCGTGTGATACTTTAGGAATTAATAGGACAATTCTAAGCAAGATAACATAAGGCGAATAGAAGCTGAAAAGAAAGCATGAAGTGACAACATAGACCACATGGTAAAATTGCTTTACTACTTATATATACACGTTCAGAGTGTCAAAACATATAATTGGACAGTCCACGAATATAAACGTCTTTTCTGACTTTTGTCTTTCTTCAAATTGAGAGAGAGAGTGGTATATAAAATATTTGGGTATAAAGGAAAAATGTCCCCAAAGTTACTTATCTTATTTTCGACGGGGTTCCACTGGAGAATTTTCTTCTTTCACGGGCTAATAGACTTTGTTCTGTTTTTAGTACTGGCTTGAGGGACTCGGGTCTCTCATGTCTCAGTTATCCTTTTGTCTTCAACCCGGAGTAGATGGCTATGGTTCGACTGCCACGAGCCTTGCTCAAAAACTAACATTCTTATCCTTTACTTCCGCTGAGGGGAAGGGAGCCCCACTTCCGTTTTGGGGTCCCAGCCAATCATTTGGCTTCTCTCTCTTTCCCCTTCCGATGTCCGGCGACCTGAGGTCACTAAGTACCAACATCTGTTATCCCCTCTGTGACCCACATTCTCTCTTAACGGTCACTTTTTGACTGCTAGATAGTGCTAATTCAAATACGAGGAGTAATAATAGTCTTACCTCTATCGTCTCCGTGGGCTACCACGTGACACAAGCCTAATGTAGCGTAAGGACATTCTATTAATTATTTTTTATCGATGTCTGGTAAAACAGTCCCTATACATATGTAGAGTAGATTAAAGATTAACTCATCGTCAAAACATTCCTAGAAAATAAATTCCTCCTCGGATCCAACTGAAGAAATGAAACACAACGGGCGGAAAATTGTCGAATCTTGTATCATTTTAAACCATAATATAATCAGACACATGGCTTTTTCTATTCGAGTTATTTGGTCAGATTTGTGCAGAAAAGTTACAAAATCCCCTATTTAAAATAATCTGGCTTCATCGTTTATGTTCGCTCAGATAGATAGATGAAAACATTGTTGAATTAAACGGACTGTGAGAGAACGATAGAAGCAGACTGAGACTGATAGGGACGGATAAATGTGTTGTATAATGTTAAAAATAGCTGAACCAAATAATATAAATATGAACATAGATAGATAGATAGATAGATAGATAGATAGATGTGATATGATTTTTTAAGGAAATATACAACGTTTTTACAATAAATTTTCGAATTTTAAATGAAAAGCAACCAGCGGAAATAGAATGTTCAAAACCTTCTCCTCTTTTGGTTTCATTTAAAACTCTATATGTTGTATAGTCACAAACTTACAGGCGACATTACTATTTGTCGACTTTACCAAGGCCTTCGATTCCATACACAGAGGGAAGATGGAGCAAATCCTACTAGCATACGGCCTACCAAAAGAAACAGTAGCAGCGATAATGATTCTCTACAGAAACACCAAAGTGAAAGTACGTTCACCAGATGGAGACACGGAATACTTCGACATTTTTGCAGGAGTACTACAAGGAGACACACTAGCCACGTACCTCTTTATCATCTGTCTAGACTATGTGCTTAGGACTTCGATCGACAAAATCAGAGAAAATGGCTTCGAGCTGACTAAGAGAAGAAGCAAAAGGTACCCCGCAAAAACAATCACGGACGCCGACTACGCTGATGACTTGGCGTTACTAGCGAATACGCCTAATCAAGCAGAGACACTACTGCATAGTCTGGAACGAGCCGCAGCTGGCATTGGCCTCCATGTCAATGCAAACAAAACTGAATATATGTGTTACAACCAAACGGGCAACATTGCCACACTAGACGGAGCCTCTCTGAAACTAGTCGACAAATTCACCTACCTAGGAAGCAGCGTCTCATCAACCGAGAAAGACATCGACACACGACTGACGAAGGCATGGACAGCTATCGATAGGCTCTCGATCATATGGAAGTCGGACCTAACTGATAAAATGAAACGCAGTTTCTTCCAGGCAGCGGTTGTGTCGATACTGCTATATGGATGCACCACATGGACGCTTACGAAGCGGCTGGAGAGGAGGCTGGACGGAAATTACACAAGAATGTTGAGAGCAGTATTAAACAAGTCCTGGCGACAACACCCCACGAGACTCCAACTATACGGACACTTGCCCCCCATCACGAAAACTATACAAGTTCGACGAACCAGACACGCAGGACACTGCTGGAGAAGCAAGGACGAGCTCATAAGCGATGTACTCCTGTGGACCCCCACACATGGATGTGCAAGAGTGGGACGACCAGCACGAACTTACATATAGCAGCTATGTAAGGACACGGGATGTAACCCTGAAGACCTGCCAGAGGCGATGAATGATAGGGAGAAATGGAGAGAGACGGTCAGGGATATCCGCGCTGGCGGCGTGACATGATGATGATGATGATTAACTATACAAACACATAATACATATACATATGCAGCATCATAACGACACACAAAGAGGAGCGAAGGCTTACTTAGAAAAATATGTACCTCTCACTTTATTGAAAGATTCTTGTGAGAGGGAGTTGGAGACCGAACAGAACTGCAATATATTGACCCCAAATTTTATTGCCACCAGCGTTGTGTCTTTCTCGTTCTCCTGATGCTCAACCGGAGGCCCGGGGGCTCACTCTGCTGGCTTTCTCTACTGCATCTTATCACCAACGGGTCAGGTCCCCAAACTCCATCGGGGGTCCTGAGGGCCCCTTCTGCTGGGTTGTGGCTTTCCCTACCACATCTTGTCTCCAACTCGTCTGACTCCAACTCCATCAGGGGTCCCGAGGGCCCCTTCTGCTGGGTGGTGGCTTTCCCTACCACATCTCTCGCCAACTTCTGTGGTCCCCAACTCACTGACTTCCTATCTTTACCGAGTTATATAATAGTTCAATCGCCCACTCAATCGCCCACTCAATCGCCCACTCAATCTTTGGAATGGCATATTTGATCGTCATCAAGCGGGAATAACTGTCATGCAGTTCACAGGTCACTCTCTTCCAGTGCATCAGTCTACGAGTGTATCATGGGCTTTTACCTTGTCCCATTTCTTCAGCCAAATCCTCATACGTGATTTCTTCTTATAACTGCCATCGGAATGTGTCACTTCCTTCCGGTGCATCACCTTGGAATGGCATGTTTGGCCGGGTCGAAGGTCAATATACAACACATACGCCCTCATGAAGGTTTAAAAACTGAAACGTTTTACGGCATATCGTTCATTTTAGGTTATTTAATGACTAATCTTATGCATACATATATATTATATATATATATAAGTTGTAAATAAGATTTTTAAACGAGTCTGAGCTCATTATTTTGCACACAGTTAAATTGTTTCAAGTATTTCTATCAAATACAAATAATTCTATTTAATATTTATTCTTTGTTTGCACACAGTTAAATGGTTTCAAGTATTACTATCTAATACGAATAATTCTATTTCCAATTAATCCTTTGTTTGCACGCAGTTAAATGGTTTCAAGTATTTCTATCAAATACAAATAATTCTATTAAATATTTATTCTTTGTTTGCACACAGTTAAATGGTTTCAAGTATTACTATATAACAGTAACAATTTATTATTAGTCATATTTTGCACATATTTAAAAAGATGTACATATATAATTGGTAAGACATTTCGATTAAGATTTTTTTTATTGATATTCATTTTCAGCTTACTATGTCACAAGGTCTTTCTTTCAAGATTCTTTTTCTGTTGATGTTTACATTCAAGTCTGCTACAACACAAAGTCATTCAATCAAGTTTCCTTTTTCTACAGATATTTCAACCTATGATGGCACCCGGCCATTCAGTCAAAATCAATTTTTTATTCATAGTATAAGCATTTTAACTCATAACCAGGACACTCGTTGTAGGGGGTGAAGTCTTACTCCCTTTTCAGAAATGCAGTCGGCGTATTCTACACCCCCCAACCGACTGGGCTGACAGGGTTATTGTGTGAAGATTACGTTTCTGTTTATATCTGAAAGTTTAGTATGGCAAGAGGCCAATCTGTCTTAATTCTTTTTTTAATCATTGTGTACATTCTATTCTAGTAAGACACATGGCCACTTTGAGAATTGTTTTATTATTGATCCCTTTTAATTGGTGTATGGTTCATGTCTTTGTATCAAAATTATAGTTCTCTTGTTTGTTTTATTTCAAATTAGAGAAATTTAATAGTAGTTCAAACGATCGATTTCTATTTTTGCTGTGTTTAGTTTGGTTTGGTTTGGTTTTATGGCATATCAACCATTGTAGGTTATTTAATGCCAAATTCTCTTTATACATATATATTAAATATATATGATTTGGTTTGGTTAGGTTTTATGGTAAATCAGCCAATGTAGGTTATTTAACGCCAAATCTTCTTTATACATATTTATCAAATATATATGATTTGGTTGGATTGGGTTTTATGGCATATCAACCATTGTAGGTTATTTAAGGCCAAATCATTTTTATACATATATATTGAATACATATGAGCTGGTTTGGTTGGTGTTTATGGCATATCAACCATTGTTAGTTATTTAATGCCAAATCAACTTTATACATATATATTGAATATATATGATTTGGTTTGGTTGAATTTTATGGCATATCAACAATTGTAGGTCATTTAATGCCAAATCCTTTTTATACATATATATCAAATATATATGATTTGGTTTGGCATGTCAATCATAGTAGGTTATTTAATGCTAATTCCTCCTTACACATATATATTGAATATATATGATTTGGTTTGGTTTGGTTTTATGGCATATTAACCATTGTAGGTTATTTAATGCTAAATCCTTCTAATACATCGGAGTGGTAGCACCTGATAGGGCCCTATCTATGGGTTAAATAGAAATAACAGCTTACTTATGCTAAAATGAATTGAGTAAACAAAATAGCTTGAAATAGAAACGTTTTTGACAATTAAACCGTACTTACACTTAAACTGCGTGCCTATGCTTAACAGAATTATTTCAAATAGAACTGTTTTTCGACCTTAAAACTGTATTTACACTTAACTGAATTGTTACATATAACTGTTTGAATAGTTTGAAATGGAAATGTTTTAGACAATTAAACTGTGTACTTATGCTAAACTGAACTATTTTCAATAGAACAGATTATTTACATAAAAATGGATTTGGTGTTAAATAATCTACAAAGGTTGATATGCCATAAAACCAAACAAACCAAACCAAACCTTTTTATACATCAATATTGATATGTATGATTAGTAAACACATAATGTAGATAACATTTTTAAACGATGTAACACCACGTGTAATGGTTAACGAGCAGGGCTTGCAAACCTACACGAGTGAGTTCGATTCTCATTGGGTGCTCCATTCATGCAGCCTTGTGCGACATCTAAGCAAAAGGTTTAGTAAATTGGTTCATTTCGCAAATAGAAGTCGAACCCACTCGTATCGATACGAAAATTTATTTACTGTCTGCAACATTTCGCAGCAGTCGTCAAAGTAACGAGTGAAACTGCATGAAAGAATAATTGGTGTCACTTAGAAACGTAGAAAGATTAATTAATGGCAAACGAACAAACACAGACTTCATTTCTTCGCCTCCAACCAAGTCCTCACTCCCCAAAAGGCCGCACTTCTCTATTCCCGATTGAAAACAGGAAACTGTCCGACTAATTCATCGACTGCCAACCAAGTCGACTAACCCATTGACTCACAGACAAATAACTCTACTTAGATATATTCTGCTAATTATATCGTTAATCAATCCGATAATAACACGTATATTAAAACTGTCGAGCCTCGTCTTTCTAGTGTCAGCTGACATCAGCTTCAAAATGTTAATTTTTAATATCCTATCCACCGCCGATTTCAAAACAATCTGTCAACTTCCTATACTGACATCCGGAGTGACACGTCCCCGCTTTTGACCTTCAATACGACTTACACTTCAACTCAATGTTTTTGCCTAACACACAATTTATTAGTAAAATAAAACGAATAACTAATATAATTACAATCCTTAATTATATTACAACAGCCTGAGCTTTTAACACACAGTTTAATATCAGTCATTTCTTGCTTGATTGGTTGTTGCTTTAGCTTAAGATAGTTTAAATGTCAAAAGAATTCTATTTCAAATAATTCAGTTTAGCATAAGTATACATTTTAGCTCTATTTAACCCATAGATAGGGCACTGTCAGATGCTATCACTCCGGGTCAGTGTGGACCTGGGAGCAATGGCAATGAAAGGGTGCTCCACATTCCCCAAAGCTCCAACATTACTGGAACCTCGCCATCAGAACACTTATTTGTGGGAGTCTTATCTCTCAGCTTAGGAGTATTCTACGGCCCCAGCAAATTGGACAGTGCACAATGTTAAATGTAAAGACAGTTTTATTTCAGATAATTTCAGTTTAATTCATAAGTACGCAGTTTAAATTTTAAAATAGTTCTATTTCGTGCAATTCAGGTTAGCATAAGTACGCAGTTTGCATGTCAAAAGAATTCTATTTTATAGTTTTTGTCCACACAGTTAAATGTCGAAAAAGTTCTTTTTCAAGTAATTCAGTTTAGCATAAGTTCGCACTTTTGTTCTGTTTGATCCATAGATAAGGCCCTATCAAGAGCTACCACTCTGGGACAGAGTGGACCTGGGAGTGATGGCCATAAAGGTTTGCTCCGCGTTCCCCAAAGCTCCAACATCACTGAAACTTTACCCTCAGATTGTTTAGTTTATATCCAGCACACTCATTGGAGGTGTCTTACATTGCAGTCAATGTATTCTACAGCTCCAGCCGACTGAGCAAGTCATTTGTTTGCACACAGTATGTTCTATTTGATCCAGAGGTAGGATTCAATTACAGGCAACCACTTCGTGTCAGAGTGAACCTGGCTATGAAGGAGTACTCCACATTTCGTAAATCTCCAAGTTTGGAGCCTCGCCATCAGATGGTTAAATGTCATATATCAGGACACTCATTGGAGTGGGAGTTTTACACCTAAGCAGAGATTCGGTCGGTATTTACTACAACCCTTGCCGACTGGATCGTAATATGTATTTAGAGTAATAAAAATTCTCTCTCAAGAATTCTTGTTTGATAATCAGATCATAGAGTGGGGTGTCCCCTTGATGTAATGGTTAAAGCGATGGACTGCGGAATCGTAGTACGCGAGTTTGTACTCCAGTCGCGCTATTATGTTCACTTTCGGGCAAATACCCTTGGGAAAGGTATGAACCCCCTTATCCTCCCAGCTATGGGTTAAATAGTACCACTACTGTTCTTCTAGGAGAATAGCACTGGCATTAAATAACTTACAAAGGTTGATATGCCATTAAACAAACAAACCAAACCAATCAGATCATATAATCCTTTGGTTTTCTTAATTGTGATTTTTTTAAAGATTTTTTGGGTATAGATTTTATTTCAGCTCTTTTGTTTTATACCATATTTCAAATATCTATTGGTGTTATATTGCCAGTAACGATGGATAGTATTTACAATGTTCTCCTCTATCCTGAGAGTTCTCCTATCATGACAAGCACTACTTCTGCCTTATACAGGTTAAAATCAACATAATTTCTTAGGCTTGGAATATAAATTTCGAAAAAAGGAACTTAGACCCAATTTGATATTAATTTTGAAATATGTTTAGTTTGGTTTCTTTTAGTAATATCTTTATGACATATAAACCCTTATTTTATATATATATATATATATATATAACTCCAACTGGAGTTAGGCTTCCTGATGATCCGATAAGGTGAAACTTTAGTAGAAGATTTCCAACTCCCGAATTAAGTTAATTTTATAATTGGCTCCACTTGTGTTGAGCACTTTTGTAATTGTAGCATTGCAGGATTTGCGGAAGGTTTTTAGTTTTCTTTTGACCAACTGACTGCGTATCCCTTGATTTTTTTCAAGGGGTCGGACGAGGTTAGCCTTTTCTTTCTTTTTGACCTATAATTTTTTCTTTTTTCCCTGGCAGTGATTCGAGATACTTTTATCTCTTGTTTCTGGCGGGGTTTTTTTTCGTTTTTTTTTTTCTGGTACCGTGAATGCAGGTAGATATTAGATCAGTAAATATATATATATATATATATATATATATATATATATATATATATATATATATATATATGATTTATAAGCGAATATTTTAGAGGTAACACTATTTTTAAACGAGTCAGAGATTATTTGTTTGCACACAGTTAAATGTTTTCAAATACGTATTGCTATCCAACACTGATAATTCTGCTGAATATCAATCATTTATTTGCGCACAATTAAATGGTTTCAAATGTTGCTTACATTAATAATCTTAACTAATATTAAACATTTGTTAGCACACAGTTAAAAAAAAGTTTCAAGCACTGCTGTCTAATAATAATAATAATAATAGAAAGTAATTGTTTCCTCAGACTTAATTAGTTTCAAGTATCCAATCAATGGATGCTAACTAAACGTATGGAGAAAAAGCTTGACGGCAATTACACAAGAATGCTGCGAGCAATATTCATCAAGTCCTGGAGGCAACACCCCACAAAACAGCAGCTGTACGACCACCTACCATCCATCACGAAATCTATCAAAGCTAGACGAACCAGACATACGGGACACTGCTGGAGAAGTAAGGACGAACTCATAAGCGAAGTACTCCTGTGGACCCCTTCACATGGAGGAGCAAAGGTTGGACGACCGGCTTGAACCTATATACAACAGCTCTGAGCGTATAAAGGATGCAGCCTTGAAGACCTCTCGGGAGCGATATACGATAGAGATGGGTAGCAAGAGAAGTTCAGGGAGATCTGTGCTGACAGCGCGACATGATGATGAAATAATGAAATAGTTCTATTTGATCCATAGATGGAACCCTAACGGGTATTACCAATCCGGGGTCATAGTGAATCTGGGAGTAATGTCAATGAATGGGTATTCAAATTTTCCAAGCTCTAGAACTGGATGTTTATCATCAGGTAGTTTGTTGTCATTCTTTGGACACTCTTGTAGTGAATGTCTTACTTCTCTGCAGGTGTGCATTCGGTCTGTTTTACAACCCCAGACTACAGGGTGGTAATCTTACTTAAAAAAAAAACACGAAATAACAAAGATGAACTGAAATAAGTATGAGGCAATAATCAAATAAATTGATAGGGTCATAAGGGCGTACAGCATTCGGTTGGTTGTGAGCTTAAGGTCCCTGGTTGATAAAGAGTCGTTTATTAGATTTATAAGTAAAGTTTGCAACCATAGTGGAGGTTGACCCGAAGTCTCCTTTTCAATAGCTACTACACCGAGGTTTAGGGAAGGGCGCTACTCCATTCCCTGGATTGCTCCACTTTACCCTTGATCCTTACCTTATAATACTGAGTGCTAAGCAAGGTGGCATCAATTACTATTTTTGAGTTTTTGATATGACTCGACCTCGGATTGAACCCCGGTCTCCCGGACCATTGCCGAACACTCAACTCATTAGGCCAATGGCCGAATAAATCTAGTTTTCTATACAGAGTAAAATATTAGGTTGGTGTAGATAATAAAATATGAAATGATAAATGTTCTATATCGGGGGAGAAAGTGACAATACTTATTTATAAAAACATAAACTCCCTTTTTATTTACGAAATGTTGAAATTGTTGAGAGAGAGAGAGAGAGAGAGAGAGAGAGAGAGAGAGAGAGAGAGAGAGATGGATAAACAGGGAACAGCTAAGATGTACACATCGTTGAAATAGATATATTCAGAGCCTTAGTTTTTCGTGCTTCTTTTACTGGAAGTTGATATTGGGCAGACTTACAACGCGCAGTTTGGGCTGTCTTACTCCTCTCCAGGCGAGCGCCTACACACTAAAACTCTACAGACAACCGAAAGACTGCTCACTCTACTGACTCACCACCGCCCTCTGGAGTTGAAAACTTCCGTTGTTATATATTTTCCGGACGCCCACGCATTAATCCTACGCAATTCACGTGGCATTTTCGTTGAAGTACACAGGATAACATCACTTTATTGTTTGTCCTTACTTTACTAGTAGTACTCCGTACGTCTTTTTAGTCATACGGGGATGTTTTGTGCGATAGGAGGTAAGAGGCCGTACAGTTACTGTTTTATGGGATGTTTCCAGATTTAGTTCAAAACATTACGTGGCATTCTTTTGAAGTTTCCATGGCGCTATTTATCTGTGCGTTTCATTAGAGTCCAAGTGGTTCATCGACAGGAGTACTGACAGAGTCATAGTTTGGAAGAAATTCCGTTCTATTTCATTAAAGTGATCAGATATCCAGATTATCGATAACCTGTGAATTGATTTCCAGATGATGACTTGTGAATAACCTTGCCTATGCATATGTTAACATCGTTTGCAGTAGATGAGATACTGCTACTGAGGTATGTGAACTGGCGTAAAATATTAGGTTAATCATCATCATCATGTCGTGCTGCTAGCACTGATATCCCTGACCCTCTCTCGCCACTTCTCCCTATCTTTCATCGCCTCTAGCAGGTCTTCAGGACTACATCCTGTATTCTCACATAGCTGCTATATGTATATTTGCGCTGGTCGTCCTGCTTTTGCTCAGCCATATATGGGGGGTCCGTAAGAGTACATCACTTATGAGCTCGTCCCTGCTTCTCCAGCAGTGTCCTGCATGTCTGGTTCGTCTAGCTTGGATAGTTTTCGAGATGGGAGGCAGGTGGCTGTATAGTTGGTGTCTTGTGGGGTGTTACCGCCAGGACTTGTTAAATATTGCTCGCAGCATTCTTGTGTAATTGCCGTCTAGCTTCTTCTCCAGCCGTTTAGTTAGCGTCCAAGTAGTGCATCCATACAGCAGTATCGATACGACCGCTGCCTGGAAGAAACTGCGTTTCATTTTATCGGTCAGATCTGATTTCCATAGGATCGATAGCCTATCAATAGCTGTCTATGCTTTCGTTAGCCGCGTGTCGATGTCTTTTTCGGTGTATGAGACACTGCTACCAAGGTTGGTGAACTTGTCTACTTGTTTCAGAGAGGTTCCGCCTAGTGTGGAAATGTCGCCTGTTTGATTATAGCACATATATTCAGTTTTGTGTGCATTGACATGGAGGCCAATGCCTGCGGCGGCTCGTTCCAAGCTATGTAGTTGGGTTTCAGCCTGGTTGGGTGTATTCGCCAGTGTCGCTATGTCATCAGCGTAGTCGGCGTCGGTAATTGTTTTTGCGGGGTACCTTCTGCTTCTTTTCTTTGTCAGCTCGAAGCCGTTTTCTCTGATTTTATCAATCGATTTTCTAAGCACATACTCTAAACAGATGATAAAGAGGCAACGAAGAGATTGAAAATTTTGGGGGATAAAGACGGCAAAACATTAGGCATATGAAAAAGTGAATATATATAAATTTATGAGGTACCCGTGGTGTAATGGTTATCGTCGTTGGAAATGGACACGGTGACACGAGTTCAAATCCTGGACGAGGCTGATTGCATTTCACATTTCACTAATACCCTTGGGAAAGGTATGAATCCAATTATTCTCCCTCCAGCTATAGGTAAATAGTAGGACAGACTGAGTTCTTCTGCCTTGGTGAGGCACTAGTAAAGGAGAAGGAAAACTCTAAATTCAAACCTGTTAAACTCCACTTTAAAAAAATGACCTTGTGTCATATCCTGCCCGATGGGAGGGGTTGGGTAAATATGTTTATACATTTATGAGTAAAGTAAGCAAAGTTGGTGACCTTAGTTTAGGGTGTCCCGAAGGCTCCCTTTCAATACCTACAACACCAAGGTGTAGGGGAGGGCGCAACTCCTTTCCCTGGATAGCTCCACTTTACCCTCGAAACGTACCTTATAACACTGAGTGATAAGTAAGGAAGTATCAAGTACTATTTTCAGGTCTTTGGTATGACTCGAGCAGAGAGTGAACCCTAGTCTCCCGGGTCATTGGCGAACACTCTACGACTAGGCCAATTTATGAAGTCTGTTGAAATTATCAAGACCTGTCTTTACATAGACAGAGTTGAAAAATGAATGTAACATTAATTTTCTCTAAAATAATCACTTGACATACGTTATATTCATTCCAAATATTATATATATATATATATATATATATATATATATATATATATATAAATTGAGAGGGCGGACTGTGCTTTTTAGCCTTGGTATGGCAACTGGTCTGGGAAAAGGAAAACTCTGAATTCAGACATGTAAAACTTAGCTTAAAAATCACCTTGTGTCGTATCCTGCTCATGCAGATATATATATATATATATATATATATATATATAATTTTTTCTTTTATACATGATTAAATAAATACAACAAACACTTTGTTTCTGCCTATATTATATATGATCCGTTCAAGCTTTCAAACTGAAAACACCTCCTTATAAGACAAAGTGGAAAACAAAGAAAAACTCCAATTTCTTGAAGCTGTCTATATAAACATTAACAAACCTTCCTTAAACAAGATCAACTTCGAATGTAGCTGACACTTTCTGAAATGCCATTAACATTTTCCCCGACAATTCCCATTACCTCCAGTAAAGTTTTTCTCTTCTGGAAATTCCCCTTCCACTTATTCTTACTTCTACTCTTTAAATAAATTTTATACGACTCGTCCAAGTGCTTTTATTTCCTTGATCGTTCCCTTAAAGATGGCTCTTTCTGAGGGCAAAAGTGCGTGGGAAAATATGGCAGCTTTTTGAATTCATTCTATACAGATGTCAAAGAATTCATTCGAATAATTGAACGGATGATCAATAAATTGGTAAACACACACACGCACACACACATAAAAAAAATTCTATTCTAAACAACTCAGTTTAGCATACAAAAAACTATTCTATTTCAAGCAATTCAGTTTAGCATAAGTACACGGTTTAGTTCTTTTTGACCGATAGATAGGACCCTATCAGGTGCTACTACTCCTGGACAGAGTGGACCTGGGAGCGATGGCAATAAATGGGTACTCTGCATTTCCTAAAGCTCAAGCATTACAGGAGCCTCACCATCAGATTGTTTAGTGTCATATCCAGGACACGTATTGGGGTGGGGAAGTCTTACTCCTCTTCAGAGGTGCAGTCAGTGTATTCTACAGCTCCAGCCGACAGGGGGAAAAAACTGAAGTTCCAATCAGTATACGTATATATATATATATATAAGTAAAAGTAAAGTTAGCGACCATAGTCGAGGGTGACCTGAAGGCTTCCTTTTCGATAGCTTCTACACCAAGGTGTAGGGGAGGGCGCTACTCCTTTCCCTAGATTGCTCCACTAACCCTTGAACCGTACCTTATAATGCTGAGTGTTAAGCAAGGTGGTATCAAGTTCCATTTTCAAAGTCTTTGGTATGACTCGATATATATATATATATATATATAATTTGTCATTTTTGATGGGTGTCCTGCTTATAATGATATAATTACACAATGATCACACTTAGTAATGAATTAACGATGAAAAGCAAAAAAGGAAAGAAAAGAAAATGATTTTAAAACAAAGAATATGAATAAAAATGATTGTTTTATTTTACTTTCACTTTCATTTTCGGAGCTTTTAAAATCTTTTTAATGTTCAGACACCAAATCTTAATTTGTAAATCTCCAGAGTAGATTAAACCTTTTTTTTTTTTCTTGTTTTCAATTAACTTCGAATTTATTTTATCTTTTCATTGTTTTCTTTTTATTTTTGGCGGCCAATATTACTGGAATTAATAAATAAATGACAGACGATTTGCTATTACGAAAGAAGCCTCCCATGAGACAAGCACAAACAGGAATAAAACATCTGCTCAGATTTGGGGAATATTTTAATCGATAGAACTTGTAAAAGTTGTTACTTCCAGGCTAAAAATTAAAAGCACGCTTTTTCTTATTCAATGCTTCATAAACACTGAAAGGAAAAATAAAAAAATAAA
The DNA here is from genome assembly GCA_963585895.1 of Sepioteuthis lessoniana. Classification (NCBI taxonomy): domain Eukaryota; kingdom Metazoa; phylum Mollusca; class Cephalopoda; order Myopsida; family Loliginidae; genus Sepioteuthis; species Sepioteuthis lessoniana. The sequence goes on along the minus strand of OY757927.1, from coordinate 21,079,323 downwards.
TAAATGAATAAATAAATAAATAAATGATAAAAAGAAATAAAAGGGAACAAATAAATAGAAATAGAAATAGTCTACAGATAAAGAAAATTAAGATATCTACAAAAAACAGGCATCTAAGTCTGTGGAACTTTGAATAAGAAATAAAACCACATATATATATATATATATATATATATATATATATATATATTCTCTTATTCTCTTTCTGTGTTTATATATATATATATATATATATATGTATATATAATAAAACATTACATTTATACACAGAATAAAATATTATATATATATATATATATATATATATATATATATATTCTCTCATTCTCTTTTTGTGTTTATATATATATATATATATATATATATATAATAAAACATTACATTTATACACAGAATAAAATATTATATATATATATATATATATATATATATATATATATATATATATTCTCTCATTCTCTTTTTGTGTTTATATATATATATATATATATATAATAAAACATTACATTTATACACAGAATAAAATATTATATATATATATATATATATATATATATTTATATTCTCTCATTCTCTTTCTGTGTTTATATATATATATATATATATAATAAAACATTACATTTATACACAGAACAAAATATTATATATGGATATATATACATATATATATATATATATATATATATATATATTCTCTCATTCTCTTTCTGTGTTTATATATATATAATAAAACATTACATTTATACACAGAATTATATATATATATATATATATATATATATATATATATATATATATATATATATATATATCGTGGAGATAGAACGGAGTAAGTTTTGGTATAAAAGTAGTGAAAGTCTATCTTTCAATAGTAGTTGTATCTGAATATTATAGCTCAAAGCCACAATTATTTGAAATCTGTTATGGTTTGATATTTCCACGTACAAAACAATGTAAAATATTGCATATTAACAACAATATGTTCATTGTCATTGCAAACTTAATGGAATAAATATAGAAATGACATGACATCATAGAAGTGTACTTTATAGAGAAAAGTCCTATCATTCACTTGAAGGGTCTTTTGGTAGAAGCTGAGATTTTTTGATATAATGGAAGATTTTGTGCAAAAATTCACGACATTTATTGGGACGAGAACCTCCTGTTAGAAAATGCATACAATCGTGGGTACTTATTGTTGTCGAGCTTGGAACAAAGAGCGGCGGAGAAAGTTTTCACTTGCTGCATCCTTTTATCTGATGTTTTGATCACGCTACGTAACGGCTTTTAGAACTACTTTTTGGAATGCAGGGGATGTTATCAGCACAGATGTAATAGCTTCAAGTATCCTCCAGATGTAAACATTGTTGACAATATGTCGAAATGTTTTAAGATGTTCTTGCTGTTCGTGCGAGTTGATGTGCAATGGATTTAGTTTGATTGGGTTTTATGGCATATCAACCGTTGTAGGTTATCTAATGCCAGATCCTTTTTATTCATATATAGTAAATACATATGATTTGGTTTGGTTGGGTTTTATGGTATATCCACCATTATAGGTCATCTAATGTCAAATCCGTTTTATTCATATATGGTAAGTATATATGATTTGGTTTGTTTGGGTTTTATGGCATATCAACCATTATAGGTCATCTAATGCCAAATCCTTTTTATTCATATATACTAAATATATAGGATTTGGTTTGGGTTGGTTGGGTTGGGTTGGGTTTTATGGCATATCAACCATTATAGGTCATCTAATGCAAATTATTCATATTTAGTAAATATATATGATTTGGTTTGGTGTCTTTTACAGTGTCTTTGTTTTTAATGACATATCAACCTTTATAGGTTATCTAATACCAAAGCCATTCCCCTGGAAGAACAGTACTAGTACTATTTAACCCATAGCTGGGAGGATAAGGGTGTTCATACCTTTCCTAAGGGTATTTGCCCGAAAGTGAACGTAATAGCACGACTGGAGTACGAACTCGCTTACTCCGCAGTCCATCGTCTTAACCATTGCACCACGAGGACACCCCTGATTTGGTTTGGTTGAGTTTTATGGTATATCAACCATTATAGGTCATCTACTGCCAAATCCTTTTTATTCATATATAGTAAAAATATATGAATTTGTTTGGTTGGGTTTTATGGCATATCAACCATTATAGGTCATCTAATGCTAAATCCTTTTTATTCATATATATTAAATATATGTTATTTGGTTTGGTTTGGTTGGGTTGGGTTGGGTTTTATGGCATATCAACCATTATTGGTCATCTAATGCCAAATTCCTTTTATTCATATATATTAAATATATATGATTTGGTTTGGTTGGGTTTTATGGCATATCAACCATTATAGGTCATCTAATGCTAAATCTTTTTTCATTCGCATATAGTAAATATACATTAATTGTTTTGATTTGGTTGGGCTGGGTTTTATGACCTCTCAACCATTATAGGTCATCTAATGTCAAATCCTTTTTATTCATATATAGTAAATATATATAATTTGGTTTGGTTGGGTTTTATGGCATATCAACCATTATAGGTCATCTAATGCCAAATCCTTTTTATTCATATATAGTAAATATATATGATTTGGTTTGGTTGGGTTTTATGTCATATCAACCATTATAGGACATCTAATGCCAAATTATTTTTATTCATATATAGTAAATATATATGAATTTGTTTGGTTGGGTTTTATGGCATATCAGCTATTATAGCTTATCTTATGCTGAATCCTTTTTATTCATATATAGTAAAGCAATGGCAATGAAGTGGTACTCCATATTCTCTAAAGCTCCAGCATTAAAATCTCACAATCAAATTGTTTAGTGTCATATCCAGGAAACACATTTGGGTGGGGATTTTACTCCTTTGCAAAAATGTAGTCAGTGTATTCTGTAACCCAAGCCGACTAGGCCATTGTGTTTTATAAAATGCATCAGTTGTGTCGCTGAAATTTCCAATGCGACATGAAGCCTGCTCAAGAAAATATTTGTATGGAATTAATTTAAGGGTGCAGTTAGACTTCTAGGTGGAGCATCTTCCTTGAGCAAGGACTGTACCAAAAAATCTCTAGCCAGAGGTAGATTGTTCAGTCGGTTAGAGCTGTAAAATGCACCGACTGCTTTTCTGCAGAGGATTAAGCCCCCACCCCCTTATGAGTCTCCTGGATATGGCACTAAACAATCTGATCGTGAGGCTCTGGTAATGATGGAGCTTTGGGAAATCCGGAGTACTTCTTCACTGCCATCGCTCCCGGGTCCACTCTGGTCCGGAGTGGTAGCACCTGATAGAGCCCTATCTATGGGTCAAATGTAACTAAACTGTGCACTAATCTGAATTGTCTGAAATAGAACTGTTTTTGCAACCTATATTAATTGTTTGAAATGGAACTGGTTTTGATATTAAAACTGTAATTACGCTAAACTGATTTGTCTTAAATAGAACTGTTTGAGCAAACTGAATAGCTTGAAATAGAAATGTTTTTGACAATTATACTGCGTACTTCTCTTAAACTTAATTATTTGAAATAGAACGGTATGTTTGTATAAAAATAGTTTTCTCTTAAATAACCAACAAAGGTTGATTCGCCATGAAATACAAACAAACAGACTGTGCACAAAAAAAGCTCAGGCTCGTTTAAAAATGTTATCATCAAATGTGTTCAGAAATCACATATTTAATATGTATAAAAATCATTTAGATTTAAATAACCTACAATGATTGATATGCCATAAAACCCAAACAATTAACCATTAAACTCTGTGGGAAAAAAAAAAAAACAAGCTCAGGCTCGTTTAAAAGTGTTATCTTCAAAATGTGTCCAGAAACCATATATTTAATATGTATAAAAATAATTGGCATTAAATAACCTACAATGGTTGATATGCCATAAAACTAAAACGAAACAAACAAAAACAAATCCAGTGGCAGAAATGTGTTTCGCATTGAAACAACCAACAGTAAATTGAAGTTTGTAGTCGGTAAAAAATTTGTGGTACTTCTCAAATATATTCAGTTTTGTATTGAATTTGGCCCATGAATTTGAAAACGTATTTGAGTATTTACACTGGCCATACAAATCGACAGCTACCAATTCTTTGTTAACAAACACATATCGAGTAGAATCCTGATGATATAAATTGAATTAGTACAGTGTTGAAGCTCCTTTCGTTAAGAACTTTTGTAGACGACGTCTGAGGTTTTGTGTCATTTTTCAAAGGTTTTCTTCGTTTTCATTAAATTGAGTTGTCAGTTGTCTGGTAATTCTTGTAAATCTTTTTTGAAACGTGTTTTGACGCCGGTTGAATCTTGTTTCAAAGCTGCGTGAGTTGCTGGTCGAATCCATTTAGTTTTTAGTTTACTTTTGTGAATCGACAGCAGTTAAATCTGTTTTTGGCATGCTGTTCGCTAGCTGAATCTATTTTTTCTTTCCTTTTGAAAACGCCTGTGACTCGACGCTAATAGAAAGGATTTTTTATTATCTTCGAGGTTTTGATTTATTTACTCAAACATGAAACTATATCTTGCGAATGTCGACGTGAATCAAATTGCATTTTATTGAAATCAAATTGTTCTAACATCAAGGATTTTCCTGGCTCTTTCTCTTCAACCTTCCCTATCATCTATTGCTCCCAGCAGGCTTTCCAGACTATATCATATGTCCGCACGGAGCTGATATAAATAAGTTATCGTGGATCGGCCAACTCTGTCGCATCCATTCGTCGGGGTCCATAGAAGAACGTCACTTTGCATGCTTTGTTCGTCTTGCTTGGATGAATTTAGAGATGGGAGGTTAGTGGCTGTCCAGCTGTTGTCTCGTTGGGTCTTGCTTCTATGATCTTTTAAAAATAGCTTGTGACATTCTTGTTCTAATTCCCAGCTAGCTTTAATTACTGTTAATTATTTTAACCCAGCCATAGGCCAAATAAGTTGAGTGTTCGGCAATGGTCAGGGAGATCGGGGTTCAATCTCAGGTCGAGTAATACCAAAGACTCAAATAATGGTATTCGATGCCGCCTTGCCTAGTACTCAGCATTATAAGGTGAGGATAAGAGTAAAATGGAGCAATCCAGGGAATTGAGTAGTGCCCTCGCTTAGACCTCGGTGTAGTAGCTATTGAAAAAGGAGCCTTCGGGTCACCCTCGACTAAGGTTGCAAACAACTATTTTGAATTCTTAAAACAAGATTGTAACAGTTTTGTTTGAATGCTTCAATTTATTTTTCAGGATATGCTATAAAGTATGCATCATTGTGATAAAAGATTAAAGAAATAGAACAATCTTTAAAATATTCAGCGAAGTTTAGAAAACGCTGAATATGTCACCTAAAATCCAATAAACCAAGCCAAACCAAATCATATATATTTAATAAATATGTATGAAGAGGATTTCGAGTTAAATAACCTACAATGGTTGATATGCCATAAAAACCAAACAAACCAAATAATATATATCTAATATATATGTGTAAAAAAGATTTAGCATTAAATAACCTACAATGGTTGATATGCCATAAAAACAAACCAAACCAAATCATATACATTTAATATATATGTATAAAGAGGATTTGGGATTAAATAACCTACAATGATTGATACGCCATAAAACCCAACCAAACCAAATCATATATATTTAATATGCATGTATAAAGAAGATTTGGCATTAAATAACCTACAATGGTTGATATGCCATAAAACCCAATATACCGATCAAACAACCTAAATTGACATGTTTCCATGTAATATTTTCCTTAGATTTCATTTTTGAAAAACAAAACAAACCAAATCAGATATATCTAATATATATATATATGAAGAGGATTTGGGATTAAATTACCTACGATGGTTGATATGCCATAAAACCCAATATACCGATCAAACAACCTAAATTGACATGTTTTCCATGTAATATTTTCCTTAGATTTCATTTTTGAAGAATCGATCATTGTATCGAAACATTTCGTTTTCTCTATTGTTTGCTCTATCGATCTGGTACAAAAAATGTTGACTGGATTAGCTGCATACGATTAGCCCCCCCCCCCGAAAGTCTTACCCTGGGTATGACATAGGGAATATGGAGTATCTATTTATTGCCATAACTCCTACGCCCACTCAGCTCCGATGTGGTTGTGATATTCGTGTCCTATCCATTGGTCAAATTATTCACTATGCAAAAAATGAAACATCGAAAAAGAATAACTGCTTGAAAATGTAAATTTAAACGTATAATAGGTGCGACCCCCTAATCTCTTGGTTTAAAACAACCCTATCGATGTTAACCCGCCATTAAAATCATTCAAATAATCGTAGAAAAACTAATGCTGAAGTATGAGAATTGGGTGAGTCAGTGTTTGCCACACTGGGTTCTGTGGTACCCCCAGTATTTGCCCCCCCCCCAAAAAAAAATTCTGGGTGTTCTGTGATTTAAGATGTTTTCTATTATAAAACTGTATTATGTAAATCTGTATGAATCCAACCTTTAATCTTCTTGAACAAAAAAATGAACACTTTTTTTATGTGAACATTTACTCAACCCCGTGACATTATGGGTAACGTGCGATACGAGGGTCGCTCAAAAACTTGTAAGCCAAACCCAAAAAGAAGAATGATAGCTGAAGTTTTTTTGTCGTGGCAGCACAATACCAGTTCCTATAAAACTAAAAATCATAATTCAGTTTTTTGTCTAAATTTCAATAGGTGAGGACCATAAAAAAGTGAGAAGTGCACGACAAATCTAAAATCTGGGCAAGGACTCTTAACGACCCTCATGTGTGTGTATATATATATATATATGTGTGTCTGTGTGTGTGTGTGTGTGTGTGTGTGTGAGAGAGAGAGAGAGTATTTGGGTGTGGGTGGGTGTACTTTTAGTTTACATATTTCCTCGATTATTTCCTGTATTTTATTAAACATCCATCATCGTCAATCCTTCAATACTTGATGTCACCTTTTAAAGTCCTGATAATGGTATATTAATACCGAAACGTTATAGCGTTGACTTTCCTGCTTAATAAATTCATCACTTTTAGACCACTCCGTTTGTCAATTTTTTTCACACATAAACCCACATATACACACACACGCATATATATATACCTCTAAGATCTGCATGAGCCTAACCAGCACAGAAATTAAGTCAGAAATCTGAATTAGTTTTTTTTCTGTTTATAAAGATTATATATATATATGAGAATCATTTAATAAGTTTCCAGACTTTTTTCGTATGGGCACTTTTATTGATAGTACACGCATGAAACTCTTCTCCCCTTCGAAGTAATCTCCTCCGGATGCAATGCATTTGTTTTACCGTTACAACTTCTAGAAGGCTCCATGGAGGTCGTCTTGTGTGAGCGTGTCCATGATCTTCGTCACAGCCTCTTTCATCTCCTCAATTGTCTCATAACGACAGCCTCTGAGCGTAGGGAATAAGCAAAAGTCACTGGTAGCAAGGTCTGGACTATAGGGAGGGTGAGGAACTGTCTTGATGCCAATATTGGTCAAATAGTCTATGACAAGGATGGAGTTGTGGACTGGTGCATTGTGCTGATGGAAATTCCACTGACCCGATTCAAAGAATGCTGGCCTCTTCCCAAGGAATCTCTTCCTGAACTCTCTTAAAAGCTCAACATAGTATTCCTTGTTGACTGTCTCTCCAGTGGGAACCCAGTGCATGTATATCATGCCAGTGCTGTCAAAAAACGGATCAAAGGTTTGTGGTTGGATATGCTCTGTCTGGCCTTCTTGAGTCTGGGAAAGCCAGCATGCTTCCCCTAGGAACTCTGTCCCTAGGTATCTGGGTCATAGCAGTAGATCCAGCTTTCATCGCATGGCATTTTTTCCAAATTTAAAACAGAATGTTATTGCATGTCGTTCTTCTAAAGTCCAGATTGCATTTTTGAAATTCACCCGCTGTGACAATCAGGCTTTAGTAGTGTGAATTCCAATTCCTGTTGTAGCTGTTCATTTGAACCTGAAATTATAAAAATTGGTCAGTCATCTCATAAGAAGTATAGCAATGACAAACTGAATTTTCAAGAGTGTACGATAATTCTAAACGCCTGTACAAAAAAAAAGTCTGGAAACGTATTGAATTCACCATGTATATATATATATATATAGTTTTTTCAAACTTAATAATGTTATCATATGTTAGAATGTATCAACGAAACGATTACTTATGTTTTTTTATTTATCTATCAATCTATCTATCTTCGTCATTTGAATAATTAAATAAAGAGTCAGTTATAATAATTTTTTGACTTGGTTTACTAATAAAAACTGTTAACTCAAATTTGCTTTTTATTGTCATCATCATCATCATCATGTCATGCCGCCAGCACGAATATCCCTGACCCTCTCTCGCCACTTCTCCCTATCGTTCATCGCCTCTGGTAGGTCTTCAGGGCTACATCCCATATCCTCACATAGCTGCTGTATGTATGTTCTAGCTGGTCGTCCAGCTTTAGCTCGTCCATATGTGGGGGTCCATAGGAGTACATCACTTATGAGCTCGTCCCTGCTAGTCCAGCAGTGTCCCGCGTACCTGGCTTGTCTAACTTGCATAGTTTTCGTGAGGGGAGGCAGGTGGCCGTATAGTTGGTGTCTTGTGGGGTGTTGTCGCCAGGACTTGTTCAATATTGCTCGCAACATTCTTGTGTAATTGCCGTCCAGTTTCTTCTCCAGCCGTTTTGTTAGTAGCTTTTTCTCTTTCACGTATGAATACAGGGCTTTCGACATGTTGCCAGAGAAAATCTAAGCACACTATCAAAATATAGAAACCTGAGGAGTATTTTTTTGTTGTTGTTGGTTTTTTTTTATCTATACGATCTCTCCTTTTTTGATAAGACCTGTCTCAATCATCATCTCTTAAACTAATTTCCAATGCAGCTTTTTATACGAACAGCTTTAACATCTGAGAAATGACCTGTAACCTTCCAAACATATGTAAATTCATTTCTCATAAGATTTGTCAAAAATCTCCCATCAAAATATCGTTTCAATTCTTATGTTTGAGCAGATGAAATCGCAGAAAATTCAATGTTCGCTCTATTCGCTGGGAAGATTGGTATAAAAGGTATCTTTATTTTCTGGAAAAGTTCTTCCGGTGTTTGAATAAGTCCAAGTGATTCATTCTAAATATATATTGGCTGAGACACAAGAATTGTCCAGAGGAGTACAACAAAACATTTACTTATGATTTAGTCTCATTTTTATTATCGCTGCAAGCCGAACAGTCGTGCTGGAATCAAAACGTTATTGTAGTTACTACCATTAAATATGATTGACCACTCATTCTTTTTCTCTCTTTCTCTCTCTCTTTCTCTCTCTCTCTCTTTTCTATTTCTCTTTTCTCTGTCTGTCTGTCTGTCTATCTATCTATCTAAGTGGGTCCATATCTATCTATCTATCTATCTATCTATCTATCTATCACAGTCTGTTCCAATCTATTTTTATTTCTATCTATCTATCAATCTATTTAGGCGGCTTCATTTCTTTCTTTCTTTCTTTCTTTCTTTCTTTCTTTCTATCTATCTAGGGCACCTCGGGTAGTGTAATGGTTAGCAAGCTTGACTAGCAAACCTACAAGAGTGAGTTCGAGTCTCATTGGGTGCCCCATTCATTCGGCCTTGTGCCGCATCGAAGCAAAGAGCTTCGTAAATTACATCTATCTATCTATCTATCTATCTATCTCAGTCTGTTCATATCTATTGCTATATCTATCTATCTATCTATCTATCTCAGAATATTGATATATATCGATGAACAAACATACGAGTAGATCAATCGATCTGTCACTCAACTTTTATAAGCTGAATTTTCACCTGCAATTTTCAGTGTATGATGTTCAATCTATATAATCAAAGAAGGCGTGTTGGATAAAGTGCTTTAACAAGGAGAGAGGTTGTGTTTAAATATAAATTTGTTTATATATTAGTAATTTCATGAAAAAAATATAGCGTAGTCATGTAACCCAACTGGGTCAGAGACCAGCCAGAGAAATCTTATTAACAAGAAGAAAAAGAAACCGATTTGGATTTTAGAAGAATAGAGTAATACATTAAAAATGTGGAATGGCATAATGAATTTTTGAGATCAAGTGTACATAAAAATTATGGTATTTTGATGAGAAAGGAATTTGACTAAAGGAATAGATATAAAAAAAAAAGAAAGCAAATGTAATATTACGAGGGACATACGACAGGTTTCCAGACTTTTTTCGTATGGGCATATAAAATTGTCGTACACTCTTGAAAATTCAGTATGTTATTGTTATACATCTTATGAGAAGACTGACCAATTCTTATAATTTCAGGTTCAAATGAACAGCTACAGCAGCAATTGGAATACATCCTATAAAAGCCTGATTGTCACAGCTGGTGAATTTCAAAAATGCAATCTGACACTTTAGAAGAACGATATGCAATGAAATTGTGTTTTAAACGTGGAAAAAATCCCACAGAAACGTATGGAATGGTTCAGACTGTTTTTCGACCATCTTGCATGAATCGAGCAGCAGTTTTTGAGTGGCATAAGAGATTCAAGGAAGGCAGGGAGTCTGTGAGGGATGATGAGAGTTGTGGAAGGAGTAAGGAAGTCAATACACCAGAGTTAATTGGCCAAAGGGTTAGGGTTAGGGTTACTATGATGAAGTTTTAAGGGAGTTCAGGGAGAGATTCCGTCGGAAGAGGCTAGCACTCTTCAAATCGGCTCAGTGGCATTTCCACCAGGACAATTCACCAGTCCACAACTCCATCCTTATCACAGACTATTTGACCAAGATTGGCATCAACACAGTTCCTCGCCCTCCCTATAGTCCAGACCTTGTTCCCTGTGACTTTTGGTTATTCCCTAAACTCAGAGGCTGTCGTTATGAGACAATTGAGGAGATGAAAGGGGCTGTGACGAAGGTCATTGACATGCTCACTCAAGAGGACTTCGATGGAGCCTTCCCGAAGTTGTTGGGACGGTTCAACAAGTGCATTGCAGCCGGAGGAGATTACTTCGAAGGAGAGTAGAGTTTCATGTGTTTACTATCAATAAAAGTGCCCATACGAAAAGTCTGGAAACTTATTTAATGATCCTCGTATATAAATTGGCAGGGTTTTTTCCTCGCGGGAGTAGACCCGAGGAACACGAAAAAACGGCAGCAACTAGGCTTCATGCACTCTGAGCTCTGACCTTGAGTCAGACGGTTCAGAATGTATCGTTTGGAAGTGATGTAGTCTTACCGACAGAAAATCTTATAAAGAAGTGAAAAGGGACTGTTATAATGCAAAGCCTAGAAGTAACCTTGTGCCAGACACACTGAGATAAAGAAGCAAAGCGAAATCGAGATGGTTTGAATTTTCAAATAGACCGGTGAGAGATGGGTGAAAAAGCGGCACGTGAGTCAGTCAGCAGGTTCCTCGAAGCACTGAGTCATTGACCTTATACCAGACTGCTCTGAATATATAAACCTGAAAAAAAAAAACGACCTTAATTCAAAGCTGTGGAAATAGCCAAGGAGATTAACTTAATAAGCTCTTTTGAAGTAATACCGAGGATTGAGAAAGACTCTCAAGCGCCAGACGACAGACAGTGTGGAGGTACTATTTACCAACCCCTCCGCTCGGGCAGGATATGACACAAGGTCAATTTTTAAGCAGAGTTTAACAGGTTTGAATTCAGAGTTTTCCTTCTCCTATACTAGTTGCCTCACCAAGGCTGAAGAACCTAGTCCGTCCTACTATTTACCCATAGCTGGAAGGAGAATAAGGGGGTTCATACATTTCCCAAGGGTATTTGCCCGAAAGTGAACGTAATAGCGCGACTGGAGTACGAACTCGCGTACTACGATTCCGCAGTTCATCGCTTTAACCATTACACCACGAGGACACCCCTAAAGGTGTGGAGGTGCCCGTGGTGTAATGTTTAGTGGAAGTGCCCGTGGTGTAATGGTTATCGTCGTGTAAAATGCACACGGCGACACAAGTTCAAATCCTAGACGAGACTGATTGCATTTTCACTTAGCACTAATACCCTTGGGCAAGGTATGAATCCAATTATTCTCTCTCCAGCTATGGGTAAAATAGTAGGGCGGACTAGGTTCTCCAGCTTTGGTGTGTCAACTAGTCTAGGAAAAGGAAAACTCTGAATTCGAACCTGTTAAACTCCGCTTAAAAATTGACCTTGTGTCATATCCTGCCCGAGTGGAGGGGTTGGGTAAATATGTATAGACAGCGATAATAGAAAACTTATACGAGGAATTGAGAGACTGTTAATTTGTGAACTAGTCTCTGATTAAAACTCATTCCTCCGAGTTGGGTGAATATATATATATATATATCATTTTCTAAAGATATTTTGTTTGTGCTAAATGTTGTTATTTTTGCAGGCCATGTTTTATTATCTATTTCTTAGCGTCGACGTTTTGGGGTTTTTTTTTTACTTACTTAATTGTGCGGTCTCATTCGTTTACTCGCTGACCAGTGACAAGCGATTAATCTCTCTGAATATAAAAAAAAAATACAACGTCGACAGATAACGAATCGATCGTGTCATCCGAAGATGTATCCGACCAGCAGAGGTGCCCGTGGTATAATGGTTACCGTGGACATCATACACTTACTCAATTCACTCCAACTGCCTGTCCGACCCAATTTCCTATCTGGGAGTTAATTATGGCAGATGATGATTGTCATATCCTTTCCGCGCGGGCATGTGAGTGCCCCGTTTGACTACGGCACCTGAACCAGAAACACCATGCGATTCAAAGCTTTACCAAACTAAATATTAAAATATGATTAATGAAAGATTATTGATATAATTAATCATTACCTTAATTATATGATACTCTCCTCGGAGTGTTAAGGAAGGAGTTGAAAATTGATGACAGACTCAACATGCTTCCTCGTTTTCGTAGGAATCGTCTCTTCCTGTGTATTTGAATCATTCTTTGTTCAAAAGTTCACATGATTTTTTTTCACCTCGCACCCCGATCACAAAAAGCGGGTGACTCGAGAAATCCACCATCTTTTATAGGGGTTCATATAATCTTTACAGGTTTCGATTTGAAATTATACTTTATTATCAACTTAATAACAAATCAACTTTATCTACTTCAAAATAGTTTCCATTTTGGAAAGTCTCCAACTGACTCTGCCTTCAGATTATTCTTTTGTGATCAACTGCATGTTTTCAACTGTTCCAAAATGATGATCGTGATGATAGGTTTTTGAGATAGACAACAAATCTCAGATCAGGAGAATAAGGTCTCGTACTAGTACATGAATATTCTTTCAAGCTATAGATAGTTTGTCTTGAAAGTGACTGGGTTTTTTTTCAGGTTGGCAACTCTAAGTGAAAATTAGCTGATCAATGTTAGCCCATTGTCTCGATTGTCAAATGTCATGATAAGAGTCCTTAAATTCATTACCTTTTCTTCAGTGTGTAAAGACACCAATCTACTAGATTGGAATTCGTTTTCCATTGTCTGTCTCTCTGTCAACCAAAACTACTTCATACCACCCAATAACCTGTTTGCAGAATAGAACTCGATTTCCATAAACCTGTATTGTTAAATGTTTTGATCACATTATTCGGAAATTTGACGTAGAATTTGATCTAGTGTTTCATTTTCTTGATACCTTTAACCAAACAGATTTGGAGTAATCCAAGATTTCCCAGCTGATGGTGGATTCTCAGAAGCAAATATTGTTGGATTCTCTCTGCTATAACAACTGCAGACACTTCCGGTAAAAAATTGCTCAAGCTGAGACGAGGACTGAGATCGTTTGCGACTGTTCTCTAATGCTATTGCAAATTGAACTTTCTGCGAGGAAGAAGTATCTTTAAGATTTCAATACCAAAGAAAATCTACAGACAACAGAATTACCAACACTAGTTTCCGTTAACATCAGAACTGAACTCCTGCAATAGTGACAAAGATTTTAACAAATATGAACTGAATGCTTTTACATATGTTATCGGTCAACATTAATCAGCTGATGTTCAGTGAAAGTTACCAACCTGAAAAATTAAAAAAAACTCTATATATTTTACAGGCGTAAAAATGAATCATATTATTTTCTAGATTGATTTTGTGAAAATAAGTTGCTGCCTAAGCTTCAGGAAACTAAAGTTGGTTATGAAATAACTTAAAACCCATGAAGGTATTCTTGCATTGAATATTCGATACACTCCAGGGGGTTGAAGTTTGATAAGAATAATGTTAAAAGCTCAGTGGTGTTTATACCAATGTATATAAGATATCATACATAATATATGACATATTCAATCTTAGATGCTTAGAAATACAACATAACTATGTAGATATAAAACACAGCGTTTCTTTATATTTGTCAGATGGGATTAAAAAGTATCAAGGAAGAATTTTTTAAATTGTTTTTATTTTGAAAAGAAAAACTTATAATTTAAATGATTTGGTTTATTTTGGTTTTATGGCATATCAATCATTGCTGGTTATTCAATGCCAAATCCATTTTTATACATACAGTTTTATTTTAAACAATTCAGTTTAGTATAAGTATGCAGTTTAAATGTCAAAAATAATTCTATTTGAGACAATTCAGTTTAGCACAAGTACACTGCTTAGTTCTATTTAACCCATAGATCGGACCCTATCAGGCGCTACCACTCCGGGCCAGAGTGGACCTGGAAGCGATGGCAATGAAGGGGTACTCTACATTCCCCAAAGCTCCGGCATTATCGGAGCCTCACCATCAGATTGTTTAGTATCATATCCATGACACTCGTTGGGGGAGATGCAGTCGGTGTATTCTGCAACCCCCAAATTTAAATGAGGATCGGTACACAGCTGAGGAATTATGAAGTGATGGTATCTAGGCATCAAGACAACTGTCTAGACAAGACCGTTCGAATTCTTTAAATTTTTTTTATATTTGTTTTCAGAAGTTTTTGGTGAAACACAGCATTGCGCAAGTGCAGTTGTGACGATCCCTTTGTCTGTTTTGGCGCGAAACAAGACAAAGGGTTTGGACTTGAGATCTCGGACGCGACCGGAAGTAGGCAAGGGAACGCCAGAGAGTCGAGAGTTGGATGAAGAAACCCACAGGAGGCAGTTGGCGACGGGCGAGGCAGAAGGGCAGTTGGCAGTCGACACCGGACAGCAGAAGATACCAGTCAGATGAGATAGGGTCCGGCAGCAGTGTGGGAAGACCAGTCAAGATGAGTCAACACCCCACGTGGTTTGTAGAATTTTCGCTAGAAATACACGCTAGCGTTAGTCTACAGGGAATGTAGTGTCACAACTTAACCTTCTTGCACTTGAGTTGACCCAAGCCTTATTGTTCCTTTGTTCTTTGTTCTTTCCTCCCACTCCCTTGATTGTATTTCTTGTAGCTATGAAGAAATGTGCGATGCCCCTATCGGAACCACTAGACGAATCACCTGCCAAAAAGATTGAAATGGTTTCGAAGAAGTTGATATAACGGGGGGGGGCGAAGGGGTATCGTCACACAGTAGCCTCAATCTCCACTATTTCTATGAAACTTTTTCTCGTTTCCAAAATAGGAAATTCAGCACATGTTCAAGATCTGTGAACAAGGTGATTAAAATAAATACAATGGTAAAGCTTCTGCTCATATCGAAAGGAAAATTTCAACGGTGCTTCAACCAATGGAATACTCAAAGGAGTAATTATGTCGAATTTTAAGATGACTTGTAATGCCTTAATACCTAGACTATTGTCTTGTTAGGTCAGTACCAAATCTTTAATGGTTTTGATCTGCACTCTTTTATTTTTTCTAAAAAAATGTAATTTGAAAGGCGCTTCAACCAATAAAATGCTTAATGGAATAAGTGTATTGAATGCAAAGGGGACTATTTTAATGAAACATTTCTATTTGCTGTCGATTCCTGTCTTTTTTAATACAGCTTTAATTTTGGTATATTTAACATAACTTATATAGCAAGACTCATTGGTGGGTGTCCTCGTGGTGTTAAAGCGATGGACTGCGGAATCGTAGTACGCGAGTTCGTACTCCAGTCGCGCTATTACGTTCACTTTCGGGCAAATACCCTTGGGAAAGGTATGAACCCCTTATCCTCCCAGCTATGGGTTAAATAGTACCACTACTGTTCTTCTAGGAGAATGGCTTTGGCATTAAATAACCTAAAAAGAGTTGATATACCATTAAACAAAGAAACCAAACCAAGACTCATTGGCCTAGTGGGTAGAGTGTTCGCCAATGGTCCGGGAGACCTGGGTTCAATTCCAGGTCGAGTCATACCAAAATGGTACTTGATACCTCCTTCCTTAACACTCAGCAATATAGGGTACGTATCAAGGGCAAAGTGGAGCAATCCAGGGAAAGGAGTAGCGCCCTCCCCTACTCCTCGGTGTAGTAGCTATTGAAAAGGGAGCCTTCGGGTCACCTTCGACAACGGTCGCCAACTTTATATAGCAGGAAACGTAACATATCTAATAGAATATTTAGATATGAAATGCAATGTGATTTCACACACACACACACACACATATATATATATATATAATGTTTCATTCCTGTCTTTGTAAATACAACTTCAATTTTGATATTCTTAACACATCTTTTATAACAAGAAATGCAACCTATCAAATTATAAAATGTTTATATATAAAACACAATTTGGATTCACACATGCACTCACACACACACATGTATATATATATATATATATATATGTGTGTGTGTGTATGTGTGTGTGTGTGTGTGTGTTAGCGTGTCTGAATTTGTGAGCATAGAGAGAAGGAAAGAGTGACAGCGAATTGGAGTATTTTCCCCAGTGTCTTATGGCAAATGCTATCAAAAACTTTGTCCATATCAAGATAAAAGATCAAAGGAGGTAGAGCTCTCCGTTCGTTCACCATTTCCTCTCACTGCCTTATGATAATAATGGTGTCCACATAACATCTTTCTTCTTCTTGTAAAGCCCTGCTGAAATCCAGGAAGAAGATCTTTCTTGGCTATCGGTTGGAATTGGTTGTAAAGGATGTATTTGAGAATTGTTATCAACTGTGGTTAGAAGTAATACTTCACAGTAATTACAACATGCAACCTGTCGCCTTTTTTGAAATTGTCAGCAGTAACTTCTAAAAGAGGTTCATTTTGGCGTATTATAGCCTTCACCATAATAAACAAATTAGTGACAGCAAGTCTCCGTAGATCTCCAGGACCCTACTGAGTATTGTAGCTGATCTTCACTATAATAAAAAAAATACCTATGTATCCATTTGTAGTTTGAGAGGAATATTTAAGATACATTAATATCAACAAATGATATTACTGATAATACTAACAAAATGCACAGTCGGATACACACTTAGTAAATTGCCAGGAAAGATCAATCCCCTAATGTACATGGACGATCTCAAACAAAAAATAAAAAAAGAATTGGAAACTCTAATACACACATTGAGAATATACAATCAGTTCATAAGAATGGAATTTGACGTAGAAAAAAAGCCATGCTAATAATGAAAACCGGCAAACGACACCTGACGGAGGAAAATGGAACTACCAAATCAAGAAAAATTTAGAACGCTCGGAGAAAAGGAAACCTACAAATACTTGCGAATATTGGAAGCTGAAATCATCAAATAAGTGGAGATGACAGAAAAAAATTAAGTGAAAATATTTCAGGAAAACCAGAAAACTACTCTAGACAAAACAATACAGCAGGAACCTTATCAAAGGGATAAATACCTGGGCTGTTTTCAATGTTAAATATTCTGGACCTTACTTGAAATGGAACAGAGAACTCAAACAAATGGACAAGAGAATAAGAAAACTAATGACCATGCATTAAGCATTACATCCCAGAGATAACGTTGACAGACTATACGTGTCTAGAAAAGAAGAATCAGGACTTACCAGTATTGAAAACAGCGTTGACGCATCGAAGACTACATGGAAAAGAGCAGAAAAAGACTGCCACCAGAAACAATACTGACAATGAGGAGCAACAAAAAACAAACGTAGGAAGAAAACAATTCCATGGATATTTCAAGCAACTAACAAGAGACATCTGACACAAGAAAACGAGGATGTCGCTGAGAAAGGGAAACTTTTAGAGAGAATCTGAATCCCTTCTAATAGCAGTGAAAAACAACGCTTTAAGTACCAATCATATGAAAGGAAAAATAGATAAGACGCAGCAGATGTAGGTTGTTTGGTGATAGGGATAAAACGGCGGTGCTCGTGGTGTAATGGTTATCGTCGTAGGAAATAGACATAGCGACACGAGTACAAATCCTAGACGAGACTGATAGCATTTTCACATTGCACTAATACCCTTGGGAAAGGTATGATTCCAATTATTCTCTCTCCAGCTATAGGTAAATAGTAGGGCAGACTACGTTCTACAGCCTGCGTGCGGCAACTAGTCTAGGAGAAGGAAATCTCTGAATTCAAACCTGTTAAACTGCGCTTAAAAATTGACCTTGTGTCATATCCTGCCCGAGCGGAGGGGTTGGTAAATATGGATAGGGATAAAACGATCGATCTCACAATAAGCGAATGCTGTAAATTACCACAGAAAGAGTATAAGACTAGACACGACTGGGCGGGCAAGCTGATCCACTGGGAATTGCGCAAGAAATTGAAATTTGAATATACGAACAAATGGCATATGTACAATCCAGCATCTGTCCTCGAAAATTAGACGCTAAATTCTTCTGGGATTTTGAGATACAAACGTATCTCCTAATTTCGGCCAGACGACCAACTTAATCATAATCAACAAAAAAAGAAAACTTAAAGAATTGTGGACTTTGCTGTCCGAGCTGACCACTGCAAGAAAATGAAAAGAAATATAAGTACGTCATCCTAGGTGGGGAAGTGAAAAAAAATATGGAACATGAAAGTGACAATTCATATTTACCCAAACCCTCCGCTAGTTGCAGGATATGACACAAGGTCGATTTTTAAGCGAAGTTTTACAGGTTTGAATTCAGAGTTTTCCTTCTCCTAGACTAGTTGCCTCCCCAAGGCTGAAGAACCTAGTTTTGGAGTAGCGACCTCCCCTACACCTCGGTGTAGTAGCTATTGAAAAGGGAGCCTTCTGGTCGCCCTCGACTACGGTCGCCAACTTTACTTTTTTTATAATAGAAATAAATATAAATAAAAAATAATATATAATTATAAATAAATTATCTCGTCATAAATTATCTAGTCATAAATTATCGAGTCATAAATAACTATCATATAAATTTTAAAAAATATAAAAATAGTTATTTATTCTTTGGTCAGTTCCAAGTATTTGTCTGTGTTTTTCCTTTCTTTAATTTACGCTTATTTTTCTTTTAACATGAAACAGAGAAAACAGTTTATTCCTCACTTCTATACTGCCATCTTTTTCGTGGTATATTCTCATATCATCATCATCATCATGTCGCGCCGCCAGCGCGGATATCCTTGACCTTCTCTCGCCATTTCTCCCTATCATTCATCGCCTCCGGCAGGTCTTCAGGGTTACATCCTGTGTCCTCACATAGTTGCTGTATGTATGTTCGTGCTGGTCGTCCCACTCTTGCACATCCATATGTGGGGGTCCACAGGAGTACATCGCTTATGAGCTCGTCCTTGCTTCTCCAGCAGTGACCTGCGTGTCTGGTTCGTCGAACTTGTATAGTTTTCGTGATGGGGGGCAAGTGTCCGTATAGTTGGAGTCTCGTGGGGTGTTGTCGCCAGGACCTGTTTAATACTGCTCTCAACATTCTTGTGTAATTTCCGTCCAGCCTCCTCTCCAGCCGCTTCGTAAGCGTCCATGTGGTGCATCCATATAGCAGTATCGACACAACCACTGCCTGGAAGAAACTGCGTTTCATTTTATCAGTTAGGTCCGACTTCCATATGATCGAGAGCCTATCGATAGCTGTCCATGCCTTCGTCAGTCGTGTGTCGATGTCTTTTTCGGTTGATGAGACGCTACTTCCTAGGTAGGTGAATTTGTCGACTAGTTTCAGAGAGGCTCCGTCTAGTGTGGCAATGTTGCCCGTTTGGTTGTAACACATATATTCAGTTTTGTTTGCATTGACATGGAGGCCAATGCCAGCTGCGGCTCGTTCCAGACTATGCAGTAGTGTCTCTGCTTGATTAGGCGTATTCGCTAGTATCGCCAAGTCATCAGCGTAGTCGGCGTCCGTGATTGTTTTTGCGGGGTACCTTTTGCTTCTTCTCTTAGTCAGCTCGAAGCCATTTTCTCTGATTTTGTCGATCGAAGTCCTAAGCACATAGTCTAGACAGATGATAAAGAGGTACGGGGCTAGTGTGTCTCCTTGTAGTACTCCTGCAACAATGTCGAAGTATTCCGTGTCTCCATCTGTTGAACGTACTTTCACTTTGGTGTTTCTGTAGAGAATCATTATCGCTGCTACTGTTTCTTTTGGTAGGCCGTATGCTAGTAGGATTTGCTCCATCTTCCCTCTGTGTATGGAATCGAAGGCCTTGGTAAAGTCGGTGGAGTCTATCTTAACAATATCCAAGTTGTTCTTACCATTAAAACCTGTTAGAACTGGGGGGAAAATTACATGAGTACAGAGATTCTCAAATTTATTTTGTCGCAGAATCTTTAGATAACTTCTCCAAAAAATCGCAGAACTTATACTTGTTTTTCTTAGATAACACCTGTCACCTTGATTCTCATAAGAATCAAGCGTCTCTTCGACCGTCCTTCCATACAACTAAGGTTTCGTGATTTTGACTCCAATTCAATCAATATTTCAGGGATTGTTGGTTGTCAACTATACTCGAAATTTTTTCTCTGATTTTTTGTCGTTCATATACGAAAAATAAACTGATTTCTATTCTTAAAAAAGGCTTAATTTCTGTGCAAAAAATAGGTTTGAGACGCCGTAATTTTTCTTTGGGTATTTCTGTATTTGATGACCAACCAACACAACAAAATAGAATTTCCCGAGTGAAAATTTGAATAATCAAGACTCAAAATAATTCAACAAATCTTTTCTCTCCTCGTTTATTAAAAAAATATTTTAAAACCAAAATTCATTTAATGACAAATTCTTTTTTTTTTTTCTTGTTAATCAATATTGAGTCTGGTCTTCAGGTCGTTGATTCGTATTATTATTCTACCCTTTTGAGAGTTTTTCACACCAGCCTTAAACTATGATTTCTCAATGGCGTTTGAGTGACGGTATTACTCAATAAGTGTTTAGGACTCTTCTCAGTATTCTGGCAGATCTTTAAATGCAGTAGTTTAAATTGTCTCCACTCGTCCTCTTATTTTCAAGTCCTCAAGTCCCTGTACAAATGCTTTGGTGACTGTACCGAGTACACTAATTACTATTGGTATCACCGCCACCTTCATGTTCTATTATTATTATTATACTCCTTACGAGTTTTTCGTACCAGCGTTTACTGGTGTTCTTTCACTGGAGTCTGATGGACGGCTAGTCACATCAGGTTTCCAGGACTCTTCTCAGTATTCTGGCCGATCTCAATAATGTAATAATTCTGATGGTCTTCACTCGTCCTCTTATTTCCAAATCCTCCCGTCCCTGTACTAATCCTTTGGTAACTGTACCGAGTGCACCAATTACAACCGGTATCACTGTCAACAAATTCAATATTGATGTTTAAAAGCCAATATATTAATGTAATCAAAAATCATTCTATTTGACCCACAAAGGTGACCTTAACGGGGCTCATACTGGATCTGATTGGACCTGGGAGAAATGATGACAAAGAAGGACTCAAAACTCACCAAAATTCCAAACTGGGGCCTCACCACAGATGCAGTTTAGTGTCATATCAAGGGCACTAGATAGATATGACTTAATATATATTTCCATCTCTTACTAATAATTCTTGCACAATCATATAGTTTCAAGTATTCCTATCTAATACTAATAATTTGCAAGCAATTGAATCGAGCTCAATACTTCAAACTGGTAAAAACGTTATACTTAGTTTCAATATATTGATTGATATATTTACCCAACCCCTCTGCACGAGCAGATAGTACACAGGGTCGATTTTTAAGTGGGGTCAAATAGGTTTGCATTCAGCGTTTTCCTTCTCAAAGACTCGTTGCCAAACGAAGGCTAAAGTACATAGTCTATCCAACTATTTACTCGTAGCTGGAGGAAGAATAAAAAAAAGTAAGTTGGCGACCTTAGTCGAGGGTGACCCGAAGGCTTCCTTTTCAATAGCTATTACACTGAAGTCTAGAGGAGGGCACTACTCCATTCCCTGGATTGCTCCATTTTACCCTTGATCCTTACCATATAATGCTCAGTGTTAAGCAAGGCGGCATCAAATACCATTTTTTGAGTCTTTGGTGTGACTCCGGTTTCCCAGGCCATTTGCGAACACTCTACTCATTAGGCCAATGGTCCTATTTACCAAAGTATATTAGGGTTATGTGAAATGCAAAACAATCTCGTCCAGGATTTGAACTCGGGTCACCATTTCCGTTTCTTATCAAGATAAACATTACACCACGAGCGCCTCCTTACAACACGAATGCTAATGTGTTGATGGAGTTCAAAATTATTCTGAAAATCATTGCTAAGAGACCTTCACTACAATTAACAAGTCAGCCGTGTAGATCGTTTACTGCATTTTTATTGATGGCGATAGACAAACATTGCTATATATAAAATAATAGATCAATAAGACTGTTGCTCGATAGTATTATATTCAATCTGTATAATTAAAGAAAAAATGTTGGATAAAATGCATCGACAAGGAATGAGATTATTCTAATTAGTTTATACAATATAATGAACTTATTTCATTTCTTTGTGAATACAAAGAAGGCACAAGGCCTTAAGGTTTTGGGGGAGAGGAAGGAAGCGGTCTTGCTTTTCTATATATTCTAAAGGGATCTAGCTAGCCACATTCGCCGACCCATTCAACAGTACAATATATAACCATTCATCCTTCATCATGCGCGCAGCAGTTACCAAAATACCACATTTGCTCTATGAAGAAGACCTACTTAAAACCCGTAAGTGGTATATGATTTTTATTTACAACATATGGTTTATGTACAATGATATGATGGGAATGGGAGAAAAAACCCCGAATATATAATGAACTTATCTATCTATCTATCTATCTATGTCTGTTTAGATCTATTAATCTATCCATCTATCAATCTATCCTAGAATATTGATATCTATCTATGAACAGACAAGATCAATAAGTCTGCTGTTCTACAGTTAAAAGCTGAATTTTCACCTGCAGTGTATGTTGCTCAATCTATATGATTAAAGAAGACGTATTGGATAAAGTGCTTTAACAAGGAAAGATATTATGTAGAAATATTAATTTGTTTATATAATACTTTTTCATCTTTGGGCAATGAACACATTGATGATCTATCTATCTCAGCCACTTCATATCTATCTATCTATCTATCTAGCAAGCTAACTAACTATCTATCTATCTATCTATCTATCTGTCTTGTTTACATATACTACAAAATGTTCTATTGTACAAAATAATGTTTTCATAATAAAAATGATATTAACTAAAGTTGGTAAATTTTCAAGAAAATACTCATATATATACAATATCACTCGCACGCACGCACACACACATACACACACACACACACACACACATATATATATATATATATATATATATATATATATATATATATAACTTTTCATATCTATCTATCTATCTTGTGTCCAATTTTATTATGCAAGTCAATGTTTTTATTATAAAATCATTAACAAATCGACGTTGTTCAAATTTTAAGGGATATTCAGGCAACCAGTAATGTGAGTTCCACCTTATAATATTCACTTTTATATGTGTATTTTGTAGATACTGAGAGAGATATAAAGATAGAAACAGTGGCAGAGACGGGGATTATTCATATACTATGGTTCCCTTTATAAAACTCAACAGCTTAAAGTATAGAATAAAAACCTGAGATAGATAGATCGATAGATAGATATGAACAGGCTGAGATAGATATGAATATGTTGAAATAGATAGATAGATAGATAGATAGATAGATAGATAGATAGATAGATATGAACAGGCTAAAATAAATATGAACATGTTGAGATAGATAAATAGATAGATAGATAGATATGAACAGGCTGAGATAGATAGATAGATAGATAGATAGATAGATAGATAGATAGATAGATATGGACAGGCTGAGATAGATAGATAGATAGATAGATAGATAGATAGATAGATATGAACAGGCTAAGCTAAATATGAACATGTTGAGATAGATAGATAGATAAATAGATAGATATGAAGAGGCTGAGATAGATATGAATATGTTGAGATAGATAGATAGATAGATAGATAGATAGATAGATAGATAGATATGAACAGGCTAAGATAAATATGAACATGTTGAGATAGCTAGATAGATAAATAGATAGATAGATAGATATGAACAGGCTGAGATAGATAGATAGATAGATAGATAGATAGATAGATAGATAGATAGATAGATAGATATGAACAGGCTGAGATAGATAGATAGATAGATAGATAGATATGAACATGTTGAAATAGATAGATAGATAGATATGAACAGGCTGAGATAGATAGATAGATAGATAGATAGATAGATATATATGGACAGGCTGAGATAGATAGATAGATAGATAGATAGATAGATAGATATGAACAGGCTAAGCTAAATATGAACATGTTGAGATAGATAGATAGATAAATAGATAGATATGAAGAGGCTGAGATAGATATGAATATGTTGAGATAGATAGATAGATAGATAGATAGATAGATAGATAGATAAATAGATAGATATGAAGAGGCTGAGATAGATATGAATATGTTGAGATAGATAGATAGATAGATAGATAGATAGATAGATAGATCGATAGATATGAACAGAGTGACAGAGATAGATATGTATATTTACGTATGTCTTTATTCAGCAAGACATGACTGAAAAAAATTAAAACTAGCTGCTGCTGCTGCTGCTGCTAAACCTACTGCTGCTGCTTCAACTACAACTGCTGCTGCAGCTCATGATTATGATGATGAGGATGATGAAGATGATTTTTTTCGAGTTTTACCTTTACTTCGTGTGGCTGTCTAACTTTGATAAAATGAAAGGGATGCAAGCAGATGGCTCACATTTCCCCACCCGGACTGACGTCTACCAATGTGCAGATACTGTCCCATTTTACCCACACAACCATTGGACAAGAATACTAAATTGGAAAGGAGAAAAACAATCGGAATACCTACTCCAAAGATTAAGTGAAGTAAATAACCCATCAAGTGTTGACATGCCCTTATACCAACCAACCAACCAACCAACCAAAGAAAGAAGTGTATATACTGCTGTGCAAACAAGGCAGAAACAATAACAACATATGATATCTGTTTTTTAAATATCTGCTTTTTAAAATATATCTTTTTATGATATCTGTTTTTAATGATATCTGTTTTTAATGGAATTGGTTTTAATGATATCTGTTTTTAATGAAATCTATCATTAATGACATCTGTTGTTAATGACATCTGTTTTTCAATGGAATCCGTCTTTATGGATACTGTTTTTTCAATGATTTCCCTTTTTTAATGACATCTGTTTTTAATTATATGTTTTTTGTGATATCTGTTTTTAAAGATATCTGTTTTTTGATGATATCTGTTTTTTTGTTGTTTCGTTTTTTCTAATGGTATCTGTTTTTGATGTGATCTGTTTTTGCTTTTTCTACTGTTGAAGGAAGGTGACCCGCATTACTTAAACATAATGTTCGCTCTTCGATAAAAGAGATCGATTTTCTTTTATTTCAAAGATTAACGAGAAGTGCCCGTGGCATAGAAGGATTGTGTTGGACTGCAACATAATAGTAAAGATTATTTGAGCCCGTTTATTTGACCATTTATTTGACCATTTATTTGATCGTTTATTTGATCGTTTATTTGACCATTTATATGATAGTTTATTTGATCATTTATTTCATCGTTTATTTGATCGTTTATTTGACCATTTATTTGATCGTTTCTTTGAGAATTTATTTGGCTGTTTATTTGACCATTTGAATGATCGTTTATTTGATCGTTTATTTGATCGTTTATTTGACCATTTATTTCACCATTTATTTGACCATTTATTTGATCGTTTATTTCATCATTTATTTTGTCGTTTATTTCATAGTTTATTTGATCATTTATTTGTCCATTTCTTTGATCGTTTATTTGACCATTTATTTGATCGTTTCTTTGAGCCATTATTTGGCTGTTTATTTGACCATTTGAATGATCGTTTATTTGATCGTTTATTTGACCATTTATTTGATCGTATATAATATTTATTGAAAAAATAGTTTCTTCCGAGTGTTCAGCATTAGAATATAGACTAATTACTTAACTCATTTGGGGGTGTCCTCGTGGTGTAATGGTTAAAGCGATGGACTGCGGAATCGTAGTAAGCGAGTTCGTACTCCAGTCGTGCTAATACGTTCACTTTCGGGCAAATATCCTTGCGAAAGGTATAAACCCTCTTATTCTCCCAGCTATGGATTAAATAGAACCACTGCTGTTCTTGTAGGAGAATGGCTTTGGCATTAAATAACCTACAAAGGTTGATATGCCATTAAACAAAGAAACCAAACCACACCGTAACTCCTTTGTTTAGTTTTGTTTAGAATAAACAAAATTACACGATTGACTACTTCTATTAGGAATTATATAAAAATGTTGTAGTTATATAAATAACTGCGCAAATATAATTTGATGACGGTGGTATGTCAGGATGCGATTATTATTATTATAATATTAGACCCTACAAGATTTTTTACAGCAGAATTAGCTGATCATTATTATAGTTTTTTCACATCAGCTTTAGCTGATTGTCTTGCATTTGAGTTTGATTGACAACGAGACTCCTCAAGTCTCCAGGACTCTTCTCAGTATTCTGGCCGTTCTCAATAATTCTATAGTTTGGATGGTCTCCACTCGTCCTCTTATTTTCAAGTCCTACAGTCCCTTTAGTAATCCTTTAGTTACTGTACCAAAAGCACCAATTGCAATTGGTATAATTGTCACCTGCATGTTCCACAGTTTTTTCAATTCCCTAGCAAGGAATTATTATTATTATTATTATTATTCCTTAAAGAGTTTTTCACACCAATGTTAGCTGATGGTTTTTCACTGGTGCTTAAGTGACAGCAGGTTACTTCTGGTCTCCAGGACTCTTCTCAGTATTCTAACCGATCGTACCAATGCTGTGGTGTTGGTGATATTATTATTGTTATTATTATTTTACTTTTTGCAAGTTTTTCACACTAGCGTTAGCTGATTGTCTTTCACTGAAGACAGAGTGAAAGCAAGTCTTCTCAAATCTCCAGGACTCTGCTCAGAATTTCTGGGTGATCTTTACAAAGTTATAGTTTGTATGATCTTAGCTTATCTTCTGATTTCTCCTTCTTCCAATTGCTTTTATTCTACTAATTATTATTACTCCTTTGTAAGTTTTTCTCACCAGCGTTAGCTGATGGTTGCTCACTGGAGTTTGAGTGACAGCAAGTCTCATTAAGTCACCAGGACTTGTCTCAGTATTCTAGCCAGTCTTGATATTGCAATAGTTTGGATGGTCTCTTGTTGTACTCTTATTTCCAAATCCTCCAGTCCCTTTACCAATCCTTAGAGGATTGTCCTAATTGCACCAAACACAATTGACATCAACGTCACTTTCATATTCCATAGTTTTTTATTTAGTTCTCTTTTAATTTCTGGGTACTTTTGTATCTTTCCACTTTATTTTATTTTCACTTTATGATCTTACGGGATGGCAAATTCCATGATTTGTCAGGTTCCTTTTTTTTCTTTTTTTTTTTCTGCTGACACTCACTAGGTCTGGTCGTCTGTCCGAGAATAAGTGATCCGTTTGTATCTCTGTATTCTTGCACAATTCCCAGTGGATCACCTTTCCCACCCAGTCGTGTCTTCTTGCGCTAATTTACTTTATTCGCTTGTTATGTGATTGATCGTTTCGTCTCTATCACCACATAATCTACATCTGCAATTTTGTTGCGTCTTGTCCATTCTTGCTTTGATATAGTCTTTATGGCGTTGTTTTTTGCTGCTATCAAAAGAGATTCACTTTCTCTCTTACAGTTTCCCTTTCTTAGCCGTATCTTCGTTTTCTCGTGTGAAATGTCGCTTGTTTGTCTCTTGAATTGTTCGTACAGTAGTTTTTCTTCCTATTTTTTTGTTTTCTGGTTAGTTTATGTTTCGTTGGTATCCGTGTTGTCTGTTTTGTTTCTGGTGGCTGTAATCAGCCTTCCATCAGGCTTTTTTTTTTTTATCTAGCCTTCTAGTTTTTGTATCGATGCATAGTTGCTATCTTTCTTTTCTTGACACATACAGTGTCTTTTTCATATCTAGAATATAAGACCTTATGCATCGTCATGAGTTTTCTTGTTCTCTGCTCCATTTGTTGATGTTCTCTCGTCTACTTCAAGAATGGTACTGAGTATCTTACAGATATTTATCCCTTTGATGAAATTTCTGCTATGTAATTTGGTTTTAAGTAGCTTTCTGGTTCTCCTTAGTCATTTTTTTTTCAATTTTCCTTTATTTCTGCTTGTATTTTTGAGTTTCCTTCTCTCCGAGGATTTTGATTTTTTATTGTTTTGGCGGTTATATTCCTTCCGTCGTTTGTTTCTTCCCGTTTATTATTATGAGCATGATACATGTTTCTATGCTACTTTCCATTCGTATGCCAATGGTCCGGAAGACCAGGGTTCAATCCCAGGTCACGTCATACCAAAGACTTTAAAAATGGTACTTGATACCGCCTTGCTTAACACTCAGAAATATAAGGTACGTATCAAGGGTAAAGTGGAGCAATCCAGGGAAAGGAGTAGCACCCTCTCCTACACCTCGGTGTTATAGCTATCGAAAAGGAAGCCTTCTACTCGCCCTAGTCTACGGTCGCCAACTTACTTTCTAGGATTTATGTAGTCTTTATGGCGTTGTTTTGTGCTGCTATCAGAAGAGATTCACTTTCTCTCTTAAGGTTTCCTTTTCTTAGACACATCTTCGTTTTCTCGTATGAAATGTCGCTTGTTTGTCTCTTGAAGTGTCCGTACAGTAGTTTTTCTTCCCGTGTTTGTTTTCTGGTTTATTTATATTTTGTTGGTGTCTGCGTTGTCTGTATTGTTTCTGATAGCTGTAATCAGTCTTTCATCATGCTTTTCTTTTTAATCTAGTCTTATTGTCATTGTATCGATGCATAGTTGCTATCTTTCTTTTCTTGACACATTCAGTCTGGTTTATTTATGTTCTGTTGGTGTTTCTACATCTATTTTTTTTTTTTTGCGTCTTGTCTATTCTTGCTTTGATGCAGTCCTTATTATTATAATAATTATAATAATTATTATTTATTTGAGAGTTTTCCACTGGAGTCTTGAGTGACAGCAAATCTCGTCCTCTTATTTCCAAATCCTCCAGTCCCTGTACCTATCCTTTGGTTACTGTACTGAGCGCAAGGATTACAATTGGTATAACCGTCACTTTCGTATTCTATAGTTTTTACTTCTCTCTTGAGGTCTTTCAACTTCCTTTCAATTTTACCCAATGATCAGCCAGAACGGCAGAATCCACGATTCGACAGCTTCTCTTTTTTTTTTTTTCAGTTGACTATCACTAGGTCTGGTCGTCTGGCCAAGGTTAGATGATCCTGCTTGCATCTCAAAACTCCAGAGAAATTTAAGCGTTTTATTGTCTGGGACGGATTCTTGGTTATGCATAAACGATTTGTTCGTATAGTCAAATTTCAATTTCTTGCACAATTCCCAGTTGATCATCTTCCCCACTCACTCCTGTTTAGTCATATACTCTCTTTGTGTTAATGTACTACTTTTGCTTATTATGTGATTGATCGTTTCGTTTCTGTCGCTACATAATCTAAATCTGCTATTTTGTTGGTATTGTCTATTTTTGCATTGACATAGTTAGCTCTTCTTTTCCTCCCTCTTCTTCGAATTGTTTTAATCTTTATTATTTTACTCCTTGGGAGTTTTGTCACATCAGCTAACGCTGATGGTCTTTCACTGGAGACAGTGAAAGCAAGTCTTTTCGAGTCTCCAGGACTCTTCTCCGTATTCTGGCCGATCTCAACCATGTAGTCTGGATTGTCTCCACTCGTCCTCTTATTTTCAAGTCCTCCAGTCTCTTTAATAATCCTTTGGTGGCTGTACAGAACGCACCAATTACAATTGATATCACTTTCACTTTCATGTTCCATAGTTTTTTTTTTCAGTTCTCTAGCAAGGTCTTGGTACTTATCTCTCATTTAACCTTCTTTCAATTTAACTCAGTGGTCAGCCGGGACAGCAAAGTCCACAATTCTGCTAGATTTTTTTAATTATTATTACTCGCTCTGAAAATCTGGCCGGGAATAGGTGATCCGTTTGTGTCTCAAAATCACAGAGAATTCTGTGCGTCTCATTCTCCAGAACAGATGTGCATATACCATTTGTTCGTATGGTCAAATGTCAATTTCTTGCACATTTCCCAGTAGATCCCCTTTCTCACCCAGTCGTGTCTAGTCTTATACTCTTTCTTTGTTATTTTGCTGCATTCGCTCAATATGTGATTGATCGTTCTATTGTTTTCTCCTGGTGAGTTTTTCACATCAGCGTTATCTGATGGTATTTAACTGGAGTTTAAGTGACAGCAAGTCTCCTCAAGTCTGCAAAATTCTTCTCAATATTCTGGCCCTTATTATTATTATTATTTCATTGATTTTGAGTTTTCACACCAGCGTCAAAGAGATTGCAAGTCTCCTCGAGTCTCTAGGTAGGACTCTTCTCAGTATTCTGCTGCAAGACATGGTTTTGAGAACTTTTCTTGTTCTTCTGAGGTACATAATTCAAGGTTTTTCGGACTATTGTCTTCATCTTTATTGTTATTTCCACAACGTTTCGGCCGGTATGTCCTCCTGCCTTCTTCAGGAAATATCGGCCGAAACATTGTGGAAATAACAATCAAGATGAAGACAATAGTCCGAAAAACCTTAATGATAAAAATCAACAAGTTTCGTCTCAGAAATTTAGACAACTACATAATTCAACATTTTCTGTTGATTCTTAGTTACCAATTTAGAAGAAAAATGCCCTAAAAGAACAAAAACACAATTTCGTTTTGGTAAAAAAAAAATGCAAATTTTATTGCTCCATTTATTTCTCAACTATGTCCGCCACCCTTCTCTTCTAAAAGTGGTAAAGAATAAATAAGACAACTTATTTCCTGTTTAACATGAATACATTTTTGTATTTTTAGAATGTTTTTTTATCCTATGCACTTATCTATTTATCTATGTATCTATCCATGTATGTATGTATGTATGTATGTATGTATGTGTAAAAAAATCCAATAACATTTCCCTTTTTTTCTTAAGAAAAAGAATCTTTTTTTGGTTGATTTATAAAATGAATAATAGCTTCCATTGTCCAAATGTTATCATATTGTGGAAAGCTTTTATTTATAAGAGGTATCAAATTTATTTCCATTTTTGACAAACCTTGACTTTAAAGTCTATTTCAGATGCACATCTGATGCTTTTCTGAGACTTATACAAGGTGGCGAAAAAGTCACTTACCATTTTTAAAGAATGAGTAACATTTTGGAATTTATAATCTGTTTTCTTTCTTTCTGGTTCAAAGTCATTTCCATGAGTCTAAATAAATATAATAGAAAAAATTCTTTAGCTTTTTTCATTAAAAAATGGTTTGATTTTTTAAGATATCATTGATATCTTTGTTTAATGGCATATCAGCCTTTGTAGGTTATTTAATGCCAATGCCATTCTCTTACAAGAACAGTAGGAGTACTATTTAACCCATAGCTGGGAGGATAAGGGTGTCAATACTTTTCCCTTTGGGTATTTGCCAAGTGAACGTAATAGCACGACTGGAGTACGAACTCGCTTACTACGATTCTGCAGTCCATTGCTTTAACCATTACACCACGAAGACCCCCCCATTGATATTAGTAGTATATATATTCGGGTGTAGCAAATTTATTTACATACCTTGTCAGAAAAGCTTATATCCTCAACACATCTATATATTAGCATGTATGAAAATTATTTTCTCTTTACTCTATATCTTATATCATATATCCCAAAAAAACTATCAACGACTTAAGCATATCAGTATTATCATCATTATATATTGGGGTGTATCAAAAGTAGTTTCAGTGTAATAATAATTTAGCCGATCTTTGCAAGGTTGCAACGGGATCCGACAACTACTTAAGACGCAACGATACACGCAGAAACCGGTTCGACACATGCTGGTATCATATTTACCAAACCCCTCCGCTCAGGCAGGATATGACACAAGGTCAATTTTTAAGCGGAGTTTAACAGGTTTGAATTCAGAGTGTTCCTTCTCCTAGACTAGTTGCCTCACCAAGGCTGAAGAACCAAGTCTGCCCTACTATTTACCCATAGCTGGAGTGAGAATAATTGGATTCATACCTTTCCCAAGGGTATTAGTGCTCTGTGAAATGCAATCAGTCCAGGATTTGAACTCGTGTCGCCGTGTCCAATTCCTGCGACGATAACCATTTCCCCAATGGCACCTCCTAAGCACATGCTGGTATAAACGTCTATTTGGTACTAATATGGAACAATAGGAAATGGACGAGGGGTCAAGATTCACATCCTACATAAAGCTGATGTATAGACAATTCAGTATTAATCAATACTTTTTGATCAATAGGGAAACACAGAATTGTGCAAGTGCAGCAATCTGTTTTATATTGACCCTTGACCGAGCCATCCATCAAGAGATGCACCTGTGTAAATAAGCGGAAGAACAGCGGAAGCAAGTGGACGTAAGACAATAATATAACCAGGTTCCCGGGGCGGTTAGAGTCAGTTGGAGATAGGATGCCAGCGTGAGAATCAGCTTGCAGACTGAGGTCTTGCGGCCCTCAGTGACCCCACGGTTGAGCAAGCCCAGCCAAGATGAGGAAGAAGTGCTGCTATAGTAAGTAAAAATTTGGGGCAATTTAGCAGTCTGTCCCCGTCTCCAACTCATCTCTCCCACATAACAAACATCACCCTTCGAGAATAAAGTGTGAGAGATTATATTTTTATAAAGAAATGTGTTCGTTCGTTCATTTAAGTTCGTATTTGATGTTTGATTATGTCTCTGCTTATATCTATAGTTGTATATGTATTACGGTATATAAAACTCTCCATTCCCACCATAACTAATTCCAAGCAACATTTTCCTGTTTCCAACATAGAACATTCAACTTAAGCCTATGCATGGCATGGTTAAATATAATATCAAAAGAGGAATTTCGAAGGTGCTTCAACCAGTGGAATACTCAATGGAATAACGGTAATGATTTCTCAGAGGAGTGATAATAAGGGATAAACCATCCTTAGGTCTTTGCCAACAGCCATCTTATCTGAGTTAACATACACATACATACAAACGCACAAACCTCATTTGGTGGAATTTATTCAACCTCCCACAGGACCAGATTTGACATAAGATCATTTTGTCGTTTGAGGGGAAAGCACGAATCAAGACTTATGTGAGAATGTCCTAAAACCTGCTTAATCCTCTCAGCATTCCTCATTAGGGTAACCTTAGGTACTAAGCGATCAACTCTGCGACTTGATGATGACAGATGATCGTTCGGGCCTTCACATAATTATAGTCCAATATTTTCTGAAAAACCATGCTGTGAATTTTCAGAACATTTCTGGTTCAGAAGAATAACCAAACATCTATTATGCTCACCCATTTTTAGGGGGAAAAAAGAAAAGAAGAAGCGTAAAAGAAAAGACAAGAGAGATAAAGAAAAAGAAAAGAGAGAAAAAGAGGAGGGAAAAGAAAAGAATAGAAGGAAAAGAAACAAAAAAGAAAAAAATGTTAAAAATTAAAAGGAAAGACTAAAATTAAAAAGAAAGAATAGAAAGTTGAAAATACTGGTAAATTACTGACTTTCTTACCTGAAGTTTTTGAGCATAAAATTCATTAAGAAAATCTAAAACTGTGTCTGCCTGAAGAGTTGTCTTACAAACAACTAATGCTTTTCAGTCTGTGTACAGTGGTAGCTATAGATTCTACTTTGCTTCTGCTTTTCTATCCACAAATAAGCCAACTGTTCAAAGTGAAACATCTCGGAACCAACAAACGATAACTTTACAATTTCTATGAGCTGTGGTTACAGATTGATCCCGGGTTCATAAACTGTCATTCAAATACAATTGACCCAATGGTATTTTCCACAATTTCTAGATCAAACTAAACTACACCTTATGTCAGTAATATAGGTTTTCTCAATATACATGGGACCCATGTAACTGCTAATAACTCAACTAATAATAGAGTCGTATTCTTTTTTGTTTCAGATTTGAAAATTGTCTTAATCCCTGATCCCAATGCTTTGGACAGGAGAGGAAAATATTTTACGCCACTTCTTATTTGGAAATAAAATCATTCAAAACTGTCTCAAAATAGATACAGCCCATTGACATGATAATAATTTATTACTGAGACAAGATTATAGGAAATGGACACGGCGACACGAGTTCAAATCCTGGACGAGACTGATTGGATTTCACATAGCACTAATACCCTTGGGAAAGGTATGAATCCAATCACTCTCCCTCCAGCTAAGGTTAAATAGTAGGACAGACTAGGTTCTTCAGCCTTGGTGAGGCAACTAGTCTAGGAGAAGGAAACCTCTGAATTCAAACCTGTTAAACTGCGCTTAAAAATTGACCTTATGTCCTATCCTGACTGAGCGGAGGGGTTGGTAAATATGATAAAGGATGGTTTTCAATGAGTTTTACAATATTTTACTTTGAGTATTTCGTTTAATTGTTAGAATACCTGTAAGATTACATTGGAAACGCGGAAAAATACATCTGATCACAAGAAATGTTCATTGAACATCGTATTATCTGAATTATTCCTCCGTAATAATGCTTTGTCTATGCCTATATATGCCCCCTGTTTTATCTATAAGCATATATATGTCCAACGTTCTGTCTATATGTCTATATATGCCCCCTGTTTTATCTATAACCATATATATGTCCAACGTTCTCTCTATATGTCTATATATGTCCCATGTTTTATCTATAAGCATATATATGTCCAACGTTCTCTCTATATGCCTATATATGCCCCCTGTTTTATCTATAAGCATATATATGTCCAACGTTCTGTTTATATGCCGATATATGCCCCATGTTTTATCTATAAGCATATATATGTCCAACGTTCTGTTTATATGCCGATATATGCCCCCTGTTTTATCTATAAGCATATATATATATATGTCCCACGTTCTCTCTATACGCCTATATATGCCCCCTGTTTTATCTATAAGCATATATATGTCCAACGTTCTCTCTATATGTCTATATATGCCCCCTGTTTTATCTATAAGCATATATATGTCCAACGTTCTCTCTATATGCCTATATAAACCCCCTGTTTTATCTATAAGCATATATATGTCCAACGTTCCCTCTATATGCCTATATATGCCCCGTTGTTTTATCTATAAGCATATATATGTCCAACGTTCTCTCTATAAGTCTATATATGCCCCCTGTTTTATCTATAAGCATATATATGTCCAACGTTCTCTCTATATACCTATATATGCCTCCTGTTTTATCTATAAGCATATATATGTCCAACGTTCTGTCTATATGCCTATATATGCCCCATGTTTTATCTATAAGCATATATATGTCCAACGTTCTGTGTATATGTCTATATATGCCCCCTGCTTTATCTATAAGCATATATATATCCAACGTTCTCTCTATATGCCTATATATGCCCCCTGTTTTATCTATAAGCCTATATATGTCCAACGTTCTCTCTCTATGCCTATATATGCCCCTGTTTTATCAATAAGCATATATATGTCCAACGTTCTCTCTATATGCCTATATATGCCCCTGTTTTATCTATAAGCATATATATGTCCAACGTTCTCTCTATATGCCTATATATGCCCCGTGTTTTATCTATAAGCATTAAATGTCCAGTGTTCTCTCTATATGCCTATTTATGCCACATGTTTTGTGTATATGCTTATATTTGCCCCATCTTTTATCTATAAGCATATATATGTGCAACGTTCTCTCTATATGTCTATATATGCCCCATGTTTTGTCTATATGCCTATATATGCCCCCTGTTTTGTCTATAAGCATATATATGTCCAACGTTCTATCTATAAGTATATATATATGTCCAACGTTCGGTCTATATGCCTATATATGTCCCATGTTTTGTCTATATGTATGTATATATATCCCACGTTTTGTTTATATACCTACGTATGTCCGGTTTTGTCAGTATGCTTATATATTTCCCACGTTTTGTCTATATGCATATATATTTCCTATTTTTTATCTATAAGCTTATATATATCCCTTGTTTTTCTATATACCTAAATATATCCTATCTTTTTTCTATATGCATATATCGGTCCCATGTTTTGTGTATATGCCTATATATGTCCTGTGTTTTGTCTATATGTCCAATGTTTTGTCTATATGCTTATATATGTCCCATTTTTGTCCGTATGTGCCACGTTTTGTCGATATGAACATATATGTTCCGCGTTTTATCTATTCGCCTATATGTGTCCCATATTTTGTCTATTCGCTTATACATGTCCACTGTTTTATCTATTCGCCTATATGTGTCCAATATTTTGTCTCTATGCTTATATATGTCCCATGTTTCTAAGTTCCTGCTATTTTCTCGCAGTTTTTTGTCTTCCCATTATTTGTAAGGCAACCATATTCGTCACACCTGCTTTCATCGTCGTTGGTTCACAGGTGCACATGTACGCTTACTGATACCTTTGTACTAACGTGTGTTCACACCCAAATCAGACTAACCTACACCTTATGTCAGTAATAAAGGTTTTCTCAATATACATGGGACCCATGTGATTGCTAATAACTCAACTAATAACAGTGTCATTTTTTTTTTGTTTCAGATTTGAAAATTGTATACTATAACAACTATTAATCCCTGATCACAATGCTTTGGACAAGAGAGGAAAATATTTTACGCCACTTCTTATTTGGAAATAAAATCATTCAAAACTGTCTCAAAATAGATGCAGCCCATTGACATGATAATAATTTATTACTGAGACAAGATTATAAAAATAATTGTAGGTCCTGGAAGCTGATATAATAACAATAAAAAGAACATTGATTTAATGTCTAGCTCAAGGATACATTTTTTTTACAGGACATGTTCCAAATGACTGGCATTGCGCTTGTCTCGGTAATAAATCATTATCTTATTAATGGGTTGCCTCTATTTTGAGACACCCTGTAAATTTAGTCAATTATTTTTGGTGTATAAATACAACTCTCTCCTCTCGTAGTGAGGCTCCAACTCTGAATATCAGCAGAAAGCGAATAAAATCTTCATTGCCATAACTCCCAGGTCCACTCTGACAAGGGTTCGTTGTACCTGTAAGGGTCACAGCTATGGGTCAAACAGGTCTAAAATATTGCCCAGTCGGCTGAGGCTGTAGAATATGCTGACTGTTTCTATGCAGAGGGATAAGAAACCCCCAACGATGGTCCACTGGCTTAGGCTGCAGAATACACCGACTGCATCTCTTCAAAGGGGTAAGAACCCCCACCAACGATTATCCTGGATATGACACTAATCAATCTGATGAGGTTCCAATAATGCTGGAGCTTTGGGGAATGTGGAGTACTCCTTCATTACCATTACTCCCAGTTCCACTCTGATCCGGAGTGGTAGTACCTGATAGGGTCCTATCAATGGGTCAAATAGAATTAAACTGTGTCCTTATGCTGAATTGAATAGCTTGAAATAAAGATGTTTTTGACATTGAAATTGTGTACTTATGCTAAAGTGAATGGTTTGAAATAGAACTGTTTTGACATTTAAATAAACAAAAGACCCAACCAACCAACTAGATCTGAAAATTATTAGTATTGCATTGGAATGCCTTATATGTAAACAAAAAAAAATGAAGAAAGAAGGAAAATGCACGGAAAATGTAGGCATAAACGTACAATGTATGCAATTCCTTAACCTCAAGGCATAAAATAACCCCGGACAGTTTGAGATGAAGTCTTGATCAATCATTCAATATATCCCCCTTTGAATCTTAATAACATATCCCTAATCCTTTCCAACGTTTGTTGCTTATGCGTTTTAAATCAAATTTTGGGTAGAAAGAACAAATCTTTTTATTAACAATCACGTGGTCCTTAAAATATTTTTAGG
>OY757927.1:21002795-21040836 GCA_963585895.1 Sepioteuthis lessoniana | reverse complement strand
ACCGACCGCAACTCTACAAAGGGGTACAACTCCCCCAACGAGTGTCCGGTATATGACACTAAACAATCTGATGCTGAGATTCCAGTAATACTGGAGCTTTGGGAAATGCTGTGTAGCCCGTGATTGCCATTTCTCCCAGGCCGACTCTAGCCCGGACTGGTAATGCTTGATAGGGTCCTATCTGTGGGTAAAATAGAACTAAACTGTGCTTATGCTAAACTGAATTTTTTAGAAATAAAACTGTTTTTGGCATTGAAACTCTACTTATCCTAAAGTGAATTGTTTGTAATAGAACTGTTTTGACATTGACAGAACCGTTTTGACATTTAGCTGTTTGTAAACAAAAACTATACTTATTCTAAACTGAATTGTTTAAAATTTGATTCGGCGTTAAATGACCCGAAATGGGTTGATACATGGTAAAACAAAACAAAAACAAACCAACTTGAGAATCGTTTTGGTCATCTGACT
This sequence comes from Sepioteuthis lessoniana, assembly GCA_963585895.1. Lineage (NCBI taxonomy): Eukaryota > Metazoa > Mollusca > Cephalopoda > Myopsida > Loliginidae > Sepioteuthis > Sepioteuthis lessoniana. Next base: position 21,040,365 of record OY757927.1, on the reverse strand, counting down.
GAGACCATCCAATGAGATCCGCCGTCACAGATTGGCACCGAATTTGATAGGCGTCTATCAAACTGGATGTGCTGTGTTGTAATGGGTATCATGATTGAAAATGGACACGGTGATCATCATCATCATGTCGTGCCGCTAGCACGGATATCCCTGACCCTCTCTCGCCACTTTTCCCCATCGTTCATTGCCTCTGGCAGGTCTTCTGGGCTACATCACGTATCCTCAGACAGCTGCTGTATGTATGCTCTTGCTGATCGTCCTGCTTTAGCTCGTCCATATGTGGGGGTCCATAGGAGAACATCACTTATGAGCTCGTCCCTGCTCCTCCAGCAGTGTCCTACGTGAAACAAGTTCAAATACCTGGACAAGACTGTTAGCAAGTCAAATAGCGATAATTGGGAAAAGTATCTATCCAACTCTCTTCAAAAATGGGTATATTGAAGGGTTTCATTAACCTTTGCAGTACCACCACTCTAGGAAAAGGAACAATCTGAATTCACACTTGTTAAACTTTGCTTTAAAAAATTGACTTTGAGTCACATCCTGGCCGTGCGGAGGAGTTGATAAATGCTTATTGGATTCCCACGGGTTTAACAGTTCTGGATATAATTCAAATGCTGAACTTTATATAAAAATAGATTACACAGATCGATTATGTAATAACTGTTTTCTCTGTAAGGAGTAAGAATCTTCTGAAAGGGAAGTCCTTAATATTACACAATACTACGAGTGCTAGAGGGACTCCAGTTCTAGAACACGGCGAAATGTGGAGATACCTCTTCATTGCCATCACTCCCAGTTTCTCACAGACCTGCAGTGGCAGTGTATCTCCGAGTTCTATTTATGGATCAAATATAACATTGTGAGATTATTAGAATTATTTTTTTTCGGCTGCGGTTATAGAATACGCCGGCTGCATCTCTGTCTTAAAACAAATGAACTCCTGCTTGTTTAAAATGTTACCAACAAATTATTCACCGACAAATAATATATATATATATATATACGCTTACAAATAATGTATATATATTTACACTTACATATTATGTATATAAAAACGCTTATATATATATATACATATATATATATATATATATATATATATATACACGTTTGTGGTTCGCTTGGTGGCCGACAGGTCTGAAACTCAGTCTAACGTAAAAAGTTGGACGGGTTTCGATCCCGGCTTCGAGCGTCCAGCGTGTCTAGCCACACTGAAGAGTTCTGATAGAACGAAACAGTCTGTCTGTGGATGACAATATATGCTCCCCCATGGGGGTTGAGCTCTCTGGCGAAGGAATTGTCGGCCGCCGTAATGCAAAGCTCTTCGAAAGAATTGAGCACTCTGGAAGCCGATAGGGTATTAAAAATGTAAACAAAGGCTGCTGCTGTTGCTAAAATAAAATACCTTAAAAATTCCCTTAGCCAACGTGATCCGCTTGGTGGCCGACAGGTCTGAAATCAGTCTAACGTAAAGTTGGACGGGTTTCGATCCCGGTTTCGAGCGTCCTGCGTGTCTAGCCACACTGAAGAGTTCTGATAGAACGAAACAGTCTGTCTGTGGATGACTATATATATACATATATACATGCTTACAAATAATGTATGTATGTTGTATAGCCACATACATATACATATACAAATATATACGGAACATGATCAAACATAATGACGAACTTCAATGAACAAACGAACACACTTCTTTATAAAAAAAATATATCTCTCATACTTTATTCTCGAAAGGGGTGATGTTGGTTGTGTGTGAGAGGTGAGTTGGAGACGGGGGCAGACTACTACATATTGGACCATGTTCTTCTGACCATAGCAGCACTTCTTTGCTCAACCGTGGGTCACTGAGGGTACAAAGCCCTCTGTCTCCCGCTGGCTCTCACTTCAGCATCTTGTACCCCACTGACTCCATCTCGAACTGACTCAAGCCGTCTGTATCCTGATTATATTTTTGTTTGACATCAACCTGCTTCCTCTGTTCTCCCCGCTTATTTCTACAGGTGCATCTCTTGATTGACGGCTCGGTCGAGGGTCAATATGTTACATATATACTTATATATATATATATATATATATATACGCTTACAAATAATATATGTAGACTCTTATATATATATATATGCTTACAAATAATATATATATATACATATATATATATATATACCATTATATATATACGCTTACAAATAATACATTATATATATATACAGTGTATCACAAAAATGAGTACACCACTCACATTTCTGTAGATATTTAAGTATATCTCTTTATAGGAAAACACTGACAAATTGACACTTTGACTCAATGAAACTAGTCTGTATGTAGCTTATATAACAAAGTTAATTCATTTTTCCTTCAGAATAACTCAAAATATAACCACTTTTGTGATACACATATATAAACAGGGTTTAATTTACCCTGATGAAAAAACATTAAAAAATATAGATTTATTCGCCATAAAACCCAACCAACCAACGAGCCAGTTGGGGCTCCATCAATGAATCAAATGAAAATCCTTTTTATAATTGTCTTAATAAAAAAAATTTGACTGAGTGCAAATCAATAAATATTGAGTAGGATTCTTAGCGATAAATCGTAATACTTGAAAAAATCTCTTTGAAAATAAATTAGCTTGGGCTCATTTAAGAAATATTACCGATATACTATTCACTTTGAAATCATTTATGTATAACCAAGATTTGTCATTAAATGACAATCAAAGATTGATATATGTGGTGCCTTCAATAAGTTTCCAGACCTTTTTTGTACAGGCACCTAAAATTGTCGTAGACACTTGAAAATTCAGAGTGTTATTGCTATATATCTTATGAGATGACCGATTAATTTTTATGATTTCAGGTTTAAATGAACAGCTACAGCCGGAATTGGAAGACACCCTACTAAACCCTGATTGTCTCAGCTGGTGAATTTGAAAAATGCAATCTGGACGTGAGGACACTTTACAAGAACGATATGCAATAAAATTCTGTTTAGACTCGGAAGAAATGCCACAGAAACGTATGGAATGCTTTAGACTGCTTTTCGACCATCTTGCATGAATCGAGCATCAGTTTTTGAGTGGCATAAGAGATTCAAGGAAGGCAGGGAACCTGTGAGGGATGATGAGAGGTATTGGAGGAGTAAGGAAGTCAATACACCAGAGTTGATTGGCCAAACGGTTTGGGTTAGGGTTACTACGTTGAGGTTTTAAGGGAGGCCAACACTCTTCAAATCGGGTCAGTGGCATTTCCACCAGGACAATGCCCCAGTCCACAACTCCATCCTTGTCACAGACTATTTAACCAAGATAGGTATCAAGTCTGTTCTTCACCCTCCCTATAGTCCAGACCTTGGTCCCTGTGACTTTTGCTTATTCCCTAAGCTCAGAGGCTGTCGTTATGAGACAATTGAGGAGATGAAAGAGGCTGTGACGAAGGTCATTGATACGCTTAGACAAAAGGACATCCATGGGGCCTTCGAGAAGTTGTTGGAACGGTACAACAAATGCATTGCATCCGGAGGAGATTACTTCGAAGGAGACTAGAGTTTCATGTGTGTACTATCAATAAAAGTGCCCATACGAAAAAAGTCTGAATTATTTAATGATCCTCGTATCATTAAATCAAATTACCTAACGTTAAGAGAATATTTTATTGGTAACATTTTCAAACGAGCCAGTGTTCATTTGTTGGCACACTGTTATACGGTTTCAAGTATTGCTATGTAATACTAATAATTCAATTTAACGTTAATTTATATTTACCCAACCCCTCCGCTCGGGCAAGATATGACACAAGGTCAATTTTTTAAGCGGAGTTTAAGAGGTTTGAATTCAGAGTTTTCCTAGACTAGTTGCCTCACCAAGGCTGAAGAACCTAGTCTGCCCTACTATTTACCTCATGCTGGAAGGAGAATAATTGGATTCATACCTTTCCCAAGGGTATTAGTGCTATGTGAAATGTAACCAGTCTCGTCCGGGATTTGAACTCGTGTCGCCGTGTCCATTTCCTACGACGATAACCATTACACCACAGGTACCTCCATTAGTCATTTGTTTACATACAGTTAAAAGGTTTCAAGTATGGTAAATTGTTAAGTAGTTCTATTTCACCAATAGATGGGACTCTAACTGGTTCTACTAGTCCGGATCTTGGTGGATCTGTGAGTAATGGCAATGAAGAGGTAATCTACATTCCCCAACATTATAGGACGGGAGGCTCACTATCAGATTGGAGGATACTCTGGTGGGTAGAGTTCTTACCCCTCGACACAGATGCAGTCAACGAATGCTACAGAGCTAGACGACAGGGCTGCTATTCGCTTAAAGTAATCTATAATTAGGATTTGGTATTTAATAACCCACAATGGTTGATATTCCATGAAACACCACTGACCAAGAAGAATGATTTTGAATTATAGAGCATCTGAAGTTAGTGAACTTGTAACTAAACAGATAAACCAACCTAATTACATTTATTAACTTACAAGCTATTATCGTCCTGTTTTCAAGAAGTAAGATCATCCCACTTCAAAAAAAAAAAAAACCCCCAGCCAAGCAGACTAGTGTTTTTGAATACATCGCTTCTTTCACTGCGGAAGGGTAAGACCCTCTCATCAATATAATGATAAACTATCTGATGCTGAGGCTCCAGTCTTGGAGGTTTGGGGAATGCGGAGTAACCCTTTCTTTGCCATTGCTTCTCAGATCAGAATAGTAACACCTGATATGGCCCTTAACTATAGATCAAATAGAACTGTTTGATAATAAACTGAGGGCAAACAAGGGAATTATGCCCAATTGAATTGTTTGAAGTAGAACTGTTTACATTTTACTGTGTATAAACAATTGACTAATGTTTAATTGAATTGTTAATGATACATAACAATACTTGGAACCATTTAACTGTGTGCAAACAAAAGAAGAATGTGGAATAGAATAATTAATGTTAAATAGCAATACTTGTAACTACTTCCCTGTGTGCAAACAAATAATGAATATTGAAACGAATTATAAGTGTTAGATAGCAATGATTAGAACCATTTAATTATGTCTAAAAAAATAGCAATACTGTAATACAATGACCGAGGGATTTCGTTTCATGCCTTTGGGTTTAGTTAGGCTGAGAACCTTTCGGCTCAGTGCATGGGTTACTTAGGTGCATGGTGTTACTTAGGTGTTCACGCGCGCGCGCGGGTGGAGCGGACGTGTCACTCAGAGATGTCACAATAGCTCAGATGGGAAACGGGGTCTAGCGAGTGCGAATGAAGTCACGCACCGGAAGCGGGCGGAGGATTTTGGCAGATTTGAAAAAGTCAGTTAGTAGAGTTGAGACCTGCCTCGGGAGAAGACAGTTGGCTTTCGCTAGCTCACGAAGCCTTGTGGCGGGTGCCACACAAGATGGGTGGGGGCAGATGAAAAAGCCAGAATAGAAAGAATGTGTATCTCTCTTCCTTATATCGAAACCTTTAACTCAAAGGTAATAAAAGGTTTCGTACCTGAACTGAGAAGTCCTAAGCGTTTTTCGTGTTTCGAGATTCCTATGTTCTATGTTATATATGTAATGAACAGTCTATGTACGTTTCGCATCGCCATATCATGGCTATGGTACAATACTAGTGTCCGAACAAATTAGTTTTAACTTATTTAAAAATGAAAAGGATAAACTAATCTCTCATATATCATGTATATTTATTTAAATGTGCGCAAACAAACGACTGGTATTAAATGGTGACTGTTATATAGTAATACTCGAAACCATTTAACAGTGTGCAAAAAATGCTGCTCAGGCTCGTTTTAAAATGTTAACAACAAAATGTGTTTTTAAATCGTATATCTTTAATATATATGTATTAAGAGGATTTGGCATTAAAAAACCTACAATAGTTGGTAGGCCATAAACCTCAACCAAATCAAATCATATATTTTATATATATGAATAAAGATGATTTGCCATTAAATAACCTACAATGGTTGGTATGCCATTAAATCAAGGTAAGCAAAATCATGTATATTTGATATATGTGTATAAAGAGGATTTGACATTAAATAACCTATAGTGGTTGATATGCCATAAAACCCAACCAAACCAAACCATATATATTTAATATATATGAATAAAGATGATTTGGCATTAGATAACCGATAATGGTTGATATGCCATAAAATGAAACAAAACAAAACAAAACCGATAATTTGTTATTACTATTTGACAAGAATACTTGAAACTGTAAATTATTGATTGTGAATATTAGCTAAAAAATGAACATCTATCTATCGTTTTGGGTACGATACTAAATTGTGTCCAGTAGTGAGGCTGTAGTTCTGGAGCGCTTGGATGCCATCCCTTTGTTGCCATTACTCCCAGGTCCACCTTGACTTGAAGCGGTCACATTTTTTAGGGTTACGTTTATGTATCAAATAGAAAATTAATATATGATTAGAACGACAAGGATTACTTACAATAGTTTAATATTTGTACCTGGTTAGGGTCAACGGAATCAGAGCGATCTATCCTCGTGGATTAAATAAAAGGTTCGGTTTGAAGTTCCTTTTAGACTCCTGAGATTGACAAGAAACACCAGACGAAAGCCGAAGAAGGCATCGGCCAAAACGATGTGAATATAATAATAAAGATGATGATAATAGTTCGAATACATTAAATGATAAAAAAGATGAGAATGATTTTCAACTACAGGGTGGAACGATAAAATTGTCGCCCTAGAAAGAACGACATGATTCCATTTCCGTTTAATGAAAACCGGTTTTCTTTTTTTGTTGTAGACCATCTATTTGTTGGCCAGTTGTGTACAAATCCCAAGAGGGATAGGAGCCTTCTACAGAGTGGAACGATAAAATGTTCAACGAGCGAGATCGGAGATGCGCCGCTGTACAGCTCATGCTCTCTACCGATACAAGTTCTGACAACAGGACTATTAGCAGCACCCTCAAAATGCAAATCCGGACGGTTCGACGATTGAGGGCACAGCTCAACGCATCGGACGACCCTTTGAAGATGGTGGAGTGGAAGGACACCACCAGGAAGACCTGGACAAAGGAGTTCATCGAAAAGGTCCAGGCAATCATTGATGAAACTCCCCAGTGGCCTATTCGGCAGATTGCTAGAGATTTAGGCGTCTCACACACAACTGTTAATTCATGTGTGAAAGAGGACTTAAAGTGTTGGTCCTACAGGAGCCAGACAAGCCAGATCTTGACTGAGAAGACAAAGAACCTCAGGCTAATCAAGTCCGTCAGCCCCCCTCCTCCCCGACCTGAACCCGCTGGACTACTTCGTTTGGTCATACGTCGAGAACATCACCAACATGACATCCCACAACACCAAAGCCAGCCTGATCGCCGCCATCCGCCGAGTATTCGCCGAGCTCCCGCCGGCGCTTGTGGAAAAGGCATGCTCCCAGTTCCGGATCCGTATCGAGGCGGTGATTGAGGCTGAAGGCGGCTACATTGAATATATGTCAGCTCTACAAGATAATCAAGTTACCTGAATTGATTTTTTCAAAAAAAGTTTTAAAATGAAGCTGTAGTGTTGTTTTCTTTAGGACGACAATTTTATCGTTTCATCTGTACATTAATAACCGGGCTCTCAGATCATTGATACTGCTGCTAAGACAGAAGCGTTTACCTCTTTAAACCGATTTAATTACTTTTAATTACTTAAGAAAATACTTATAAGATTGCTTAGAAAATATTTGTATTCACATAGTACTTATACCCTTGGGAAAGGTATAAATCCAACTATACTCTTTCCAGCTATGAGTAAATAATAGGTCAGATTTTAATCTTGGTATGGCAATTTGAGCAGGAGAAGGAAAACCTTATATTTAAACATATTAAACTCTGCTGAAAAAAAATTTGATTTTGTGTCACATGTTGCTTGGGTTTAGGGGATCGTAAATATTAACAGAGGAATTGTTGAAAGCAGATATAAAATTGTTGCGAATTGTTATTGTTAATTAGGAAAACTTCCATGATACAATGTTATTTTTCGCTCCACCCTCCCCCAAAATTGATTTCACTTTGGCATGAAGTAATTGGATTCACACGAACTAAAAAATAACCAACCAAAACAACCAACCAACCAATTATTTATGTAAATGTATATCACAGTCTGTTTATGTCTTCAAGTCTTGTATATTTAGAACAGAGACTGATTGTTTAAAAAAAATGAAATATCATCAAATTAATCTTTATTAAAGCAGATTCGTTTGTTAGCAGATTACTGTTGCAATCCTTTTCGCAACAGTAAATAACTTATATTCGAAACAAAAAAAAAATTATTTTCGTAACAAAAAATAACTTACTTTCGCAACAAAAAATAGCTTATTTTCGCAGCAAAAAATAACTTTTTTTCGTAACAAAAAATAACTTATTTTCGAAAAAAAAAAACTTACTTTCGCAACAAAAAATAACTTTTTTTTGTAATAAGAAAATAACATATTTTCGCAACAAAAAATAACTTATTTTCGTAACAAAACATCTTATTTTAAAGAAGAGATTATTTTCGCAACAAAAACTGAGATTTTTTTCCTTTAAAAAAAAACTAGTTATTTTCGCAATAAAATGCACATATATTTTCGTTTAACCCAATCCCGCCCCCCAAAAAACAACGAAAAAAAAAAAACGAATATATTTTCAGATTAAAACCGCAAATATTTTTCCACCAAAACCACAATTATTTCCGCAAGAAAACCAGCAATTGTTTTCACAGCAAGAACCACAAAGCCAAAACACAAGTTGTATGACTGTTGTGGCTTTACAACGGTCGAGATTAAGAGCGACAAGACAGCAACATAATATTTTTCTGTCGGCTCGTAAAATGAATCAATACACATCGCACTTTGTTTCTAGTTATTGGCCATCTTATAATAAAAGAAGTTCTCACTCTTTTCACTAATATTATTACAAGTTCATTGTTTCAGAAAAATGCTTCTGTTTAAACAGCAGAGCCCCAAACTTTGTGAGCATCAATAATCAATGCACTTCTTTGTTTTGGTCCAAGTTTCATCTGAAGACGTAAAATGACAAAAATGAAAATAAATTCATCTCTTGATTGAATTTGTTTTCATTTCTCGATACCAGCAAATTCTGACATTTGTTAACTTTTAAGCAATCTAACTGTAAAATGAACAGTATGCTATTCAGTGCTAATCTATTGAGAACTTCTGTGTATCCATGAACCCAGCTAAGAATAAATTTGTAACTCCCTTGCTGCTTTAGAATCGACATATTTGATATTGTAAAAGGTTATTTTTTGTGAAATGCTATTCTGTCAAAACGGATATTGTTAGGGAGTATTTCAAACCAAAATTTCATTGTTTTGCATTCTTTTGAGAAATGGACGGAAATTAATCAGTTCTGTGCGGACACTGGATATCCAATATTTTATGCTTTAGAATTGATATACGTGATGCTTTCAATAAGTTTCCAGACTTTTCTTTTGTATAAGCACCAAAAATTGTCGTAGACTCTTGAAAATTTACTATGTTATTGCTATCCATCTTATGAGATGACTGACCAATTTTTATGATTTCAGATTAAATCTTTCTACTAAAGCCGGATTGTCACAGCTGGTGATTTTCAGAAATACAATCTGGACGTGAGGACCCTTTAGAAGAACGATATGCAATAAATTCTGTTTTAGACTTGGAAATAATGCCACAGAAACGTATAGAATGCTTCAGACTGCTTTTGGGCCATCTTGCATGAATAGAGTATCAGTTTCTGAGGGGTATAAGAGATTCAAGGAAGGCAGGGAGTCTGTGAGGGATGATGAGAGGTGTGGGAGGAGTAAAGAAGTCAATACACCAGAGTTGATTGGCCAAACGGTTAGGGTTAGGGCTACTGTGTTGAGGTTTTAAGGGAGTTCAGGGAGAGATTCCGTCGGAAGAGGCCAGCACTCTTCAAATCGGCTCAGTGGCATTTCCACCAGGACAATACACAAGTCCACAACTCCATCCTTGTCACAGACTATTTGAGCAAGATGGGCATTAAGACAGTTCCTCAGCCTCTCTATAGTCCAGACCTTAGTCCCTGTGACTTTTGGTTATTCCCTAAGCTAAGAGGCTGTCGTTATGAGACAATTGAGGAGATGAAAGAGGCTGTGACGAAGGTCATTGACACACTCACACAAGAGGACTTCCATGGGTCCTTCGAGAAGTTGTTGGAACGGTACAACAAGTGCATTGCAGCCGGAGGAGACTACTCCGAAGGGGCCGAGAGTTTCATGTGTGTACTATCAATAAGATTGCCCATACGGAAAAAGTCTTGAAACTTATTTAATGATCCTTGTACCACTACGGGTATCCTAGTATTAAAGACCCCGTGAAATTTGATATGCCAATAAATCATGAAGCCAAACTAAATTTTAGTATTCTAAAACTTACAATGTATGCGATTCCCTTACCTCCAGGCATGAAATAACCCTATGTTAAAATATGTTGTTAAAATTATTGCAATTCTATTTTTGTTTTAAGGGTTTGGTCAATCATCATCATGGTATCATTTGACAGCTCACATTCCTTTCACTTTCTTTCTCTCTCCCACCATTCATCCATATCGGTCCGCACACTTGATAAGTGCTCTAGATGATATCCAGTGTCCGCCCAGAGCCGATGAATACAGGTTACTGTTTTATAAACGAGTGAGCAAATAATTCTTCAACAGTTTGGTTTGGTCGGGTTTTATGGCATATCAAACATTATAGGTTATTTAATACCAAATTCTCTTTACACACACACACACATATATATATATACATACATACATACATACATATATATATATATATATATATATATAATTTGGAAACACATTTTGTAGATAACATTCTTAAACGAGCCTGATATATTTTGCTTACAGTTTAATGCTCTCAAGTATTGCGATAACAGTCACAATTTAATATGTCATTTGTTTACAAATATTGTTTTATTTGACCCCTAGATAGGACCCTATCAAGTGCTACCACTCTGGGTCAAAGTGGACCTGGGAGCAATGACAATGAAAGGGTACTTTGTATTCCCTAAACTCCAAGGCTGAAGCTTCGTCATCAGATTGTGTTATGTCATATACAGGACACTCGTCGTTGGTGTTTTATCCCTCTGCAGAGATGCAGCCGGTGCATCCAAAAGCCCCAGCCGACTGGGCAATCTTCAACTATGTATTGAACCGAATGCCTTGGATAAATCTACCCAAAAGCATGTTCCCTTGAGATTCTTTGTTTGAACTCGATGACTCATCGAATCGTCAGAGTCTGGGAAGTCGTGGATCGATTTCTTCGAAAAGCGCCTTGATTTTTCTTAAAGTTTTGTCATCTTCAGATCAGATACGAAAAGCAGGACATGATAAATTTTAGCTACTGTAGCAATGAGAGTTATATATTTTCAGCCATTTCTCAAAAGTATGAAAATCATTTTTGAATTTATTAATCGGTAAAGCATTTACCAAATATATTAATGTACTCTAGAAATAAGGAAATCCCTAGTGAAGTAATTGTTTAAGCTTAAAGTCGTAGCATCGTTAATGGCTTTCTGAGATTCAACCTAAACGGTTAATAGTTGAGGATTGTTAATTTGAGTCAGTAAAATTTGATAGTTAGCGTTTATAGTTGATCGATGGATTGATTTTAATGGCATGTCAACCCTTCCAGGGTTATTTTATGCCAAGAGATTAGAAAACCATATATATTGTATGTTCAATTGAATATTTTTGTCTCGTTGTTTCTTAAGAGTTGTTTTTTCTTCTTTGTCTTTGTATTTAATGGCATATCAACCTTAGTGGGTTATTTAGTGCCGAGTGAACCGTAACTGTACTTTTTAGCAATAGATATTTGGGGATTCATACTTTTCCCAAGGGTATTAAACTAAAAGTGAACGAAATAGCGAGACTGGAGATCGAACTCGCATGCTTCGATATCTCAGTTAAGCATATTAGACAGTACACCTCGAGAATTCTCCAAGTTGTTGGCGGGGGGGGGTTCACATGATCTCGTCGAATAAGAATGGTTTTGATTGTCTTGTTTTTTGGGTTTTACGGCATATCAACCTTTGTAGGTTATTTAATGCCAAATACATTTTTAACAAATATTCAGTTTAGCATGAGAACACAGTTTAATTGTCAAAAACATTTCTCTTTAAAACTATTAAGTTCAGTCAAAGTTCTAATTCAACTAATTCAGTTTAGTATAAGTACAGATTTTTTTACATACACTTAAATGTCAAAACAGTTCTTTATTAAACAATTCAGTTTAGTGTTAGTACAGTTCTAATATCAAAAACAGTTCAATTTCAAACATTTCAGTTTAACATGAGCACGCAGTTTAAATGTAAGTACAGTTTAATGGTTTGAAACATTTCTATTTCAAGCTATTCAGTTTAGTCAAACAGTTCTAATTCAACTAATTCAGTTAAGAGTAAGTATGCAGTTAGTTCTATTTAACCCATGGATAGAGCCCTATCAGGTGCTACCATTCCCGGCCAGAGTGGACCTAGGAGCAACGGCAATGAAGAGGTACTCCGCATTCCTCAAAGCTCCAGCATCACAGGATCCTTACTATCAGATTGTTTAGTGTCATATCCAGGACATTGGATGGGGGTCATACCCCTCTGCAGAGGTGCAGTTCGTGTATTCAACAACCCCCAGCAGACTGGGCAAAGAATGGTTTTCAATCAGATCAATTTGATCGGTCCCTGACAGGTATTACCGCTTCGGGTCAAACTGGATCTGAGAGTAAAAACAATGAAAGGTCACTTTAGAGCTTGAGAATTGGTTGGTTGGTTGGTTGTTTTTTTATGGTATATCAGCCTTTGTTGTTTATTTAACGCGAAATCCATTTTTATGAAAATATTTCTATTTCAAACAATCCAGTTAAGCATAAGTACGCAGTTTAAATGTGAAAAACATTTCTATTTCAAGCTATTCAGTTTAGTTAAGCAGTTCTACTGTTAACTGTCAAAACAGTTCTATATTAATCAGATCAGTTTAGTGTAAGTACAGTTTCAATGTCAAAAAACAGTTTCATTTCAAATAATTCAGTTTAGCATAAGCATGAATTTTAAATATAAGTACGGTTTCAGATTAGCATAAGCACGCAGTTTGAATGTAAATACGGTGTAATTGTCAAAAACATTTCTATTTCAAGCTATTCAGTTTAGTCAAACAATTTAGTTTAGCATACGTATGCCCTTAGTTCTATTTAACCCATAGATAGGGCCTGAGTGGACCTAGGAGCAATGGCAATTAGGGGCTGCTCCGTATTTCCCAAAGCTCCAGTATTACTGGATTCTCACTATCAGTGTTTCGTGTCATATCCAGGACACTCCTTGGGTGTTTTTTTTTTACTCCTCTGCAGAGGTGCAGTCAGTGTATTCTACAGCCCCAGCCGACTGGGAAATTGAGAATTGGATGGTTTGGTTGGTTGGTTTCTTTGTTTAATGGCATATCAACTCTTTTTAGGTTATTTAATGCTAAAGCCATTCTCCTAGAAGAACAGTAGTGGTACTATTTAACCCATAGCTGGGAGGATAAGGGGGTTCATACCTTTCCCAAGGGTATTTGCCCGAAAGTGAACGTAATAGCGTGACTGGAGTAAGAACTCGCGTACTACAATTCCGCAGTCCATCGCTTTAACCATTATACCACGAGGACACCCCCTGAGAATTGGAGCCGCATTATCAAATTCCGTTAAGTGTCATAATCAGAACATACTTGCGGGGAGTCTTATACTTCTGAAGGGGACAGAATCAGCGTATTCTCAGCTTCACCGATGAAGCTGTCAATCTCTATAATTTTTTTAAAGCTTGACGTGAAACGCAGCATAATTCTTGTTCTTTTTGGAAGATGAATTCATTCCATTTTTCTGTTAAAATCTTTGTCGCCATTGAAGGAGTTCAGTTGTTCTGTCGTTCATAGAATCCAGTGTTGGTATTCCTAGACTGTAAATTTTCTCTGGTACTAAAATCGAAAAGACACATCTTCCTGGCAGAAAATTCATCTTACATTTGAGAACAATTACAAATGATATTAAATTCTTTAAGTCCTCGTCTCTAATTGGCCTATTTTTACCGAAATTGCTTGCTGTTGTCGCGAAAATTCATAAACAAGAAATGACGATTTTGCATACATTTTATACTGGTTCAGTTCGGTTTGGTTTTATATCATATCAACCGTTGTTGGTTATTTAATGCCAAATCCATTTTTATACATATAAACAGTTCTGTTTCAAACAATTCAGCTTAGGATAAGTACACATTTTTGTTATATATGATCAATTTCTAAATAATTCAGTTTGGCATAAGTACACTGTTTAGTTCTATTTAACCTATAGATAGGACCCTATCAGGTGCTATCATTCCGGAACATGGTGGATCTGGGATCAATGGCAATGTAGGTGTACTCCGCATTTTTCAAAGCTCCAGCATTACTGTTTAGTGTCATATTGTGTAGTGTCATATCTAGGACAATTATTGGGGGCGTCTTACTCCTGTGATGTGATGCAGTCAGTGTATTCTGCAGCCCTAGCCGACTGGGCCAACAGCTTATACCAAAGTGAATCCGAGTATATAGACTGATTCTCTCTGGCGGCAGCGGTTGCTCTGTCGAAGCTGGCTAACGTGGGCGCCGCGGTCGACCCTCCTCTAACCTCCGGGGCCGTCCCTCTAGGCTCTAACCCTCCTCCTGGGGGCTAGCTTTATCATCTGGTGCCTAAGGTACCCCATTTTAGGAGAATGCCGACGGAGCCCGAGACATCTTTAGAGCCACTAGACGTATCTGGGCTATGGCTTTGCACCCAGACTCACCTTAAAAAAAGCCTTCTCCCCTACTCGCTCGTTTGGTGGGGTGCACGTCAAGTACCTATACCAAAGTGAATCCAACGTTTTGAAAGAAATCTAATCCTGTAATATTTTATGCAAGTTTGCGGATAAAAAGTTCATAAAGTGAATGTTATTTATCCGATTTCCCACCTTGTCAGTTTTGACTGGGAGTCAGTTTTTTGTGAGTGGTCACGTTCGAATTGAGACTCATACGTGGCTGTCACAAAAAATGCTTGATCGTCTTGGCATCTCTCATTAAATAAACTCAGCCCTGCTAAAGCCCTGCTCGGTGGAGTCGGCCCTTCGGAACTGTAGCTTAGACATAGGTATAAGTAGCTAGCAGGGACATGTATGCCACGTGATCACTCGAGAATATGTTGGAGAACACGAAGGTTAATATATAAAAATAATACAGACACTTTAGTATTTTCTGAGGATTTATTATTGGCTCTCTACCGTTAATTGTCTGATAAGAGAGAAAGACTGGTAAATATCTTCTATAAAAAGGTCGCGGATCCTCGAGGGATAAAACTTAGGTCCGACTTTCTTTTAAGCCGGTCGCTTCAATTCTCTTCCTTAAAAGCGGGTCGTCCCCTCCCTTCCACCGGTCATTTCGGGGGCAGAATCATATCTGTTTCTGGTGGTTTCACACATGCACAGAAGGTTGTGAAACCCCAGTTTTTTTCTACTCATTTTTAATTACAGCGAGCGCTTTGGCTAGGGTGTTCGGAGACAGTCTGCTTTTTCTTATTTATTCATTTATTCATTCAATTTCAATTTTCTATGAGCCGTTCAGTTACGTTACAAAACTTGGTGATCAGATTTTAAATTTATCTCACGTCTATCACCTTTATACGCCCAGTTGGATAGGACTGTAGAATATACCGACTGCACCTTTGCAGAGGGGTAAGAACCCCACCACCACCACCACCAATGAGTGTCCTGGATATGATACTAAAAAATCTGATGGTGAGGTTCCTGTAATACTGGAGCTTTGGGAAATGCGGAGTACACCTTCATTGCCATTGCTCCCAGGTCACTTCGGTTGCTTAGTGGTAGCAATAGATAGGGACCTATCTATGGGTCAAATAGAACTAAACAGCGTACTTATGCTAAACTGAATTGTTTGAAATATAACTGTTTTGTATGCTAAACGGAATTGTTTGAAATAGAACTGTTTTGACATTTAAGTGAGTGTTATCAAAAACTATTCTTATGCTAAACTGAATTGTTTGAAATAGAACTGTTTAACTAAACTGAATTGATTGAAATAGAAATGCTTTTGATAACTAAACTGTGTACTTATGCTAAACTAAATTGTTTAAAATAGAACTGTTTATTCGTATAAAAATGGAGTAGGTACTAAATAACCTACAAAGGTTGATAAGCCATAAAACCCAAACAAACAAATAAACTTAATCCTCCCAGCTATAGCTTAAACAGTATTGCTACTATTTTTTACAAGGGCGGCTTTGGTACTGAATAACCCACAGAGGTTTATATGCCATTAAACAAAGAAATCAAACCAAACCGAACTCCGTGACTTGATTTAAGAAGTCTTGCCATTAGATAAAACTTCAACTGTCGACCTGCTATTTGAAGTGAAAGAATTTTGTTCAGGCCAGGATTTAATCCCTATTAACCAATTCTATTTTTTTGTGCCGAATGATTCTGCTTGGGCACTTCTTGCAGATAATAATTAGATAAAACGTTCAGGTTACCGCATTAGATTTGTACATTCCTCGTCGAGAGCACGAAGATATTTTTGCTGTTTCTTCATTTTCCGATATAACTATTTACGTTGGTTTGAAAGGAATATTCAGGAGGTTTTTGTTTGTTACTTCCGATGATATCTCATGCTAGAACTCCTCTTCAGCAGTCACTTGTGTACTTTTACTACAAAATCAATATCTCCCTGGTAGGGAGGTTTCTTTATCTGTATATCGCATTTCAGGTATGGAATATTCGGTACAAAAGGGAGATATTCATCATTTTTGTTGTGTTCCCGTTCCGAATATATCTTCTCTTTGTGTTTATTGACTGCTGTTCAACATTTTGAGCACAGGCTTCATTATATGGAGAGGGACACTGTTATAATAGAGAAAATAATGTTTATTTGGTGTATCAAAAGTATTTACAGTTTTGTTATTAACTTTATGTCAAAGCATTGTTAAATCTGCAGCATATGGTATTGTGTACGTAAGTGTGTTTGTATGTGTGTGTATATGTGTTTATATTTGTGTGTGTGTGTGTGTGTGTGTGTGTGTGTGTGTGTGTGTGTGTGTGTGTGTGTGATCCATAAAAAAGCACATGATAGCAAGTTTCTTATTATAGCAATACATTAAAATGCTCTGACTAACAAAATAAAACAATTTCCAGTCCAACTTGAAACTGAATGAAAATTTCTACTGATCACCGTCCAAATTGCAGTGTGTGTGTGTGTGTGTGTGTGTGTGTAATCCATAAAAAAGCACATTATAGCAAGATTCTTATTATAGCAATACATTAAAATGCTCTGACTTACAGAATAAAACAATTTCCTCTCCAACTTGAAAATTTCCACTGATCACCGTCCAAAACGCAGTGTGTGTGTGTATGTGTGTGTGTATGTAATTCATAAAAAAGCACATTATAGCAAGATTCTTTTTATAGCAATACATTAAAATGCTTTGACTTACTGAATAAAATAATTTCCTGTCCAGTTTGGAACTGAATGAAAATTTTGTGAGATCTGCATTCCTATTAATCACCGTTCAAAATGCAGTGTATGTGTGTGTGTATGTGTGTGTGTGTGTGTGAGTAACCCATAAAAAGAACATTATAGCAAGATTGTTATAAGGGCAATACATTAAAATGCTCTGACTTAAAGAATAAAACAATTTCCAGTCCAACTTGGAACTGAATGAAAATTATGTGAGGTGCATTTCTACTGATCACCGTCCAAATTTCAGTGTGTGTGTGTGTGAGAGAGAGAGAGAGGGGGGGTAGGAGTGTGTGTGTGTAATCCATAAAAAAGAACATTATGGCAAGATTGTTATTAGAGCAATACATTTAAAACGCTCTAGCTTAAGGAATAAGACAATTTCAAGTTTAACTGAGGACATCATTTCTACTGATCATCGTTCAAATCCCAGATATACTGAAGAGAGCTATAAGATGCTAATTAAAAGTCCTCACTTCTCCCTGAACAGAAGCAGCAATACCATCGTACATCATTTGATTTGATTTTGTGTGGTTTCTGTGTTTAATAGCATATCAACTTGCGTGGATTGTTCAATACCAATGCTATCCTTGTAGAAGACCAGCAGTGATACTATTTAACACATAGATGGGGGATAAGGGGTTTCAAGCCTTTCCGAAAGTCAAGGTAACAGAACTAGCACAGTCGGTGGGAGCTGCAGAATACTCTGACTTCTTCTCTGCACGGGGGTAAGACCCCCCCCCACCAAAAACGAATGTCCTGGATATGAACTTAATCCTCCCTTGCCCAAAGGAGTTAGAACCGTCGCAACGAATGCCCTAGATCTGACACTAAACAATTTGACGGTGGCTCTAAAAATGTCTCAGAATCCGTCGTCATTCTCCTAAAATGGGGTGCCTCAGGCACCAGACGATAAACCTAGCCCACTAAACCAGTAACCACTGCCGCCAGAGATAGTCAGTCTATACACTCGGATTCACTTTGGTATAAGCTGTTGGCTCTGTAGGCTGGGGCTGTAGAATACGACGACTGCATCACATCACAGGAGTAAGACGCTCCCAATGATTGTCCTGGATATGACACTAAACAATATGGCACTAAACAGTAATACTGAAGCTTTTGGAAATGCAGAGTACACATTCATTGCTATCGTTCCCAGATCCACTCTGGCCCGGAATGATAGCACCTGATAGGGCCGTATCTATGGGTTAAAAAGAACTAACTGCATACGAAACAATATGATGGTGAGGTTCCATTAATGCTGAAGCTTTGGGGAATGCAGAGTACCTCTTCATTACTATCGCTCCCTGGTCAACTCTTACCCGGAGTGATAGCACCTATCTATTGGTCGAATAGAACTGTTTGATATTTAGCTGTGAAAACAAATGACATAATAAATTGAATTTTTTTAAATAGAACAGTTTGAGCATTTGTCTATGTGCAAACAAATGAATAATGTTTAATTGAATTGTTACTGATAAATAACAATACATGGAAATATTTAGCTTATGCCAAATTGATTTCTCAGAAATAGAACTGTTTGATCTTTTAATTATGTGTAAACAAATGACTGATGTTTAATTAAATTGTTAGTGGTTCATAGCAATACATGTAACCATTTAACTTTCACTTACGCTAAAATGAATTGTTAGAAAAAGAAATGTCTGATCATTTAACTGTGTATATCAACAGTTGAGATTTGAACTTAAATGAAGCAAGTTGATTTTTCGGACCTGGGTGAGGCGAGTCCAGTTTGTTGACTGCAGTGTGCACGCACGCGTTGGTTGAGTCAGTGAGTTGAAAACTGACGGTAGACGAACAGTCAACATAGAAAAATTGTGTCTCTCTCTTCTCGTGTCGAATATATATATATATATATATATATATATATATGTAAAACAGGATTTGGTATTAAATTACGAAAAATGATTGAAATGCCATAAACTAAACTGAATCGATCGACTGAAGTTCGAAGTTGCTTACTGCAATGTTGCAGTTCTGTGCATTAGCCACTTCGATCGACTGGAGTTCGAAGTTGCTTACTGCAATGTTGCAGTTCAGTGCATTAGCCACTAAACCACCGGGCCCCTCTTTTAAGAATAATTTGAACTTAATTTCTTCTTGGTTAGTTTTACGGCATATCAACCCTTTTGGGTTATTTTATGCAAACAACAGTTTAATAATCACTGCTTTCAATTCTTTGCAGTACAAAAATACATCTTACATGCCTTGTAAAGGATACAATCTGTGTTTGTTTATTTCTGCCAACAAAGCAATTAAATTCTAATGTCGTTGGTGTTTGGCTGAATAGAGTGTGACTTCTCTTATTTATTTTATTATTTGTAGCGAACTGTAGAATCTATTATAGAATAATTAATACAAATATTTTGATGCAAGCAAGTTTAATGTCAAGGGAAAAATTTTATAAAAATACGTTTTATTAAATGACCTTCAAACAAGTCTTCCCAGAAATAAAGAAAAATACTTATTTAATTTAAAGTCTGCGGTGTTATATTTAATGTTCATTTTGTCTTTTTCAAACCGGGCTATTGGACTATCAACAAGAGTGTTCGCCACTGGTCGGGAAGCCCGGGGTTCAATCCTTGGTCGAGTCAAACCAAACACTCAAAAAATGATACTTGAGGCTGCCTTGCTGAGCAATCAACACTGTAAGGATAAAGTGGAGCAATCAAGGGAATGGATTGGCGCCCTCCGTAGACGTCGGTGTAGTAGCTGTTGAAAACGGAGCTTTCGCTTCACTCTGGAGTAAGGTATTTTTTAAAGAATATAATCATGATATATCGATAATCTCCATCTGTTGTCGTGCTTGTTTTCGAAAAAATCTTTAAAGCTATCGTGATGAAATTTACGACGCGCTCTGATATCTTAAACAAATAATGCAATTGAATGTACATTTTCCTTTTTAAGGAGAGGAATTATACTGTAAATTGAATTACCATGACAAGAAAATACTGCAAATACTTGCGGACGACAAACTTAAACACTGGACAGCTAGTTATAATAATTACGCGGATGCATTTTTCAAATTCCCTTGAGAAGACGTTGCTCTGGATGTGTAACATATTCAAAATGTGAATATGCAAAACACACGGATTTATAAAATGTTCATAATGTTCATAGAATGTTCATACGCATAGGAATCCGAAAAACAGGAAACACTGACGACCTTCTTGGTTCAGGTACGAAACTTTTATTACCTTCTTTAAGTTTAGGTTTTCGACACGAGAAGAGAGAGACACAATTTTTCTATGTTGACTGTTCGTCCACCGTCAGCTTTCAACTCACTGACTCAACCAACGCGTGCGTGCACCCTGCAGTCAAAAAACTGGACTCGCCTCGCCCAGGTCCGAAAAATCAACTTGCTTCATCTAAGTTCAAATCTCAACTGACTGCTTTTATTCAAAATCACTTAGAATCCCAACCCATCACTTCCGGGCATGACGTCATTCACATCCCCAGTCCTATTTTCTATCTTGGGTTTTTATTGTGACATCTGTGATTTTTACATCCTCTTCGCGCGCGTGCGTGAACACCTGCGTTAATGTCTGCACCTACCCATGCACTAAGCCGAAAGGTTCTAAGCCTAACTAAACCGAAAGATAAGATATGTAAAACGAAAAATGATAATATAAAAAAAATCCTTCCGCAATTATATAACCGATGTGATCGTGTCCTCTGTAAAGAGTTCGGATGTAACTTACAAGACACATTCAGATTAATTAGCAGAGCAATTACCATGGCTAGTTAATTTGGCATTGCTTGTCTGCGATGTGGCTCAGTGGTAGAGTTTCGACTCTGCATTCTGTGGTCGCTGGTTCGAACTCCGATGGAGGAGATCACAGTATACACTGCTGATGAGACCTAATAAGGTCGAAACAGCTGTCCAGTGGTTCCGTATGTCGCGAGCAAGTGTTTGCCGGATTTTCTGGTCATAGCAATTAAATTTACAAAATAATTCTGTGTAGCCAACGAAGAGAGTACTCAATATCACTTATGTATAAAGATATATATTCTCTTCTTCATCTACGAAAGGGTTGAAATGTCTGTGTGTGAATAAGAATTATTTATGTTGGATAACAATACTTGAAACCATTTAACTGTTTGCAAACATAATGTTATCCATAAACTATACGTTTACGCTTTATATGAATTTATATATGAATGTAATCAGTTTTTGGCATAAAATAATCTACAAGGGTTGATATATTATGAAACATAGTAATTTACGAAGCTTTTTGCTTCGATGCGGCACAAGGCCGAATGAATGGGGTAATATATTATGAAACATAACCAACCAAACAACCAGCTTTCTAGAGTTATCTTGATAAAGTTTACGACGTTCTCTGATATCTTGAATATTTTCCGGGTGGTTGGTAACCAACCAACCAACCAGAAAATACCTTATGGCATATTAAACCTTTTTGGTTATTTAATGCAAATTCCTGTTTATACTTATAAATATATACAATTTGTACACAGGAGAGAAAAAAGCCGAACAACTGGTATTACATAGCAATAATTGGAACCATTTAGGTTCCAATTATTGCTATGTAATACCAATAGTTCGGGGTTTTTTTCCCACAGACAAATGGTTTAAAGTATTCTTAACAAAACCAAAAGTTTTATTCGGACAGAGTTAAGTGATTTCAAGCAGTGTCTTGTAACACTGAAAATTCAATTTAACATCAACCATTTGTTTGCACACAGTTAAACTATTGTATAGTTCTATTTGATCTATAGAAGGCATCTTACTAGTTACAACCACTTCTGGCATAGTGGGCCTGGGAGTAATAGCAATGAAAAAGGTACTTCCCATTTCTTAAAGCGCCAGAACTCAAGCCTCACCATCAGATGTAGTTTAGTGTCATATTCAGGACTTTCTTTGGGGTCGGGGTCTTACCTCTCGGTGTATTCTACAACCGCAGCTGACTGGGGAAGAATATTTTCAGACATTCTATTACCTACATTTGTACACCTTGTCGGCTGGGACAGTAGAATAAACAAACTGCTTCTCTGCAGAGAGGTAAGACTCCACCAATGAGTCCTGGATATCACACTAAACAATCTGATGGTGAGGCTCCAGTTGTACTGGAAGCTTGGGGAATGCGGAGAACCTCTTTATTGCCATCGCTCCAAGGTAGAAAGACCTGATGGGGTCCTATCGATGGGTCTAATAGAAATAAACAGTGTGCTTATGCTAAACTGAATTGATTGAAATAGAACTGTTTTTACATTCAAACTACGTACTTATGCTTAGCTGAATCATTTGAAATGGAACTATATTTTTTACATTGAAATTGTTCTAATGTTAAAATAGATTGTTTGAAATGTAACTGTTTTTTTTTATATTGAAACTTTTCTTATGCTAACCTGAATAGTTTGAAATGGAACATTTTATATGTATAAAAATGGATTTGGCATTAGATAACCTACAATGGTTGATATGCCATAAAATCCAACCAAGCCAAATCATATATATCTAATATATATGTACAAAGAGGATTTGGCATTAAATAACCTACAATGGTTGATATGCCATAAAACCCAACCAAACCAAAGCATATATATTTAATATATATGTATAAAGAGGATTTGGCATTAAATAACCTACAATGGTTGATATGCCATAAAACCCAACCAAACCAAAGCATATATATTTAATATATATGTATAAAGAGGATTTGGCATTAAATAACCTACAATGGTTGATATGCCATAAAACCCAACCAAACCAAATCATATATATTTGATATAAATGTATGAAGAGGATTTGGCATTAAATAACTTACAATGGTTGATGTGCCATAAAACTGAACCAAACCAAACCAAAATCTACGTTAATCGGATCATGTGACATGTTTATTTGTTTATACATAATATCGTTACGTTTTAATGCTGTTTTTACCTCCTTTAAACTAAATTGGTCTTTGTATCACGGGTTATCTTTTCCTCTTGTTCATTGCTGTCCTTCAGGAAATAGCCTGCAGCTTTCAAGTGAATAATAGGTCTCTAATCGCTTATGTGCAGTTGGGATCGTTCGCTTCATCAGTTAGGAGGGTTATTTAGTTTAATGGCATATCAACCTTTGATGGTTATTTAATACCAAATCCTGTTTATACATATATTGTATATTGTATACTACTCTAAACTTATATATATATATATATATATATATATATATATATATATAAGAATTTGGTTAGTTTAGTTGACTTGGTTTAATGGCATATCAACCCTGGATGATTATTTAATACTAAATCCTGTTTATAAATATATTGTATATTATGAAATGCAAATGCTTCGAGCAATCTTGAACAAATCCTGGCGGCAACACCCCACAAGACACCAACTGTACGGCCACCTGCCTACCATCACGAAAACTATCCAAGTTAAACGACATGCAGGTCACTGCTGGAGAAGCAGGGACGAACTCATAAGTGATGTACTCTTATGAACCCCCTCATATGGCCGAGCAAAAGCAGGACGACCAGCTCGAACATACATTCAGCAACAATGTGAGGATACGGGATGTAGTCCAGAAGACCTGCCAGAGGCGATAAACGATAGGGAGAAGTGGCGAGAGAGGATCAGGGATAACCATGCTACCAGCACGACATGATGATGATGATGATAACGATAAGGTTGATTTATGTAATTTGGTTTTTTGCCATATCAACCGTTGATCGTTATTTAATGCCACATCCTGTGTATACATATATTGTATGTTGAATACTACTATAACTTAGATCTCTCTCTCTCTCTCTCTCTCTCTCTCTCTCTCTCTCTCTCTCTCTCTGTCTTGAGCACTCCGGTGAAGGAATTTACGGCTGCCACTCGCATAATGCAAAGCTCCTCAAACGCATTGAGCATTCTGGTATCCGGTGAGGTACAAAATGTAAACCGGACAATTTTTTTTTTTTTTTGCCTTTGAGATAGAAAAATTAAGCATCCAATCCACCCAGAACACCATCCTTTGTCAGCTAGAAGAAAAGAACTTGCTAAATGCCAAGAGGAGTCAAAACTTGTGTAATATTTTAGTAGTACGTACTAGATCACCGAAATATGAGGGTGAGTCAAAAGTTTTGCAATATTTTGCAAGTACGAGCTATTTTGCCTAAATACGAGGGTGAGTCAAAAGTTTTGCAATATTTTAGTAGTTCGTAGAAGTTTGCCTAAATGCGAGGGTGAGACAAAATTTTTAAACCATTTTAGTAGTACGTGCTAGTTTACGCTGAGTATATCACGGGACCGAACCAGTGCAAACCCTGTAAGTAACCAAACGTAGTTAGTAGTATCGTGGTAGTTGGTGCGCTGATATTAATACGTTGCTTTACTCCGTGATTTATTTGAAAGTCACACAGATGAACGTAAAGTGTAGTTTAAGGTGGGAAACTAAGCTTTACGAGTTCGAAATGGGGCAAAAATGGCGCTGAAGAAGCAGCGAAAAACATTTGTTTTGTGAAAGGTGAAGGCGTGGTTGGTCACAGAACTACGACAAATAATGATGGTTTAAAAATTTCGCTCAGGTTTTAAGAACCTCAACCAGTCAAGCCTGGGGCAAAAACACCGCTGAAAAAGCAGCGAAAAACATTTGTTTTGTGAAAGGTGAAGGCGTGGTTGGTCACTGTACTACGACAAATGTAATTGTTTTAAAATTTCGCTCAGGTTTTAAGAACCTCAACCAGGGCAAAAACGCCGCTGAAGAAGCAGCAAAAACATTTGTTTTGTGAAAGCTGAAGGTGTGGTTGTTCACAGTCATCATCATCATCATGTCGTGCAGGTAGCACGGACATCCCTGACCCTCTCACGCCACTTCTCACTATCGTTCATCGCCCTAGGCAGGTCTTCAGGACAACATCCCGTATCCTCACATAGCTGCTGAATGTATGTTCGTGCTGGTCGTCCTGCCTTCGCACGGCCATGTGTAGGGGTCCATAAGAGTACATCTCTTATGAGTTCGTCCCTGCTTCTCCAGCAGTGTCCTGCATGTCTGGTTCGTCTAACTTGAATCGTTTTCGTGATAGGAGGCAGGTGGCCGTACAGTTGGTGTCTTGTGGGGTGTTGCCGCCAGGATTTGTTCAAGATTGCACGCAGCATTCTTGTGTAATTGCCATCTTGCTTCTTCTCCAGCCGTTTTTTTTAGAGTCCATGTAGTGCACCCATACAGCAGTATTGATGTGACCGCTGCCTGGAAGAAACTGCATTTCATTTTATCGGTTAGGTCTGATTTCCATATAATCGATAGCCTATTGATAGCTGTCCATACTTTCGTTAACCCCGTGTCGATGTCCTTTTCGGTTGATTCGATGCTGCTTCCTAGGTAAGTGAATTTGTCTACTAGTTTAAGAGGGGTTCCTTCTAGAGTGGAGATGTCCCCCGTTTGATTATAGCACATATATTCCGTTTTGTGTGCATTAACATAGAGGCCTTTTCCTGCGGCTGCTCGTTCCAAACTATGCAGTAGTGTTTCGGCTTGGTCGGGTGTATTTGCCAGTATCGCTATGTCATCGGCGTAGTCGGCGTCGGTAATTGTTTTTGCGGGGTACCTTCTGCTTCTTGTCTTCATCAGTTCGAAGCCATTCTCTTTGATTTTGTCAATCGATGTTCTAAGTACGTAGTCTAGACAAATGATAAAGTGGTACGGAGCCAGCGTGTCCCCTTGTAGTACTCCTGCTACAATGTCGAAGTATTCTGTGTCTCCATCTGGTGATCGTACTTTTACTTTGGTGTTTCTATTGAGAATCGTTATTCCTGCTACGGTTTCTTTAGGTATGCCGTACGCTAGTAGGATTTGTTCCATCTTTCCTCTGTGAATGGAATCGAAGGCCTTGGTAAAGTCGACAAATATTAATGTCACTTGTAGGTTTTTTGCCCGTACACCTTCAAGGATTCTACGGATGGTTAATATTTGTGAGGTCGTGGATCTATTTCTTCGGAAGCCACTTTGGTTTTTCCTAAGTATGTTTTCGATTTTGGGTTCTATGCGGTTTCGTAGTAGGGCATTGTAGATTTTGGCCGCTATGGATGTAAGTGTTATGCCTCGGTAGTTTTTGGCTAATCCGAGGCCCCCCTTTTTAAGGAAGGGGAGTATCGATAGATAGATGGATGAAGGGATGCATACTTGTTCACAGTACTACGACAAATAATGATGGTTTAAAAATTTCGCTCATGTTTTAAGAACCTCAACCAGTAGGCCTAAGTAGACCGAAAACCGTGGATTCCGAGGCAGTACTCCAAACCATTGAGGCGAATCAGACCTATAGCACTCAGATTATCACGCAAGTGTAATATAATTGCGGAGGGATTTCGTTTTGTATATCTTGCCTTTCGGTTTAGTTAGGATGAGAACCTTTCGGCTCAGTGCATGGGTTAGTTCGGTGCAAACATGAGCGTGGGTGTTCACGCGAGCGCGGGGAGGATGTGTCATTCAGAGATGTCAAAATAAACCCCAGATAGGAAATAAGACTAGGGGGTGTGAATGACGTCATGCCCGGAAGCGTGGGCTGAGGACTTTGAGATTTGGAAAAAGTCAGTGAGTTGAGTTCCTGCCTCCGAACGAGAAAGTTGAGATTCAGAGCTGGGCGAGGCCAGACGACTTTGTGCGCTACGGGCGCCGCGCGTTGGTTGGGTTGAGAGCTGACGATATAAAAGCAGATCGCATAGAAAGAAATTGTGTCTTTCTCTCCTCATGTCGAAAAACCTTTTAACTCAAAGGTAATAAAGTTTCGTACCTGAACCAATATCTTGAATTTTGTATTTTCGGGATTTTTATGTTTATGAACAACTATGAACGTTTTTCCGCATCATGGACCCTGTAAATGTTACACAAGGACGGCATCTTACTGACCAGTGTGGTTACATGACCTCAGCAGACAATCCTGTATTTGCCGAATTGTACCTCGCGTTACTAAAGTATTGCAAAGATTTTGATTCACCCTTGTATTAATGCAAAATACCATATACTACCAAAATACTGAAAAAATGTTGACTCACTCATCGTATTTAGGCAAAAGAGCACATACTTCTAAAATTTTGAAAAATTTTTCACTCACCCTCGTATTTTGGCCAAGTGGCACTTACAACTAAAATACTGCAAATTTTTTGACTCATTCTCGTATTTAGGCAAAATATCACATACTATTAAAATTTTGAAAAACTTTTCACTCACCCTCGTATTTTGGCTAAGTGGCACTTACTACTAAAATACTGCAAATTTTTTGACTCATTCTCGTATTTAGGCAAAATAGCACATACTATTAAAATTTTGAAAAACTTTTCACTCACCCTCGTATTTTGGCTAAGTGGAACTTACTACTAAAATACTGCAAATTTTTTGACTCATTCTCGTATTTAGGCAAAATAGCACATACTATTAAAATTTTGAAAAACTTTTCACTCACCCTCGTATTTTGGCTAAGTGGCACTTTCTACTAAAATACTGCAAATTTTTTGACTCATTCTCGTATTTAGGCAAAAGAGCACATACTACTAAAATTTTGAAAAACTTTTCACTCACCCTCGTATTTTGGCTAAGTGGCACTTACAACTAAAATACTGCAAATTTTTTGACTCATTCTCGTATTTAGGCAAAAGAGCACATACAACTAAAATTTTGAAAAACTTTTCACTCACCCTCGTATTTTGGCTAAGTGGTACATACTACTAAAATACTGAAAAATTTTTGACTCACCCATGTGTAAGACCTAATATCAAAATAACTATCAAACCAACCAATTCAAAATAATGAAGAATTTACAGTTCTGATAAGAACTATGAGACAGGGATATTTATTTATTTGCATCCGTCTGGTTCAAACTAATCTATAATTTGACAGGCATGACCTCTATCACCAAGAAACCTTTTTAATTATTTGTGCCTTTCTTCGCTGTCTACTGCCTTCCAACCTACACATCCCTCCACCAAAGCTGGCCCCTTTGTTCTGAAAAATCAGGACAAGCACAAAGAATGATATCCAGATCACTAAAGTCATTCTAAACAACCATTAATTCTTCTCGTCAAATTACGAAAACGTTTGACTGAAGTAATCTTGGCGCCAGCTTTTCTGAGAGCTCTTTCTCTCGTAGAGTTATTTTCGGCTTCTACTGCAACAGATTTCAACCGTTCTATAACTGCTCTGCGCTGAGGCACATCAATTAAGATCGAGACTTGATGACATTTACCGCAATTGACAGAGACTTTGTAAGTTTAAGATCGCTTGCTGAAGAAACTAGGGTATAAATATATAGTAGAAGAGTTACTTGATTAAGCTCTAGCAAATAAAAGGAAAAGAGAGGGAAGAGACAAAAAATGCTTTAATGAAACAATTTTGATAAAGATTTTAACGATATTCTATGGTTGGTTGGTTGTTAGGGTTTTTATGGCATATCAAGCTTTGTAGGTTATTTAACGCCAAATCCTTTTTAATGAAAAAAGTTATATTTCAAACAATTCAGTTTAGAATTAGTACAAAGTTTAATGGTCAAAAACATTTCTATTTCAAGCTATTCAGTTTAGTCAAACAGTTCTAATTCAGCTAATTTAGTTTAGTATAAGTGCAGATTTTGTTCACATACTTAAATGTCAAAACAGTTCTATATTAAACAATTCAGGTAAGTGTAAGTAGAGTTTCAATGACAAAAACGGTTCCATTTCAAACAATTCAGTTTAGCATAAGCACACAGTTTAAATGTAAGTACAGTTTAATTGTCAAAAACCTTTTTATTTCAAGCTATTCAGTTCTAATTCAAAAAATTCAGTTTAGCATAAGTATCCAGCTAATTCTATTTAACCCATAGATCGGGCCTTATAAAGTGGTACCATTCCGAGCCAGAGTGGACCTGGGAGCAATGGCAATGAAGGGGTCCTCCGCATTCCCCAAAGCTCCAGTATCACTGAAACTGCACCATCAGATTGTTTAGTGTCATAAACAGGACATTCGTTGGAGAGGTCTTACCCCTCTGAACAGGTGCTGTCAGTGTATTCTCCAGCCCCAGCCGACTAGGAAAGATATTCTATGAATAGATGAATATTAAAATAACGTATATTCTTGGTTTGATTTTTTTGTTTTGTGTTACGGAGTATTAACCTTTCTGTGTTATTTATCACCCAATTAAGTCATTTTGATGGAAGTTTCAAGCAATTCTGTTTAATATAGGTACACGCGCTAGCTCCATACCTCTTTATCATCTGTCTAGATTACATGCTTAGAACATCGATTGATAAAATCAGAGAAAACGGCCTCGAGCTGACAAAGAAAAGAAGATACCCCGCAAAAACAATTACCGACGCCGACTACGCCGATGTCATAGCGATACTGGCAAATACACTCAACTAAGCCGAAACACTACTGCATAGTTGGCCTCCATGTCAATGCACACAAAACGGAATATATGTGCTATAATCAAACAGGTGACATCTCCACACTAGACGGAACCCCTCTTAAACTAGTAGACAAATTCACCTACCTAGGAAGCAACGTCTCATCAACCAAAAAGGACATCGACACGTGGCTAACGAAGGCATGGACAGCTATCAATAGACTATCGATCATATGGAAATCAGACCTGACCGATAAAATGAAACGCAGTTTCTTCCAGGCAGCTGGCGTATCGATAGTGCTGTATGAATGCACTACATGGACGCTAACAAAACGGCTGGAGAAGAAGCTAGACGGCAATTACACAAGAATGCTGCGAGCAATATTGAACAAGTCCATGCGGCAACATCTTACAAGGCACCAACTATACGGCCACCTGCCTACCATCACGAAAACTATCAAAGCTAGTCGAATAAGACATGCAGGACACTGCTGGAGAAGCAGGGACGAGCTCGTAAGTGATGTACTCCTATGGACCCCCACATATGGCCGGGCAAAAGCAGGACTGCCAGCTCGAACATACATTCAACAGCTATGTGAGGATACGGGATGTAGCCCTGAAGACCTGCCAGAGGCGATGAACGATAGGGAGAAGTGGCGAGAGAAGGTCAGGGATATCCGTGCTAGCGGTACGACATGATGATGATGATGAGGATGATACACAATTCAGTGTTAAAACTGGTAATTTCAAATAATCCAGTTTAGTTCTATTTGACCAATAGATAGGACCCTATTAGATGCTACCACTCCTGGTCAGAGTGGATCTGGGAGCGATGGCAATGAAAGGTACTCCATATTCTCCAAAGCTCCAGCATTACTAGAACCTCACCATCAAATTGTTTACTGTCATATCCCGGACACTCGGTGGGGGAGGGTTACTCCTCTGCAGAGATGCAGTCGGTCCGAAGACCAGATCTTATAATAATCAACAAAAAGTAGAAAATCTGCAAAATTGTCGACTTTGCTGTCCCGGTAGACCACAGAATAAAACTAAAAGAATGTGAAAAGAGAGATAAGTACCTCGACCTTGCTAGAAAATTGAAAAAACTATGGAACATGAAGGTGACAATTATACCAATTGTGATTGGTGCCTTTGGCACGACAACTAAATGATTATTGAAGGGCCAGGAAGATTTGGAAGTTGGCGACCGAGTGGAGACCATCTAAACAACAGCATTATTGAAAACGGCCAGAATGCTGAGAAGAGTCCTGGAGACTTGAGGAGACTTGCTGTCACTCAGACTCCAGTGAAATACCATCAGCTTACGCTGATGTGAAAAACTCTAATGAGTAAATAATGATAATAGAAAGGATAAGTACCTCGACCTTGCTAGAGAATTGAAAAGGTTGTGGAACATGAAAGTAACGATTGTGCCAATTGTGATTGGTGCGTTAGGCACAGTAACTAAAAGGTTATTAAAAGGCCTGGAAGACTTAGAAGTTGGCGGACGGGTAGAGACTATCCAAACGACAGCATTGCTAAGAACAGCCAGAATCCTGAGACGAGTCCTGGAGACTTGAGGAGACTTGCTGTCAC
This sequence comes from Sepioteuthis lessoniana, assembly GCA_963585895.1. Classification (NCBI taxonomy): domain Eukaryota; kingdom Metazoa; phylum Mollusca; class Cephalopoda; order Myopsida; family Loliginidae; genus Sepioteuthis; species Sepioteuthis lessoniana. The sequence goes on along the minus strand of OY757927.1, from coordinate 21,008,892 downwards.
TCAAACTCCAATGAAAAACCATCAGCTAACACTGATGTTAAAAACTCTAAAGGAGTAAATAATAATAATAATAATAATAATAATAATAATAATAATTGGCTATTGGACATGAAGGTGAATGTGATACCAATAGTAACTTGTGCACTTGGAATGATTCCCAAGGGCTTAGTAAGAGGAATGGAGGAGGTGGAAATCATAGGACGAGCCGAGACCATCCAAACTACAGAATTGTTCAGTTCGGCATAATGAGCTTATACAGAAAATTAGCGGAGATAGAATATAAGACCAGACTCGACAGGGTGGAGACGATTATCCACTGAGAAGTGTGCAAGAAATTTAGATTTGACCATACGAACAAGTGATATGTGCAAAACCCATAATCCGTCTTGGAAAATGAAATGTACAAAGTTCACTGGATTTTGAAATACAGACAGATCTCCTTATCTTTGACAGAACAATTCCCAAATGTTCGTTAAATGAACTGGAAGACTTGGAAATAAAAGGACTACTGCATTAAGATCGGTCAGAATACTGAAAGGAATCCAGGGGACTTTCTGTCTTTCAAACTCTAATAAATAGCCATCAGCTAACGCTGGTGCGAAAAACTCTAAAAGGAATAAAATAATCACCTTTTCTCAGTCAGATGACCAGACCTAGTGATAGTTGACAAGAGAGAGAGAGAGAGAGAAAGAGAGAAGGTGTTCATATCTATCTATTACAGTTCATATCTATCTATCTATCAATCTATCTATCTCAGTCTGCTCCTATCTATCTATCTATCTCTCACTCTTCATATCTATCTATCTATCTATCACTCTTCATATCTATCTATCTATCTATCTATCTTTAGAATACGCCGACGGTACTCCTTCAGAGAGGTAAGACCCCACAAATGAAACCACCTATTGACCTTAAATAGTGAGCCGTTACATTTTAGGGTGGGTTTCTGGTAGCTTGACAATCTTTGACCCGGCAACCGAGTAATCACGTGACTTGGAACATTCCACTTTGTACCTTACTGAAACGGCCCAATCCAAGCAATCGGCTGTCCTTGTCAAACACCAGCACCTATATATTTAATTCCGACCGTATTTTTCAATTTTCGCTTGTGGCAAACTCCCAACCCTTTTTATCTTATGAATGCTGGAAGGCGGTTACTGAGGGTCAATTGCTTTGGGAGAAAAATATTCTGACTACCGTTAAATTTTACGGCAATAAGTATCGTTCAATGAAAACCTGAAATTGGCAATGGCTTGAGATCCTACTCCCAGCTCGGGTATACTGGTTGTATAACCCCATCTCAATCAAGGCAAATAGGCTTCTTCATTGGTAAACTCCCAACACAAGTTGGATACTGTTATAGGAGTCGTGGCATAGGGCCTGCAAAGAACAAACACTACTTACAGCTTCTTCCAATAAAAAATGAAACGAAATCTGAGTCTTATTCAGAGAATAAACATGCAGATTTCCTGATGTTTATCACACTTGAATCTTTGGAAGAGACCTGTCAATCTAATTTATTTCTATTCTTCCAAGAGGATGGCCCTCAAACGGTGCATATTCTCTCCTGATGACCCGAATACCATTTACTGAATAAGAAAACGTAATAAGGCTAAAATTTTCAAGGGGTGTCCTCGTGGTGTAATGGTTAAAGCGATAGACTGCAGAATCGTAGCAAGCGAGTTCGAACTCCAGTCGTGCTATTAGGTTCACTTTCGGACAAATACTCTTGAGAAAGGTATGAACACCCATATCCTCCCAGCTATGGTATACATAGAACTACTAGTTCTAAAAAAGGGATGGCTTTGGCATTAAATAACCTACAAAGGTTGATATACCATTAAACAAAGAAATCAAACCTAAAACTTTCATTCAACCAAGAAAATCCCATTGTGTGGAATGATAATGGCAAAAGTAGCGTCTGACTGTCCACTCGCTTTTTGGGGAGTATCTATTATTTATTAATCAATCACCCCTCTACATTCTTAATTAAAAAGGTTATTTTAAGCAGAGTAACCGCTCGAACTGTCAAAAAAGCTTAAAACGGCAATTTACATGTGGAAGTAGACACCCGGAGGCATGCCAAAAATATTCTCAAAATGAACCCGTTCTACATTTTAGAAAAATGCAAGGCGTACTTGGATGAGAAACTCAACTCCTCAAAGGGAGTTATGAAGAGTAGGGAGTTATTCTTGGCTGGATCAGAAACGATAAGAGTAGCCTTGGGAAAATAGGGTGTCATGGACTACAAAAGAATTTCCATCAGAAGAGGTGAAGAAGTAATACAAACAAATTCGTACATCCGAATCGTCTACAAACCCAAGATACCCTAAGAAGGAAAAATTGGATATTGCCCTGGGGAGGTGAAACCTTGAAGCGCGTTAAATGTCAATGATATATCACTCTAGAAGGGCCAGTGAGGTCGTCAGACATGTGGAAAACGTGATCAAAGATACCAAGACCAGAAGGTCTGGGTATTTTAACCAAAATGAAATTAAATGCCCAAATTGTCAAGAAAACTCACCTGCTTTCTCAAGCTCTAGTTGCATACAAGAAAGAGAGGTGGGGAAGATAGAGGGAGAGAAAGAGAGAGAAAGGAAAAAACTGAAAATAATGTGCTAACGAAATGAGAGGGTCTTTTTTAGCTTGGGAGATTATAAGCTAGGAGGATAATAAGGTCCTACATGGGAGAGCACTTACGTTTCTGTTGCACGGAGAGTGAACCCCATCAGAGGCAGCAAATACAGAGTTCTTGTCGAGTAACTAACCCAGTCGAAACCAAATGATTGGCCAAAGAGCAGCTGATAACCTTCGCTCGACCGAAATTCATCAAAGACAATCACAGGCTAAAGTAAAAGTACTCACAACAAACAAAGAGAAAAATCCAATGAAATAACCAAAGAAAAAACATAAGCAAAGTCTATCACTGAAACACAAACCACTTCCCCAAAAGATACAAAATCTACTGTAATATAATGGCCGAGGGATTTCGTTTTATGCCTTTGGGTTTAGTTAGGCTGAGAACCTTTCGGCTCAATGCATGGGTTACTTAGGTGCAACATTAACGCAGGTGTTCATGCGCGCGGGCGGAGCGGACGTGTCACTCAGAGATGTCACAATATCCCAGATGGGAAACGAGACTAGAGAGTGGCGTCACGCACTGGAAGCACGCGGGGGATCTGGGGGATTTTGAAAAAGTCAGTTAGTTGAATTCTGCCTCGGGAGAAGACGGTTGGCTTTCGCTTGCTCGCCGAAGCCAGGCCAGTGGCCTTGTGGCGGGTGCCACACGTGTTGGGGGGAGCAGATGGAAAAGCCAGAATAGAAAGAATGCGTATCTCTATCCTTATTTCGAAGAACCTTTAAACTCAAAGGTAATAAAAAGTTTCGTACCTGAACTAAGAAATCGTAAGTGTTTTTCGTGTTTCGGGATTCCTATGTTCTATGTATATATGCTATGAACATTCTATGTACGTTTCTCATATCCGTATCATGGGTATGGTACACTACGAAACAAAGGTAACTCAAATCTCCAATCCGTCCACCAAAAACCATTAAAGACAGACTAAAAAAACAATTGTTTCTTAAGAGCCAGAACATATCAAGCAAAAACCAGAAGCCTCAATTGATCAATCTGGGAAAAAAAAAACTTTATCAACACCAAAACAAATAATGAAAGACCAGAAAGCGCATTCAAAGTCCCCTTAGCCAAACTTGATAGCGACCCCTTAACATCCAGAATAAAGACACCGAAAAGAAATAAACAATTCAACACCCAGGAATCAACCAAATTCTTAAATAGATCCTATGGTGTAGAAAACGTGGATACTGAAACAGACAACATAACTGTAAACCTCAATCTAGAAAATATATAAAGTATATCTGAAAGAAGTCGGAATTGTTAGAGAAATATAAATATACATATGATTGATTTTTTTTCCTTTTACAGTGACAGAAAAAAAATAGATTAATGCAATATTTGAAACCAATTAACAGTGTGCAAACAAATAGGCTCTTACTCGTTTAAAAATAAAGTTACCAAAAATCCATTTACTTTAAAATCCTGTTTACGTATTAACAAAATCTGGCATAAAAAACGATCAAGAGTTGATATACCATTTAACCAAGTAACAAAAACCCTTCTATCTATCTATCTATCTGATGCGTTCTGGTTATTGAACGCTTGCAATATTAAATAAAGGACAAACCACGGTATGAGAGGAAATAGAGATATATTCTCAGGAAAAAATTATATACAATAGAGAGATTATTAGTAGACAAGAACATAGGATTAGTGAACGCTTGTAATATTAAATAAAGGACAAACCACAATATGAGAGGAAATAGAAATATATTCTCATGAAAAAGTAAATACAATAGAGAGATTATTTGTAGACAAGAATATAGGATTAGTGAATACAGAATAAAGATACAGTCCAACAATAGTATTGGCTTCCATTATTAAAGTAGCAAGTAAGGTGATCTAGTGCGATCTCCAGTCTCCAACACTCTAATACTATTCCAATAAGAAGCTGCTCTTCACCTTCTAGTCTGCCCTGGTATTAGTAGCTACTGCTATATATGGCCGATGGACTTGTTCATTGTTTGGAAAAAGGTGGATGATACTATTTACCAACCCCTCCGCTCGGGCAGGATATGACACAAGGTCAATTTTTAAGCGGAGTTTAACAGGTTTGAATTCAGAGTTTTCCTTCTCCTAGACTAGTTGCCTAACCAAGGCTGAAGAACCTAGTCTGTCCTACTATTTACCCATAGCTGGAGGGAGAATAATTGGATTCATACCTTCCCCAAGGGTATTAGTGCTATGTGAAATGCAATCAGTCTCGTCCAGGATTTGAACTCGTGTCGCCGTGTCCATTTCCTACGACGATAACGATTACACCACGGGCACCTCCATACAAAAAAGGTGGACGATACCCAACACTATATATCTAAGATAAAACGAAAAATTAAATTGACATGTTTCTCTATCAGGATAATTTCATCATAGATTAAACTTTTCATCGTAAAAACCAAATGTCTTCGTCGGTCAATTTCTTTTTTTTAGTCATGTTGGAAGATATCGTTTAGCTTTTCCCTCTCTTCGTTTTCTGCATACATCGGATTTTGTTCCAAAATTAACATATATATATATATATATATAAAGTAAAAAAGTTGGTGACCCGAAGGCTCCATTTTCGATAGCTACTACACCAAGGTGTAGGGGAGGGCGATACTCATTTCCTTGGATTGCTCCACTTTACACTTGATCCTTACCTTATAATGCTGAGTGTTAAGCAAGGCAGCATCAAGTACAATTTTTTAAGTCTTGAACCCAGGTCTCCCAGGCCATTGACGAACACGCACACTCTATCTCATTCTCTCTCTCTCTCTCTCTCTCTCTATATATATATATATATAGTACTGTGTAAGTCAAAGATTGCAGTATCTTATAAGAATGTGTACTGTATGACTCAGAAATTAAATTCATGTAATTCTAGTTTCAGACAATATATGATTTTGATTTCTTTTATTTGTTTGTTTGTTTGGGTTTTATTGCATATCAACTTTTGCAGGTTATTAAATGCCAAATCCCGTGGTGTAATTGTTATCGTCGGGAGGTGCCCGTGGTGTAATTGTTATCGTCGTAGGAAATGAACACGGCGACACGAGTTCAAATCCTGGACGAGACTGGTTGCATTTCACATAGCACTAATACCCTTGGGAAAGGTATGAATCTAATTATTCTCCCTCCAGCTATGGATAGATAGTAGGACAGACTAGGTTCTTCAGCCTTGGTTAGGCAACTAGTCTAGGAGAAGGAAAACTCTGAATTAAAACCTGTTAAACTCCGCTTAAAAAATTGACCTTGTGTCATATCCTGCCCGAGCGGAGGGGTTGGTAAATAGGATTAAATGCCAAATCCATTTTATAAAATTATTAGTTCTATTTCAAACAATCCAGTTTAGCATAAGTACACAACTTAATTGTCAAAAACATTTCTCTTTCAAGTGATTCAGTTTAGTCAAAAAGATCTACTTCGAACAATTCAGTTTAGTGTAAGTATAGTTTTATGTTTACAATCATTTAACTGTCAAAA
>OY757927.1:20922795-20997795 GCA_963585895.1 Sepioteuthis lessoniana | reverse complement strand
TTTATCTAAAAAAAAAAAAACAACAACAACAATCGGTTACATTAAGATAACAAATTTATTTAAATCCTGTTAAAAACCATTGATATAAATCAATGCCCTAAAAATTAACAGGACTTCTTCAGATCAAACAAGAAAAAAGATTAAAATAACTCTTTCACATTTACAACCGGACTTTTAAAAAATCCTTTCTCCTAAAGAAAAGTTACGCTTCCAATTCAAGTAGCATTAAGTGTCAACTTATTTTGACACGTAAAGAAACATCCAGTTTCATCATACTTCAAATTTAACCGACGAAAAATTTACAACTACAAAAACTACATGTCTAAACATTCAAACATTTAAAAAATATTTAGACGTATATTATTTTAGTACATCAAATTTTAATCATTAAATTGAAACTAAACAATTTAAAACTTATGTTATTCACGGTAAAATCCCCACAAAATTGCAATAATAGAACAAAAATTACTAATGTTAATTTAGATTTTAATTCATTTATCAATTTAATGAATCATAGTTATTCAATATTTATTCATTTATTCAATTCTTTTTCAAAACAGTCTAAATTTACTTCTATGCCTACATCTAGCAATAAAATCACATCTCTGATTTAATAGGCTGACAGGATCAATGTACAACATTATTTGTATCTTTTCTTCTACATATAAATTGTATATATATATATATATATATATATATATATATATATATATATATATATATATATATATATATATATATAATGCAAAGCTCTTCGAACGAATTAACCACTCTGGAATCCGGTGAGTTATAAATGTAAACAAACGAAAGCTACTACTTAATGCCTTATAATTCCCGAGCTGACGTGGTTCGCTTGTTGGCTGAGTGGTATGATACTAAGTCTGACGTAAAGTTGGGCGGGTTTCGATCCCAGCTTCAAGCATCCTACGTGTTAAGCCACACTGAAGAGTTGTGATACAACGAAACAGTCTGTCAGTGGATGACAATGTCTCTCTCGATATATATATACTTTCATCAAGAAAAAAACACAAACCGGTCACATTAGGATTATCAATTTATTTCCCTCCTTTTATGTGTCTTTGATAAAATCAAAAAACACGAAAAAAAAATTAATAGGACTTCTTCAGATCTTATGGATAAAATAAATCAGAAATTATTGCTCTGTAATGTCTGTTACATTGAGCTCTTTACCAGGAAAATTCAAATGTTCACTTTTGAATAGTTTTCTTGTCCTGATGGAATTACTCCCAACTCCGGTTTAACTGGACCGAATAAAACCTATATATATATATATATATAAGCTCTCTACCTCTTTATCATTTGTCTAGACTACGTACTTAGAACATTGATTGACAAAATCAGAGAGAACGGCTTCGAGCTGACAAAGAAAAGAAGCAGAAGGTACCCCGCAAAAACAATTACCGACGCCGACTACGCCGATGACATAGCGATACTGGCAAATACACCCAACCAAGCCGAAACACTACTGCATAGTTTTGAACGAGCAGCCGCAGGTATAGGCCTCTATGTTAATGCACACAAAACGGAATATATGTGCTATAATCAAACGGGTGACATCTCCACTCTAGACGGAACCCCTCTTAAACTAGTAGACAAATTCACTTACCTAGGAAGCAGCGTCGCATCAACCGAAAAGGACATCGACACGAGGTTAACAAAAGCATGGACAGCTATCAATAGGCTATCGATTATATGGAAATCAGACTTAACCGATAAAATGAAACGCAGTTTCTCTCAGGCAGCGGTCGTATCGATACTGCTATATGGATGCACTACATGGACTCTAACAAAACGGCTGGAGAAGAAGCTAGACGGCAATTACACAAGAATGCTGCGAGCAATCTTGAACAAGTCCTGGCGGCAACACCCCACAAGACACCAACTAAACGGCCACCTGCCTCCTATCACGAAAACTATTCAAGTTAGTCGAACCAGACATGCAGGACATTGCTAGAGAAGCAGGGACGAACTCATAAGTGATGTACTCTTATGGACCCCGACACATGGCCGTGAAAAAGCAGGATGACCAGCACGAACATACATTAAGCAACTATGTGAGGATACAGGATGTTTAAAAATGATTCATATTCGATAGGAATACTTGATGCCATATAATTGTAAATTATTTGTATTAAGAATTTCGCCAATGTTCCGGGAAACCAGAGTTCAATCCCATGGTACTTGATACTTCCTTGCTTAACACTCAGCAATATAAGGTATGTATCGAGGGTAAAGTGGAGCAATCCATAGAAAGGAGCAGTGCTCTTCCCTACACAGCAGGGAAGTAGCTATTGAAAAGGGAGCCTTCTGGTCCCCTCGACTACGGTTGCCAACTATACTTACTTAATGCTATATATATTTCCAAAGGGTTTTTGCTAGTTATTTGAAACCATATTACTGTGTTCAAACAAACGTCTATTATTTAATAGAAATAATTATTTGAAACCCTAAGATATTGTGAAATTGATTTTTCAACTATGGAGCTAAATGGTAAGCATCCTACCGGGTGGGGAAGCAAAATTGGGGATATTCTAGTATAATAATAAACAACTCTATCATAAAACAAAATCAATTTCAATTTAATAATAAACAACAAAATAAGAGGAGAGACACAAAACAGTAAATTTAGTCAGTATGGCCACCATTTTTTTTTTTCAATTATTGTATCAACCCACCTTCGATTTGCATTCCTTCAAAATAAATTCTTCAGAGATTTTATTCCAATCCTCCTCAATAGCAGTCTTTAGCGAACCAATATTTGGATGGGAAGTTGCATTTGTGTTATTTTCTATAACGCCCTATATGGCGTAATCAAGAGGGTTAACGTCTCGGCTCAAATCTTGCTGTCCTTACGATTTTTTCGTCAACTTTCAATTCATTAGCGTGCTTTCTTATGGACATTGTGGGGTCTTACTTAATCGCCGTTGCGAGAGCAAATTAAAAAGCCGTCTTTTTTCTTCCACTATCACCTTTTCCTTAAAAAGATATTTTTCCGTAAAAAAAAATGTCTTTGCTTTGTAAATGTAGACAAAGAAACTCTGGTTTGGTTACGGCATTAAGCAAATCATAGATTCTTTGTCGTTTCTTTTCTTGCTCACTCATATTGGACTGAATTTTGATTTTAAAATGTGCTTGAATAATAAAGCTAATCATGAAAATTTCGATTTATCGCGTTTTTCTTTGAAAATTAGACAAATCAGGCTAAAAAAAGAAAGAAGTTTAAAAATTCTTCCATATTTTGCTTCTAGAAAATTATTCAGCCAAATTCCATAAAATGCATGTAGGAAGGTTGTTTCAAAAATCTATGAATAAATTATTTTATATAGTGGCAAAATAGCAATTGTTTTTCTTACCGGAAATAAGTATACTAGTTATACCTGTCGAAATTCCACGAATACATTGTGGAGATTACCTGCACTTGCATTCAGAATTCTCCTTTTTTTTTTACTCTCTTGAGGGTGCCGCAGTATACAGATCTTATTGTAATAAGAAAAATGGTGGAAAGTTTCTTTTCAACAATTTGAAGAAGACCTAAAGAAGAAGATAGACCTTATTTTCATATCTCTGTGCATGACCGTCTTTAGGTGATCATTTGCCCAGTGGCAATTCGTCACTAAGTCATGAGGTTGCAGCCTCAGAGTACTACAACCAGTTAGGGTCGTATCTCTGAGTCAAATATATCTATTTGATTTATGTTTGAAATGATTGTGAACGACAGAGCGTCTTATAACACTGATATTAAAACAAATGAGTGAAATATGAAATGAGTGTAAATATAAATCATTGTATCGTATATTGTTGGAGACTATAATTGTTAAACTCATCCCAACGAATAATACATAAACATATATACAAATAAACAGTGGTGTAATGGTTATCGTTATAGGAAATGGACACGGCGACACGAGTTCAAATCCTGGACGAGACTGACTATATTTCACATTGCACTAATACCCTAATGAATACTAATACTAATACAAATGAATCCAATTATTATCAATCCAGCTATGGGTAAAATAGTAGGGCAGACTAGGTTCTTCAGCCTTGGTGAGGTAACTAGTCTAGGAGAAGGAAAACTCTGAATTCAAACCTGTTAAAGTCTGCTTAAAAAATTGATCTTGTGTCATATCCTGCCCGAACAGGGGGGTTGGTAAATATGTATATACAAATAAACAAATCTTATTGAATTAGCAAGAAAAGAATATCTATCAATCTATCTATCGTGGTGTAATGGTTAAAGCGATGGACAGCGGATTCGTAGTTAAGAGAGTTTGTACTCCAGTCGCGCTATTACGTTCATTTTCGGGCAAATACCCTTGGGAAAGGTATGAACACCCTTATCCCCCTAGCTATGGGTTAAATAGTATCACTACTGTTCTTCTTGGAGAATAGCTTTGGTATTAAATAACATACAAAGGTTGATATGCCATTAAACAAAGAAACCAAACTAAACCAGAGAAGCCAGAAGCTATAGAAGAAGAGTCCACGATTTTCTGTAAATTCTTTACAAGACTATTGGATGTAAATCCTACCGACGAAACCTTGTTAAAAATTAAGAAATAATGGAGTAAGAACAACAATGTTTACAAGTCTATATTGTATTTTCACAAAGCTCACTTTCTTTGTTTGTGTGGGATTTATGGCATATCAACCTTTCTAGGTTATTTAATGCCAAATTCATTTTTATACAAAAATTTGATACAGTTCTATTTTAAACAATTCCGTTGAGCATAAGTACATAGATTAATTGTCAAAAACATTTCTTTTTCAAGCTATTCAGTTTAGTCAAACAGTTCTTATTATACAATTCAGTTTAGCAAAAGATTATTTTTTTCAAAACAGTTATACTTCAAACAATTCAATTTAGCGTAAGGACAAATAAATGTCAAAAAACAGTTCCATTTCAAACAATTAAGTTTAGAATAAATACGCAGTTTAAATGTCAAAACAGTCCCATTTCAAGCAATTCAGTTTAGAAGTACGCAGTTTAGTTCTATTTGACCCATAGATAGGACCCTATCAGGTCCTATCACTCTAAGCCAGAGTTCACCTGAGAGCAATGGCAATGAAGGGGTACTCTGCATTTTACACAGGTCCTGCATTACTGGAACCTCACCATCAGATTGTTTAGTGTCTTATCCGGGACACTTGTTGGTGGGGGGTGTCCCTCTGCAGAGATGCAGTCGGTGTATTTTACAGCCCCAGCCAACTGGGCAAGGCTCACATAGGTTACTCATTCCTTTTGTTTCTGTCTATCTATTCAAGTACAATCAGTAGGATGAATAAGACATGCTGGGTATTGCTTTTGAAGCAAGACGAACTCATGAGCGATGTTCTCGTCTGGACTCCAACACATGTGCACACCAATTTTTGCCTAGTGGCAGAAACTTACATTAATGAGCTCTGTGCAGACACTAGATACCACATAGAGGACCTGCCAAGAGCGATTTTTGGTAGGGACGAATGGTGATGAGAAAAAGTGAAAGGGATCCGTGATATCTGCTCGACTTGATGACTACAAGTACATACACACGCACACACAGACACAGAGAGAGAGAGAGAGAGAGAGGGGGGGTATGTGCGCGCGTGTGTAGGTGTATGAAAGAGGGAGAGAGAGAGAAGCAAACAAATCACTGTTGGATCAGCTGGTGTTATTGAGGGGTTGCCCACAAAGGCGATATAAATCTAGATTTCCCTCAATTTCTTGGCTGACCGTACTGGTCTTAATGATCCATCAGCCGAGTGTATCGACCCTGTTGTCCCTGGCAACTACAAGCAGCAGCAGTAGCAGCAGCAGCCACGGGGTTTGGCTCATCTGATAGTCAGCTAGCTGATTTTATTGCATATATTAAGATGAAAACATATTCTTTCGTTTGGTTTCGTCAATGAATAATTTGGACCTTGAGCGAGTCTTTCTGCTCAGCATGCTCATTGTGGTGCAACAGTCCGACTGATGCTCTTGCATAACACATATTACAAAGGAGTGAGATCAATCCTCACTGAGTGTCCCATTCTTGTCACCTTGTGTACTTCGTCATGCACTGATGGTTAGCAAGCTTGTCTCATTGGCGAATTACAACGAATGACTTGCGTTATTAGAAAAAAGTTAAGCAATGACGATTCCCTTTAATACTTATATGGGTGATCATTTTGTTATAGTAGGTAGTGCAAATAAAATTAAACTCTTTGGTAAAGTCACACCCGCCTGACCATCGAAGTTATGCAGCGGTCAGGCTGTTCATTATTTAGATGGGTAAGTACTATATGTCTGAGACAGTTGAACTTACTAAGAATTAAAAGAAAAAAAAAAGATGTATTCATAGAATGACCAAAAAGCGAAGGAAATGCTTTTATGTAAATCCAAAGTGCAGTTAAACATTGTTGACTGATTTTAATGACATGTCAACCCGTCTAGGGTTATTTTATGCCTACGGGTTAGTGTTTTGTACAGTTGTTTCTTAACAATTTTTTACACGGTCTAAACGAATAATTGCCTAGTTGGCTGGGGCTGTAGAATACACCGACTGCACCTATGCAGATGGGTAAGACTTCCCCAGCGAGTGTCCCAGTTGGGGAATGCAGAGTACCCTTTCATTGCGATCGCTCCCAGGTCACCTCTGACCCGGAGTGGTAGCACCTGACAGGGTCCTATCTGTGGGTCAATTAGAACTAAACTGTGATCTTTTGCTGAACTGAAATATACGAACTAGAACTGTTTTTGACATTGAAACTACGTACTTATGCTAAACTGAATTATTTGAAATAGAACTGTTTTTAAATAGAACTAAACTGTGTACTTACGCTAAAGTGAATTGTTTGAAATAGAACTACTTTGAATTTTAACTGAACTATTTTGATATTTAGCTGTTCGTAAACCAGAAACAATACTTATACTAACCTGAATTTATTTGAAATTTAATGAGGCGTTAAACGACTCGAAAAGAGTTGATACGCCGTGAAACAAAACAACCAATCGACCAACCTCACCATTAGATGTAGTTTAGGATCATACACCCAACAATTATTTCTTATGAAGGTCTCACGTTTCTACAGGGTATATTCAATGTATTCTAAACCTCTTGATGGGTAGATGATTTGCTTTCTTTGTTTAATGACATATAAACCTTGGTGGGTTACTTAATATCAAAACTATCCTTGAAGAAGAACCGTAGTGATACTATTTAACCCATAAGTAGTAATCCAGAGTGACCAAAAGGCTTTGTTTTCAATAGCTACTAGACTAAGGTTTACGAAAGGGTACTACTTCTTTCTCTAGATTTCACCACTTACCCTTGATAGTACCTTATAATGCTGAAGGCGACATCAAGTACCATTTTCGAGTCTTTGGTACGACTCGACCTGAGATTGAACCCTGGTCTCCTGGGGCATTGACAAACTCTCTAACCAACATTACCAATGGGCCGGTATAGCTGATGTGTAAGGTTTCGGTTTGGTTTTATGGTATATCAACCATTATAGGTTATCAAATGCCAAATCCATGTTCTATTTCAAATGATTCAATTAAACATAAGAGCACAGTTTAAAAGTAAAAAACAGTTCTATTTATAATTATTCAGTTTAGCATAAATGCGCTGTTTCGTTCTATTATGCAATTGATAGAACCCTATGAAATGTTACCACTCCGGGCCAGAGTGGACCTGGGAGCGAGGTCAATGAAGGGATGCTCTGAATTCCCCAAAGCTCCAGCATTACTTGATCCTCACTATGAGATTATTTGGTATCATATCTAGAACACACGTTGGTGGAGGGGGACTTACCCCTTTGCAGAGATGTACTCAGTGTATTCTACAGTCCCAACCAAATAGGCCAAGGGCGTAAGGAGGTTAAAACCTTTTCCAAGGGTATTAGTCTGAAAGTGACCATACTGGCGCGATTGGAGATTGAACTCCTTCACTAAGACGTCACAGTCCAACATTTAAGCCAGACTGAGTAAAGAATTTCAGTGACCCTTTACTTAGAAGCGCCAAAAGTAAATTCTTAGTATAAAAGAAAGGACTTTTCTTCGTGAGTCCCATTTAATATATCCAAACTTGTTTAATTTGTATGCTTGTAAAATTAATGTTCGGTAGGTAGGTAGGTTTTTTTACAGCAGCAGCAGCAGCAGCAGCAGCAGCAGCAGCAGCAGCAGTATTTGCCTGACAGTCGCTGAAGCAGTCTGTTGTCGCTAATGTTACAAAAAAAAAGGCCGTTAGCAATAATAGCAACTGATGCAGCAACGACAGGATATTTTTCTCTACAACATTGTGCGTTTTTCTGTGTGTGATGAGTACTGGGTTGGGTCGGGTCTCCTTGGACGCCATTTAGTGCACGCATCTAATCTTGTGCGTGCGTGCGTCTGTATGTGATTTAAGGGTGCCTAAGTCGTAGAGATGTTCATTAAATGTTTTAACGCTGAATCAAGCAAGAATTAGGTCATCATTCACGTATGGATTTCTTACCACGCCGACTGAGCTTAAAATACGCTGACTGTATTCTCTGCAGAAGGGGTAAGCCCTCTCGCCTAACTTATTAAAAAAGAAGGCATCCTCAGTATGACACTAAACAACATCTGATGGTTGAGACTCCAGTTCAGGAGTACACCTTCATTGCCATCACTCCCTGGTCCACTATGACTCAGAGTGGTCATCAATGAGTCAAATAGATCTTTTGAAAAATTATTTGCATTCAATACGACCAAAAAAAAATCTTGTGAAACAACTACACAAAAATATAAGTATGAGCATACAAAGAACACGATTCCCAAACCTCTCCGCATAAAATAACTCTACGCAGGTTGACATTCCCTTAAAAATCAATCAGTCGATCAATCAATATTTGAATTTTTTGGTAAAACAGAAACCCCACGGAGAGGGATAAGATGTTCTCAGTTTTAGAATTAAAACTGGAAGTTTTCGACTGACACTGTTCTCCGTTGGTTCGTCACAAGTTGTTGCGTGCATTCCAAATGGAGACCATGGGGCAGGGTTTTGATTTTATGGGACAGGCAATAACCAGAAGAACTCAGATAAGGGGAACTTGTAAAATGCCTATCTTGCTTGTTGTTTTATGGCTTATCAACCCGTGTGGATTATTTAATGTCAAATACAGTTTATATATATATATATATATATATATATATATATATATATATTGTAAGCGAATACCTTATAGGTAACTTTATTTTTAAACGAGTTAGAGCTCATCTGTCTGCACACAGTTAAATAGTTTCAAGTATTCCTATTTAACGTCAGTATTTCTATCTATCAAGTACTCTTATATATTATGAATAATTTGTCCACATTTCCGTGGTTCATTCAATAAGTTTCAGACTTTTTTTGTGCAGGCATTTAAAATTGACGCAGACTCTTGAAAATTCACTATGTTATTGCTATTTATCTTATGAGATGACTGACCAATTTCTATGGTTTCAGGTTTAAATAAACAGCTATAGCAGCAATTGGAATACACCCTACTAAAACCTAATTGTCACAGCTGGTGAACTTCCAAAATGCAATCTGGACGTGAGGACACTTTAGAAGAACGATATGCAATAAAATTCTGTTTTAAACTTGGAAAAAATGCCACAGAAACGTAAGGAATACTTCAGACTGCTTTTCGACCATCTTGCATGAATCGAGCATCAATTTTTGAGTGGCATAAGAGATTCAAGGAAGGCAGGGAGTCTTTGAGGGATGATGAGATGTGTGGGAGAAGTCAATACACAAAAGTTGATTGGCCAAAGGGTTAGGGTTAGGGTTACTATGTTGAGGTGTTAAGGGAGTTCAGGAAGAGATTCCTAGGGAAGAGGCCAGCACTTTTCAAATCGGGTCAGTGGCATTTCCACCAGGACAATGCACCAGTCCACAATTCTATCCTTGTCACAGACTATTTGAGCAAATGGGCATCAAGACAGTTCCTCACCCTCCCAATAGTCCAGACCTTGTTCCCTATGACTTTTAGTTATTCCCAAAGCTCACAGGCTGTTGTTGTGAGACAAATGTGGAGATGAAAGAGGCTGCGACGAAGGTCATTGACACGCTCACACAAGAGGAAGTTGTTGGAACGGTACAAGTGCATTGCAGCCGGAGGAGATTACTGCGACGGGGACTAGAGTTTCATGTGTGTACTATCAATAAAAGTGCCCATGTGAAAAAAGTCTGGAAACTTATTTAATGATCCTCGTATAGTTTCAAATAACTAATGACAATCCTTTGTAAATGATTGGATACTTTTATTTAAATCATAGTTGAGATCCTAAGAGATATTATGAATTCGTGTCCGAGTGAACCTGGGTGTAATGCCAATGAAGGGGTTACACCGAAACTCCAGGACTAGAGCCTCATCAACAGATGCATTTAAGTGTCATACCCAGGATACTCATTGGGTGGGGCTCTTATCCCTTTGTAGAGAAAGGATGGGGTTATTCTACAACCTCAGCCGGCAAAGTGGTTAGATAAGCAGGCGAAAAGAGACTCTGATACTAAAGGAATCTTAAGTTGAATAAAACATGAAGTGATGTTAACGTAACGGTTATCGCCTTATAATTACCTAATAGTAACGCTTTTGAAGAAACTATATTTGACTGATAGATGGGATCCTTTGGGACAGAGTCGATATGGGAGTGAAAGTGGTAATTCCACATTCCCTTAAAGCTCCCAAAATTAAACTTCACCACCTGTTGTATACCAGGAAAGAAAAGTAGCAAGAACACTTGCCTATTAAAAATATAATCTCATTTATTCGAAATGTCGTAATGATTGTGTATATGGTAGAGAGAGATAGAGGACTGCTATGATTGACACCACATGGTGACAGACATATTCTGAACCCTACTTCTTCAAGGTTCTTTGAGGGGAGCTTTGATACAGAAGTGGTTTTCTGCCAGGGGACCATCTAGCGACCCCCCACTCCGTCTGGCGTGTGTACTCGCTGGCTGCAACCCGAATGACTGACCGCCTTACTCTTTGGTGTCGTAAAACTTCCACATTATATATTTTCTGGACGCCCACACACTTATCCTTCTGGTTCAATTCACGTGATTCATTTCAGCTGTCCCAAGTTAACCTTGAAACACCTGCATTCTGTTTACGAAATCCACAATAGTCGGCTGTCAAAGGTCATTATGAAGCACACCCAATGAAATTTAGCATCATACTCTGGATCCTGAAAAAACTGGAAGGAAAAAAATCGGTTTAAAAAACCAAGATGTTTTGTTTTTTTTACATCTCGATATTGTCCAACAAAAAGGCATTACTCCATCCTTTCTCTCTAATCGCCAAGGATGGGTGAAGAGTAGGGTAGACGGTGTTCTTTATTCTTGGTTAGGCAAGCAGAGTTGTTGATCAAAGCCCTCGCCAATTTGTCGACTGTGTTACCATAGAGATATATCGGCTTTTTGGTTAAATAAGTATTTAATAATAGATGGAGGTTGATAGGATTCCAGTTGATTACTGAAATAACATGAAAGAAAGAAAGAAAGAAAGAAAGAAAAGCAGAAGCAGAGACATGCAAGAAGAAACGCGAAACAGGGAAAGAAAGAAAGAAAGAAAGAAAGAAAGAAAGAAAGAAAGAAAGAGAGATTCCTATCTTACGAAGTCTTATTTGCATGTTTGTTTCTTTCTTTCTTTCTTTATTCATTTCTTTCTTTCTTTCATTTCTGTTTCTAATAATGTCTCTATTTCTATCCTTTGCTTCCTTTCTTTCTTTCTTTCTTTCTTTCTTTCTTTCTTTCGTTCTTTCTTTCTGTCATAGCAAGTTTTTTCCTTTGTTTATTTACTTGTTTGTTTGTTTGTTTCTTTCTTTCTTTTCTTTTTATTAATTTTTTCTATATTTCTTTCAAAGATTCCTTTGGTTGTTTGTTTGTTTCTTTCTTTCTTTTACTGCTATTTCTTTCTGTGACTTTTCTTTCTTTCTTTCTTTCTTTCCAAGTCTAATCCTTTCTTTCTTTCTTTCTTTCTTTCTTTCTTTTATCTATCCAAGTGATTCGAAAGTTTTTCAGCCGACCGACGCTCTTACTTGGTCGATTTATCCCATCTTGAAACCCATTGACAGTCAAAGTAGTCCCTATGGCATAAGGGGAACCATTCTGGACTGAATCATCGAAGTGAGTGAATTTAAACTCCAGTCGAGCTATCACTTATACTTTCAAACTAATACACTTAGCAAAGGTACAAACCTCATCTTCCCAGCTTAAACAATGACACACACACACACACACACACACATATATATATATATATATGAACTTAGTGGTTAGAGTGTTTGGCATTGGCTCGGGAGATCGATGTTCAGTGCACAGTCGATTCATCCCAAAGACTCGAAAAATGGTACTTGATACCTCTTTGTTTAACACGCAAGGTATGTATCAAGAGTAAAGTGGAGCAATCAAGGTGTAGAGCCTCCCCTACACCTCAGTGTAGGAGCTATTCAAAAGGGAGCCTTCGTGTCGCCCTCGACTACGGTCGCCAACTTTACTTAAACCGGCTCATTGGCCTAGTGGGTAGAGTGTTCACCAATGGCCCAGGAGACCTGGGTTCAGTCCCAGGTCGCGTCATACCAAAAACTTTTAAAATGGTACTTGATACCTCCTTGCTTAACACTCAGCAATATAAGGAACGTATCAAGGGTAAAGTGGAGCAATCCAGGGAAAGGAGTATCACCCTACAACTTGGTGTAGTAGCGATGAAAAGGGAGCCTTCTGGTCGCACTCGACTACGGTCCCCAACTTTACTTCATATATATATATATATATATATTTGGTTTATTTTTTCTGACTTCACGCCTGGGCATTTTCTTCAAATGCCTTTCTCTTTCCATTTTTCTTTTTCCATTTTCTTGTTTTGTTTTTTGGTTGGTTTTTTGTTTTTTTGTTTTTTCGGGAATTCTTAAAGACTCAGACGTCCGTCGGTCATCCAACTATGTACTCAACAGGTTCGTCGTTAGTTAACTTCGGTTATGTGGTGTGAACTGACATTTCGGCGTGACTTTAACATCAGTCACCCCGATCATAGAGTGTTACATTTTTGGTATAAATCATCTGCATGAGATATGAATACTTGAAATAATTGAACTGTGTGCATGTTATGAGTATTTCAAAGGAATTCTTGTTGGTTGTTTTTATGGCATATCAACCACTGCAGTTATTTCATGCCAAATCCTCTTTATACATATATATTAAATATGTAAGATTTGGTTGGGTTGAGTTTTAAGACATATAGGCCCTTTTAGTTTATTCAATGCCAAATCCTTTTTATAAATATATATGATTTGGCTTGGTTGGGTTTATGGCATATCAACTATTGTAGGTTATTTAATGCCAAATCCTCTTTATACATATATATTAGATATATATGATTTGGTTTGGTTGGGTTTTATGGTATATGAACCATTGTAGGTTATTTAATGCCAAATCCTCTTTATGGGTATATATTAAATATATACGATTTGGTTTGGTTGGGTTTAATGGCACATCAAACATTATAGGTCATTTAATGCCAAATTCTCTTTATATATATAAAATATATAGGATTAGGGTTGGTTGGGTTAAATGGCATAATAACCAATGTAGGTTATTTAAAACTAAATTCTCTTTATACATATATTAAATATATACGATTTGGTTTGGTTGGGTTTTATGCCATATCATATAGGTCATTTAATGCCAAATCCTCTTCATACATATACATTAAATATATATCATCTGAAAATGAATAAATTTGCAAGTGAAACTATTTCCAACGAGCCTGACCTTTTGTTTGCACACAGTTAAATGGTTTCAAGTATTGATATTCAACGCTAATAATTTTATTGAACATAAATGGTTTTAAGTCTGGTAAAGGTACTGTCCTCGTGGTGTAATGGTTAAAGCGATGGACTGCAGAATCCTAATAGGCAAATTCGAACTCCAGTCACGCTATTACGTTCACATTCGGGCAAATACCCTTGGAAAAGGTATGAATCCCCTTATCCTCCCAGGAATGGGTTAAGTAGTACCACTACGGTTCTTCTTGTATGATTCCTTTGGCATTAAATAACCAACAAGTGTTGATATGCCATTAAACAAAGAAACCGAAACCAAACCAAGTCTCGTAAATGATTTGACGGTTCTAGTTGCTCCAAAATTAGGACCTTAACAGTTACTATCACTCTGGGTCAGAGTGGATCTGGGAGTAATTGCAAGACGAAAAGGTACTCCACATTCCCCAAAGCTCGAGGACTAGATTGTTAGTTGTGTTTTACGGCATATCAAACCTTTTAGGTTATTTAATGCCGTATCCTGTTTATACATATATATAATTTGTAAACAAATTAGTTTGTTGGTAAGATTATTTTTAAAGGAGCCAGATCTCGTTTATTTGCATACATTAAATTATTTCAAGGATTATAGTTTAACATTCATAATTCTTTTCATCTACAATTCCTATCTAATTCATATATCTTGTTTCAAATATTCTAAGACTTTTTTTTATAATTTATACCAAGTAAAACTTTTGTCTTCTCTAGTAGAATTTATGGTTGCCCAGTCAGAATACACCGGCAGATTCATAGTTGGATTCATACCTTTATCTAGCGTATTAGCGCGATGGGAAATGCGGCCTCGTCTTGGATTTGTACTCACGTCGCTGTATCCATTCTACACGATGATTACATCACATCAGGAATACCTCTCTCTCTCTCTATATATATATATATATATATGGTTGGATTTTATGGCATATCAAACTTTGGAGGTTGTTTTATGACAAATCCAATTATATACTAATAATTAGTTCTATTAAAAAAAATTAATTTAGCATACAAAAACAGTTTCATTTCAAACAATTCAGTTCAGTATTAGTACGCAGTTTAATTGTCAAAAACATTTCTATTTCAATAATTCAGTTTAGTCAAACAGTTCTAATTCAAACAATTCGGTTTAGCATAAGTAGACAGTTTAAATATCAAAACAGTTCTATTTCAAGCAATTCAGTTTGCATCAGTACGTAGTTTACTTCTATTTGACTCATAGACCTAGGAGCAATGACAATGAAGGGGTGCTCCGCATTCCCCAAAGCTCCAGCATTACTGAAAACCTCAGATCAGGGTCATATCCAGGACACTCGTTTGGGGGTCTTACCCTTCTGCAGAAGTGCAGTCGATGTATTCTACAGCCCCAGTCGACTGATCAATATATATATATATCAAACCTTCTGCAGGAGCAGGATGAGGCACAAGGTCAATTTTAAGCGGAATTTAGCAGGTTGTAATTCAGAGTTTTTCTTCTCCTAGACTATTTGGTATACCAAGATTAAAGAACCCAGTCTGTCCAACTTTTTTCCCAGAGCTTGAGGGATAATAGCAGGGTGGATACCTTTCTCAAGTATATTAGCGCTATGTGAAATGCCAACAGACTCGTTCTGGGTTTGAACTCGTGTCACCGTGTCCATTTCCCACAACGCTAACCAGTACACCATGAACGCGTCCTGACATGTGTATACTTACGCATATGTGTATATGTATATATGTGTATATCTAAATGTGTGTTTATTGTGTGCAAAGATACTGATGCCTTCATGAATGAATTATTTCGTTGAAAAAAATTAAAATCCGAAAAAGTAAAGATCAATGGAACCTTTTTGAATTACTAACGTTAATAATAAAACAAACGCTTTTAATGTCGTCGTTTTTTTGTTTTGTTTTTGTGTCGGGGGTGGATTCCCAATGGAAAATTCCTCAGAGCGAAAACTAATAAAACTACACGACCATGATATAAAATATTAGATTAGACATTTGATAGAATTGGAAATCTATTTAAACGTTTCTCAAGCTAAGTTTAGTCTTGATCACTAAGTATAGATGGAACATACTCGTGGGTATCAAAATAATTTTGATTTTTCAAGAGCAACTACTTTTCCGAAGCTGCATGCTTTTGAAGAATGAGTATCTTATAGTAAAATTATTTGCAATACATTTCTATTATAAAATCATTTGCAATGTATTTTATTCAAGAAAAAGCCATTTGCAACGTATTTCTATAATGCTATGCATTTTATAGCACAAATGTTTTTGCGATAGTAAAATCACCACCATTTTTATAGTAAAATTATTAGCAATACATTTCTGTAATAAAATCATTTGAAATGCATTTTATTGACGAAATCATTTGAAATGTATTTCTTTAGTAAAATTTTTGGCGCAAATAATTTGCGACATATTTTGTGTGTAAAATCATTTTCACTACGTTTTGTTGTCAAATGATTTGCAATGTATTCCCATATAAAATCTACTTGAAACTTATCTTTATAGCAAAATTAATTTCATTACAATTTTTATAGTAAAATTTTTAGCAATACATTTCTGTAATAAAGTCATTTGAAATGCATTTTATTGAGGAAATCATTTTCAATGTCTTTCTTTAGTAAAATATTTCGCAATACATTTCTGTAATAAAATCATTTGAAATGTATTTGCAATGTCTTTCTTTAGTAAAATTGTTTCCCATACATTTTATAGTAAAATTACCCGCAATCTCTTTTCATATAAAATTCATTTGAATCTCATCTTTATTGTAAATTTAAATTATTTTTAAAGTAAAATTATTTACAATGCATTTCTATAATCATTTCAACGCATTTTTGTACAAATCATTTGCGATATGTTTTTATTGTAAAATCACCTCCCGTATATTTTTCAAGTAAAATTATTTCCCGTACATTTTTAGTGCAAAATCATTTGCAACGTATTTCAATTGTTAAATCATCTCCAAATATAATTCATAGCAAAATCATTGTAATATATTTTTTATATAAAATTCATTTACAACTTATCTTTAGAGCAAAACTATTTCTGATACAATTTTTTGTTGGTTGTTGGTTGAGTTTTATGGCATATCAACCTTTGTAGATCATTCAACGCCAAATTCTGTCTATATATACATACATACATATTCAACCAAAGATTTCAAAACGAATATTAAGGTAAGTACAATTTTCTATTTGCAGGATTTCATTTGTTTGCACAAGATTAACTAGTTTTAAGTTGTCATATTTTTTGGTACAACTCTGTCTCTCTCAAGAAGGACAGAATGTCATCTATTTTGACGTTCTCGAACAGATCGGTTAAGTTATTTACTTTGAAAAATCGCTTTCTGATAGAACAATTTTATTGTTAACGTATTTACAATGCATTTTTATTACAAAATCATTTGCAACGCATATTTTGGGCAAATCATTTGCGACATATTTTGTAAGTAAAATCACCTCCGGTTCATATTTAAAGTAAAATTATTTCCAGTTCATTTTGTAGTACAATTATTTGCATAATGTTTCTATAATTAAATCATTTGCTATGAATTTTATAGAAGAAATTCTTTACAACGTCTTTATATAGCAAAATTATTTTCAATACATTCTATTGTCAAATGATTTGCAATGTATTGCCATATAAAATCTATTTGAAACTTATCTTTATAGCAAAATTAATTTAAATACATTTTTATCGTAAAATATTTCTATAATAAAATAATGCATAAAGAATGTTATACTAAAAACCATTTGCTACATTTTTCTATAGCATTTTTTTCCAATACATTTTTATTGTAAAATTATTTATAATGCATTTCTATAATGAAATCATTCGTCATGCATTTTTTGAACAAATTATTTGTGATATATTTTTATATTAAAATCACCTCCAGTACATTTTTAGATATTATTTCTAGAATATTTTTATTGTATAATCATTTTCAGTTCATTTCTATTATAAAATCATTAGCAATGCATTTTATCAAAGAAATCCTTTGCAACTTCTTTCTATAGTAAAATCATCTCCGATTATATTTTATAGAAAAATTATCTGCAACGTATTTTTTATTACATGAAATTCATTTGCAATGTATTTTATAGTAAAATTATTTGCGGTAAATTACTGTTTGAGCTATTCCCTTATAACAATCTAACACAGAGAATAATAAATTTACAGTTGAATCTACAACAGTTCTACATTTTCCTTTTTAAGTAGAGGAATTATATTGTGAATTGAATTACCATGACCAGAAAATCCGGCGAACACTTACCCACGACATACAGAAACACTGGACAGCTGTTCCGACCTTATTAGGTCTCATCAGCAGTATATACCGCGATCTCAACTCCTAGAGATCGAACCAGCGACCGGAGATTGCAGTGCTGAACCTCTACAACAGAGCCATCAGTCCACATCGAACCCAAGTGAGGCCAAATTAACTAGTCATGGTATTTGCGCGGCCAATTGACCTAAATGTGTCTTGCAAGTTACATCAGTACTCTTTACAGCGGACACGGTCACCTCCAGGGCCACGTCTTCCCAAGACGATTAGAAATACACGTTCGCGTAATTATTATGACCCCAAGGGCAAGGATACAGATCTACATTTTCCTTTTTAAGTAGAGGAATTGTATTGAGATTATATTACCATAACCAGAAAATCAGGTGAACACTTACACACGACATACGGAAACACTGGACAGCTGTTCCGACTTTATTAGGTCTCATCATGATAATTTAGTGGGAAGTTTTTTTCACTCTGAAGGTAATTTTTTGTTTGATTTCAAACACATATAATCCCGTTTCATGCCTGGGGATCATTTTGAATTGCATTTATTACACATATATATGTATATTTCTGTGTAATTGTTTCTTGTCAGTTTTATTTATTTATTTATTTTTTGCTCATGGTTAAAAAGATCTATTGGATGGGACACTAACAAGTACTTTACCCAGTCGGCTGGAGCTGTAGAATACACCGAATAACATCTCTACAGAGGGGTAAGACCCCTCCTCAACGGGTGTCCTAGATATGACACTAAACAATCTGATAGTGAGGTTCCAGTAATACTGGAGCTTTGGGGAATGCAGAGTGCTTCTTTATTGCCAGTGCTCCCAGGTCTACTCTGGCCCTCGGTTGTAGCACTTGATAGGGTCCTATCTATGGGTTAAATAGAATTAAAATGCGTACTTCAGCTAAACTGAATTGCTTAAAATAGAACTCTTTTGACATTTAAACTGCCTACTTATGCTAAACTGATTTGTTTGAAATAGAACTGTTTTTTGATATTGAAACTCTACTGATGTTAAGCTGAATTGTTTGAAAAAGAACTGTTTTGATATTTAACTGTGTAAACAAAATCTGTACATATACTAAACTGTATTGTTTGAATTAGAAATATTTGACTAAACTGAAAAGCTTTAAATAGAAATATTTTTTTACAATTAAATCGTGTACTTCTGCTAAAATGAATTGTTTGAAAAAGAACAGCTTATTTGTATAAAAATGGATTTGGCATTAAATAACCGACAAAGGTTGGTCGGCCATAAAGCCAAACAAACAAACCTACCAATGTTATATTGTCATCTACAGCATCATAATGACACAATAATAAAGACGCAGGAAGACTTCTTTATAAAATATATGTATCTCTCACTTTATTGCTAGGGTTCGGAAAGGTTATTCAAGATTTGCGTGTGAGAGGGAGTTGGAGACCGAACAGAAACTTCAATATTTTGACCTCCACTCTTATGGCCGGCAACGTTGTGTCTTTTTCGTTCTCCTGATACTTAACCGGAGGCCCAGAGGCCCACTCTGCTGGGTGATGGCTTTCTTTACAGCATCTTATCAGCAACTTCTCTGCACCCCAACTCAATCGGGGGCCCCGAGCTCCTTCGGCCTGGTGTGGCTTTCCTTACCACATCTCGTCTATAACTCCGTCCGATCTCTAACTGCAACTGTCTTGACTTCTGTCTTGACTGAGTTATATAATAGTTCAACGCCCACTCAGACGCCTACTCGATCTTTGAAATCGCATGTTGGATCGTCATCAAGCGGAAATAACTGTCATGCAGTTCACAGGTCGCTCTCTTCCGGTGCATCAGTCTATGAGTGTACCATGGGAATTTTTTTACCTCGTCCCATTTCATCAGCCAATTTCCGCCCACGCGATATCCTCTCATAACTGCTATTAGAATGTGTCACCTCCTTCCGGTGCATCACCTTGAAATGGCATTTTTGGCCGGGTCGAAGGCCAAAATACAACACCAATACTGCCACTGAAGAGTACTCTACACTCCTCTAGATCTACGTCTGTGTGTGTGTGTGTGTAACTGAAACAGTGGAAACAGCACACTACAGCGTGATTTTTAATAGAACAATACTCTTAAAACACTCTTGGATGAAAAGAAACAGACAGTACAATTTGCTATGTAATAATTTCGTGGCGTTTGAATTGTGGAGTTTTAATTCACGTTAAAAATAATTTTTCAGTCATCCAAATTATTAATATAAAGGAGATTTCTACGAAATGTGAATAAGAATTATTTAGTCTTTCCTGAATAGAAGTATCAATACTACTTAGCCAGCTGTTAGAATGAGAAATCAAATGTTGTCTACTTTCTCACACAAATTTATTTAATCCCTCTACATCCTATTGTCTGTATTTACGAAACCTTTCCGTACGGGCAGGATGTGACATAAGGTCAATTTTTAAGCGGAGGTTTTAATTCAGAGTTTTCATTCTCCTAGACTGATTAACTAACCAAAGTTAAAGAACCCAATCTGCGCTACTACTGACCCATAGGGAGAGAATAATTGGATTCATAATTTTCCAAGACTATTATGTAAAAGGGCAGGTGGCCGTATAGTTGGTGCCTTGTGGGGTGTTGCCGCCAAGACTTGTTCAATATTGCTCGCAGCATTCTTGTGTAATTGCCGTCTAGCTTCTTCTCCAGCCGTTTTGTTAGCGTCCAAGTAGTGCATCCATACAGCAGTATCGATACGACCGCTGCCTGGAAGAAACGGTTTCATTTTATCGGTCAGGTCTGATCTCCATATGATTGATAGGCTATCGATAGCTGTCCATGCCTTCGTTAGCCGCGTGTCGATGTCCTTTTCGGTTGATGAGACGCTGCTTCCAAGGTAGGTGAATTGGTCTACTAGTTTCAGAGGACTTCTGTCAAGTGTAGTGATGTCGCCTGTTTGATTATAGCACATATATTCCGTTTTGTGCGCATTGACATGGAGGCCAATGCCTGAGGCGGCTCGTTCCAAACTATGCAGTTGTGTTTCGGCTTGGTTGGGTGTATTTGCCAGTATCGCTATGTCATCGGCGTAGTTTGTTTCGGTTCAAGTTAGACGAACCAGACATGCAGGTCACTGCTGGAGAAGCAGGGACGAGCTCATAAGTGATGTACTCCTATGGACCCCCACATATAGCCGGGCAAAAGCAGGACGACCAGTTCGAACATACATTCAGCAGCTAAGTGGGGATACGGGATATGGCCCTGAAGACCTACCAGAGGCGATGAACGATAGGAAGAAGTGGCGAGAGAGGGTCAGGGATATCCGTGCCTGCGTACAAGACATGATGATGATGATGTCGATGATTATGTAAAATGCAATCAGTCTCGTAGTGGATTTGAACTCGTGTCGCCGTGTCCATTTCCGACTACTATTACCATTACACTATGGGCACCTCTATATCCTATGGCCTCAAGCGCTGGACAGCATCATCGAAGTAAGTCAGTTAGAATTCTAGTTCTCTTCTGTTCACTTTCTGCCATATACCCTTAGGGAAGGAATGAACCTCCTTATCTCCCCATAACTAATAACACGACTGCAGTTCTTCACTTTGGCATTAAATAACCTACGGAGGTTGAAATTCTATTCAAAAAAAGAAAACGAAATCTATTTATTCGTTCTGTATCTGACCCAGTCGGCTGGAGTTGCAGAATACATCGACTGCATCTCTGCAGAGGAATAAGACTCTCCTGGTGAGTGTCCAGTATATGACACTAAACAATCTGATAGTTAGACTCCTGTAACGACGGAACTTGTACGTGTACAGTGCCCCTTCTTTGCCATTGCTCCCAAGTCCACTCTGGCACAAATTGGTGGCACCTGATAGGGTTCTATCTATGGGTAAAAAAGAACTAAACTCTGTACTAATGCTAAAATGAATTGTTTGAAATAGAACTCTTTTGACATAACTGTGTGTAAATAAAAAAAAGTACTTATCCTATTTACCAAACCCCTCCTCTCGGGCAGGATATGACACAAGGTCAATTTTTGAGCGAAGTTTAACAGGTTTGAATTCAGAGTGTTCCTTCTCCTAGACTAGTTGCCTCACCAAGGCTGAAGAACCCAGTCTGTCCTACTATTTACCCATAGCTGGAGGGAGAATAATTGAATTTATACTTTTCCCAAGGGTATAAGTGCTATGTGAAATGCAATCAACCTCGTCCAGGATTTGAACTTTAGTCACCGTGTCCATTTCCTACGACGATAACCATTACACCACGGGCACCTCCGTACTTATGCTAAACTGTACTTAAGCTAAACAGTTCGATTTCAAACTTGAAATGGAACTGTTTATATGTATGAAAATGGATTTGGCATTACATAATCTATAAAGGTTGATATGCCATAAAACCAAACCAATCATTTTGTATCCAATTGTAAGTGCCAAAGGGATAGTAGCTAAAATAGGAGAAGGATCCCCCATTGTTGCTAAAGTGTTAAACTGAGGTTTCGAAACAAGCGAGTTCGAACTCCAGTCTCGTTTTACGTTCATATTTCGGACGAATATCCTAGGGAAGGGATGAATTCCCTTATCCCAACAACTATGGGTTAAATAGAATGACTGCTACTCTACAAAGATGGCTTTGACATAAACTAACCCACGAAGGTTAATGTGCCATTCAAACAAAAAAATCAATAAAACTAATGCAAACAGTTATAACCAAAATGCTATCCTGAAAATATGATCTACGTACTTCAAGCAATAAATATAAGTTTCCTTTTATGATATTTTCAAATAATTGAAATCTGAGGCTTTTGTTTTTGCTTTCCCAATAATCGTCTAAGAAAATAGAGACTAAGAAGATTAAAATCTTTCCCTTGGTGCCAATGACGAAACGGATGCGTTGATCTGCAGCATTTTTATTATTGATTAACAGTTTTTCCTGATTTCTGCCAGGACAAATATTAGTCTCCAGAAATGGAGACTATTATATCTGAAAAGAATAATCAGTCTCTACTTCTTTTAGCTGGTAAGCAGCCGATTGGCTTTCTTGCGTTTCTTAGCCAACCAGGGAGAAATCAGAAGAAATATTAACTTTGGTTAAACAGGGAAAAAAAGAAGGAAAAAAAAAAGAAAGATTTATGTACATGCCCATTATAGTAACATCTATCTATCTATCGTAGTTTCTTCATATCTATCTATCTATCATTGTTTGTTCTTATCTATCTATCTATCACAATGTGCTCCTATCTATCTATCTATCTATCTATCTATCTATCTATCTATCTGAGTTTCTTCATATCTATCAATCTATCTATCTATCATTGTTTGTTCTTATCTATCTATCTATCTATCTACACAATATGCTCCTATCTATCTATCTATCTATCTATCTATCTATCTATCTATCTGAGTTTCTTAATATCTATCTATCTATCTATCGTAGTTTCTTCATATCTATCTATCTATCTATCTATCTATCTATCATTGTTTGTTGTTATCTATCTATCTATCTATCTATCTATCTATCTATCACAATGTGCTCCTATCTATCTATCTATCTATCTATCTGAGTTTCTTCATATCTATCTATCTATCTATCGTAGTTTCTTCATATCTATCTATCTATCTATCTATCTATCTATCAGAGTTTGTTCTTATCTATCTATCTATCTATCACAATGTGCTCCTATCTATCTATCTATCCATCTATCTGAGTTTCTTTATATCTATCTATCTATCTATCTATCATTGTTCTTATCTATCTATCTATCTATCACAATGTGCTCCTATCTATCTATCTATCCATCTATCTGAGTTTCTTTATATCTATCTATCTATCTATCTATCTATCTATCTATCATTGTTTGTTCTTATCTATCTATCTATCTATCTATCTATCTATCTATCACAATGTGCTCCTATCTATCTATCTATCTATCTGAGTTTCTTCATATCTATCTATCGATCGATCTATCTATCAGAGTTTGTTCTTATCTATCTATCTATCTATCTATCTATTGAACTGCTTACATAATGGACTCGCCCGCCTCCATAAATACACGTCAACGAGAGCGTCAGATGGAGTTCACCAATCAGCGTAACACAATCATGGTTGATACCATTTGCATAGTGGACGGATAGTTACTACCCCACTGAACTCTCAGATTCCTTAACCAGGTTCACTTGTATCTTGTTTCTGTTACTTGAATATATATGCTTTTCTATCAAATCTTTTTGTCTTTTTTTTGTCAGCATCACAACACTATCATAGTTTCTTTACATCCATTTATAGATCACAATGTACTCATATCTATCTATCTATCTATCTATCTATTTATCACGGTCTCTTATTCTATCTATCTATCTATTATGCTTTCTTGCCCAGTCGCCTGGGGCTGTAGATTACACCAACTGCTTCTCTGCAGACGGGTAACACCACCCCTTCCAACGAGTGTCCTGTATATGATACTCAACAGTCTGATGGTGAGGTTCCAGTAATGCTTGAGCTATGGGGAATGCGGAGTACCCTTCTATTGGCATTGCTCCCAGTTCCACTCTGGCCCGGAGTGGTATCACCTAATAGGGTCCAATGTATGGGTCAAATAGAACTAAACTGTGAACTCTAGCTAAACTGAATTGTTTGAAATAGAACTATTTTTTTTAATTTAAGTGTGTGTAAACAAAAAACTGAAATTATGCTCAACTGAATTGGTTACTGGTAAACAAATTCACCTTCCTAGGAAGTAGCGTCTCATCAACCGAAAAAGACATCGACACGCGGCTAACGAAGGCATGGACCGCTATCGATAGGTTTTCGATTATATGGAAATCAGACCTGACCGATAAAATGAAACGCAGTTTCTTCTAAGCTGCAGTGGTATTGATACTGCTGTATGGATGCACTACTTGGACGCAAACTAAACGGCTGGAGAAAAAGCTAGACTGCAATTACACAAGAATGTTGCGAGCGATATTGAATAACTCTTGGAGGCAACACCCCACAAGGCACCAACTATACGGCCACCTACCTCCCATCACGAAAACTATCCAAGTTAGACGAACCAGACATGCAGGACTGCTGGAGAAGCATGGACGAGCTCATAAGTGATATACTCCTATGGACCCACACATAAAGCAGGACGACCAGCTCGAACATACATACAGCAGTTATGTGAGGATACGAGATGTAGCCCTGAAGACCTGCCAGAGGGGATGAACGATAGAGAGAAGTGGCGAGAGAGGGTCAGGGATATCGGTGCTGGCGGCACGACATGATGATGATGAATTGGTTAAAATAGAACTGTTTATATGTTTAAAAATGGATTTATATGTTTATATGTATAAAAATGGATTTGCCATTAAATAACCTACATTTGTTGATATGCCATTAAAGGAAACTATACTAAACCAAACCTATCATAGTTTCTTCACATCTATCTATCTATCTATCTATCACAATGTGCTCATATCTATTTCAGACCATTCGGCTTGTGCAGTTGAATTCTCTGACTGCATCTCTGCACATGGGTAAGACAATGAGTGTCTTAGATGTGACACCTCAACATCTGAGAGTGAGACTCTTGTCCTAGAGCTCTATGGCATTGGGAGTATACATTCATTGCCATTGCTCCAAGGTCCAATCTGACCTGGAGTTGTAATACCTGATAGGGTCCCATGCATGGGTCGAATAGAACTGTCTGACAACTGAAATGTTTGCAAACAAATGATTGATATCAAATTGAAATAATAGTGTTACATAGCAATACTAGAAACCATTTAACTTTGGAAATGAATGAATAATGTTGAATAGAATTATTTGTGTTGAATTCCAGTACTTGAAATTAATCAACTGTGTGCAAAAACTGAATTATTGGTCTTACATAGCTATTCACGGAACCGTTTAACAGTATGAAAATAAAACTATCCATGTAAGCCATACCTGAAACCACTTCACTGTGTGACAACAAATGACTAATAAGTAGAAGAATTATTAGTGGTTATTGGCAATATTCTAATTATTTGATTTATTAAATTTGGCTCTGACTCCTTTCAAAATAAGATTACCTACAAACTATTCACTAACAAAGCGTACATGTATAACCATTTAACTGTGTAAAAACAAATGACTGATGTTAAATTGAATAGCTAGTGATACATAGAAATACTTGAAACCATTTAACTATGAGCAAACAAATGAGCTCTGACTAGTTTAAGGTGTTGCCTTTAAAGTATTCGTTTAAAAATCATATATCTAATGTCGGTAAAAACAGGATTTTACATTAGATAACTTGCAAGGGTTTACATGTCATAAAACACAACCAACACAACCCTATCTATCTATCTATCTATCTATCTATCTATCTA
The DNA here is from genome assembly GCA_963585895.1 of Sepioteuthis lessoniana. Classification (NCBI taxonomy): domain Eukaryota; kingdom Metazoa; phylum Mollusca; class Cephalopoda; order Myopsida; family Loliginidae; genus Sepioteuthis; species Sepioteuthis lessoniana. Next base: position 20,971,378 of record OY757927.1, on the reverse strand, counting down.
TCTATCTCAGTTTGTTCCCATCTGTCTATCTATCTATTTTCTGTGATAGTATCTATCTATCTATCTTGCATTAGATAAATTGCAAAGGCTTACAAGGATCATTAAATAAGTTTCCAGACATTTTTTTTTTCGTATGGGCACTTTTATTGATAGTACACATATGAAACTCTAGTCTCCTTCGAAGTAATCTCCTTCGGCTGCAATGCACTTGTTGTACCGTTCCAATAACTTCTGCAAGGCCCCATGGACGTCCTCTTGTGTGAGCGTGTCAATGACCTTCGTCACACCCTCTTTCATCTCCCCATTGTCTCATAACGACAGCCTCTGAGCTTAGGGAATAACTAAAAGTCACAGGAAGTAAGGTCTGGACTAGTGGGAGGGTAAGGAAAAATCTTGATGCCCATCTTGGTCAAATAGTCTGTGAAGAGGATGGAGTTGGTGCATTCTTCTGGTGTAAATGCCACTGACCCGTTTTGATAATCAGGCTTTAACAGGGTGTATTCCAATTCCTGCTGTAGCTGTTCATTTGAACCTGAAATCATAAATCATGGTCTGTCATCTCATAAGATATATAGCAATAACATACTGAATTTTCAAGAGTCTACGACAATTTTAAATGCCTGTGCAAAAAATGTCAGGAAACTTATTGAAGGACCCTCGTATATGTCATAAAACGCAGCCAACCCAACACTATCTACTATTTACAGCTGAGCTGAATATGGTTTCACTCACATCGCCATCATTATTGCTGGAATGCCTTACCCACTGCCTAACTGTGCTCATAAACCACTGTTTGGTTCACAAAACTGTTAGCAGGTGTCGATGATTATTATTACAATCTTTTTCTTTTTTCGGGAGGAGTAATTCAGTATTATATTTTTGCTTTGATGTCAGATGGCTTTTTTTAAGATTGCCACTAAATTGCAATCTGTAACAAAGCAAACAAAAGTTCCAACTTCTACTGCTATATTACTAGCATCCACTTCTAAAGTAATGGTAAAACAAAATGAAAAAGGGGCTATTATTTTTTCGAAAAAATCTCTTAGGAGCGTAACATCTTCACTTTTTTTTATGAATAGCCCGTGGTAATGACATTGCCAAAAAAAAATCTTATCTGAGAAACTTGTCCAATCCAATGTTATTATTGAGATATCAGTGTCCTCGTGAGGTTGGTTGGCTATTTCAGAGAATTTCCCTTGCCATTCTTCGAGGCAACGCATTTTCTATAATTTTTTTTTTTTGTTTTGTTTTCGGCCAGGATTCTGAATCAGTAACGAGCTCCTTTTCTTTAAAAATAGATATTTTTACATTCATTGCAATGTGATGATTCCGTTAAAAAGCACATAAACTTTTCGTCACAGAGACTAATATATATATATATATATATATATATATATATATATATATATATATATATATATATATATATATATCCCCACATATATATATATATATGTACATATATATATATACATACACTGATGTATATATATATATATATATATATAAATATATATATATATATATATATTTATGCATATATGCATAAGATTATTCACATCTATCTATCCCAGTTTGTTCACATCTATCTATCTATCTATCAATCTATCTCAGTTTGTTCGCATGGAACAATTACAGTATGCCCATATCTATCTATCTATCTATGTGTTACTAACAATTATGAGTTCGTTTTTTCAAAGAATACTTATTTGAAGCGATTGTAGTATACTAAAGATGACTAATTACTAGAAATCAATATATAATAATTTATTGATGTGGGCAATCTTATATATATATATATATATATATATATATATATATATATATATATATATATACTCATTGGTTTGCATAAAGTGGAGCAGTTTGAAGTAGAAGTCATTAACACAAACAATAATTTTACTAAAGCCTTAATCTTTCTTAGCAAAATTAAGATCATTAGAAAAGTTTAATCGATATTTGTTTTAAAAAAAATCTTTGTCGTGCAATAACATTCACTTTTGGACTAATGCCCTTGGGAAAAATATGAAACCATTTATCTCCAACCCTAGTTATGAACTGAATAGGGGAAAATATGAAACCATTCATCTCCAACCCTAGTTATGAACTGAATAGGGGAAAATATGAAACCATTTATCTCCAACCCTAGTTATGAACTGAATAGGGGAAAATATGAAACCATTCATCTCCAACCCTAGTTATGAACTGAATAGGGGAAAATATGAAACCATTCATCTCCAACCCTAGTTATGAACTGAATAATGGAAAAATATGAAACCATTTATCTCCAACCCTAGTTATGAACTGAATAGGGGAAAATATGAAACCATTCATCTCCAACCCTAGTTATGAGACGAATGGAACCACCGCTATTCTTCTTCAATAGCCTTGGCTTTAAATAACCCACGAAATTTGATATTCTATCAAAATAAGAGAAATCCAGAAAGACAGATCTTTTTTAAATCTCTTCTTTTATTTGTCATGTTTACATTTTGTATATTGGCCGGCATTTTAAAAAGTTATACTTTTTCAGGTCGATTCGCGTGCTGAACAGAGAACAATAAGAGGGTGTGAGTATAGTCAGGCAGTGGATAATGTATTTGAGAAATAACGACGGTGATGATAGTGACAAACCACCAACTGAAGCACTTACGAGGATCATTAAATACGTTTCCAGACTTTTTTTCTTTGGACACTCTTATTGATTGTACACACATGAAACTCTAATCCCCTTTGAAGTAATCTCCTCCGGTTGCAATGCACTTGTTGTACCGTTCCAACAACTTCTGAAAGGCCCCATGGACGTCCTCTTGTGTGAGCGTGTCAATGACCTTCGTCACAGCCTCTTTCATCTTGTCAATTGTCTCATAACGACAGCCTCTGAGCGTAGGGAATAAGCAAAAGTCACAGGGAGCCAGGTCTAGACTACAGGGAGGCTGAGGAACTGTGCTGATGCCCATCTTGGTCAAATAGTCTGTGACAAGCATAGAGTTGTCGACTGGTTGTTGTCCTCGTGAAAATGCCACTGACCCGATTTGAAAAGTGCTGGCCTCTTCCCTAGAAATCTCTTCCTGAACTCCCTTAAAAGCTCACCATAGCAACCCTAACCTTAACTCTTTGGCCTATCAACTCCGGTATATTTACTTCTTTACTCCTCCCACACCTCTCATCATCCTTCACAGACTCCCTGCCTTCTTTGAATCTCTTATGCCACTCAAAAACCGATGCTCGATTCATGCAAGATGCTCCAAAAGCAATCTGAAGCATTCCATACGTTTCTGTGGCATTTTTCCAAGTTTAAAACAGAATTTTATTGCATATCGTTCTTCTGAAGTGTCCTCACGTCCAGATTGCATTTTTGAAGTTCACCAGCTGTGACAATCAGGCTTTAGTAGGGTGTATTCCAATTGCTGCTGTAGCTCTTCATTTGAACCTGAAATCATAAAAATTGGTCATTCATCTCATATGATGTATAGCTATATATAACATATATAACAATTTTAAATGCCTGTACAAAACAGTCTGGAAACTTATTGAAGCAATCGCGTATATCCCTGATGTACATATACCTACAATTTATGGGGTTTTATTTGTTAGTCATCATCATCATCATCGAATAATGGTGTTAACACGGTTTACCCCCTCTTTCTCTCCCCACCTCTACCACCTATCGGTCTTGGAAAGTACAGTTAATGGCATCCAGTATCCAAGAGAGCTGATAAATGTATTTTTTTTCACGTTGGCCAATACTGGTGTGTCCATGTGTTGGAGTTCATTAAAGAAAGTCACTTCTAAGTTCGTCCTTACTTAACTAGCAGTACCAAGTATGCCTTACTCGTCTCACTTGAGTGGTTTGTGAGATAGCCATTGAAAGGTAACCATTTGTTTATAAAAACAAGTATAAAAACACAGTTTGTTCGATTTTACCGATAGATGGGACCCTATCAAGTACTACCAGTCCGGGACAGAGTGAACCAGAGAGCAATGGCAATAAAGGGAGACTTCACATACCCCAAATCTCCTTGGCCAGAGCTTCTCTACCAGATTGTTTAATGTCATATCTAGGACACTTGCTAGGGTGGGGATTTTACCCACTTCTCCAGAAATGCAGTCGGTGTTCTTTACAGCCCCAGCCCACTGGGCTGTTGACCATTTTAAGAAGAGTCCACAATATCATACAAGGGTGGGGGAATGTTCTGGTGGCAATTCCTTTGATGGAATTTCTACTGCAAAGCTTAATTTCAAGAAGTTTTCAGGGGTATTCTTTCCTTTCTTTTTCTTTCTTTTCTGTTTGTTTGATGGTGTCCGCAGCCATTATTCCAAAGTTCTTGTAATTTTCTAAGTGTTTTGATGATTTCTTGATTATCTCTTCATTATCAGCATGGCATATTTCTCAATGGATGTAAGTGTTATCCCTCGGTAGTTCTTGGCTAGTCCGAGGTCGCCTTTTTTAGGGAATGGAAGGATGCATCCCTTCGTCCATCGTTCTATCCTATTTTGACTATAGACTGCGTTGCATTGCCGGAGCAGTATATCGTCGAATTGTCTAGTCTTCCACACTTCTGGGGGGATCTCGTCTAGCCCCGCCGCTTTCCTATTTTTAATTCTTCTGAGAACCGAGTCGAGTTCTTCTTTGGTGAAAGGACCTAGTTTTACGTCTAATTGCTTACTAATAATTCTGGTGATCGGTTCATCCGTTATTTCCGGTGGGTTTCCTAGTAGATTTTTGAAATGCTGTTCCCACAGTTTTACTCTTTCTTGTTGGCTTGCAGCTTTCAATTTTGCTTTGGCTGTGCTCTTCCTTCCACTTACTTCGTTTATTGTTTGCCAAGCTATCCTGGATTGCCTATCTTCCACCGAGTCTCTAGTCTTATCTATCTGATTTTGTACGTATTCTGCCTGTTCTTTAAGGTATATTCCTGTTAATTGATGTTGTGCCTTTTCTAGTTTTCGTGCATTTGTGTTTGTTGGGTTCTTTTGATAGCTTTTGGAGGCAGTCTTCACAAGTGCACGTTTTTCTCTAGCCGCTAGCGTTTCCCAGCCAAAATCTACAATGCCCTACTACGAAACCGCATAGAACCCAAAATAGACAACATCCTTAGGAAAAACCAAAATGGCTTCCGGAGAAATAGATCCACAACCTCACAAATACTGACCATCCGTAGAATCCTGGAAGGCGTTCGGGCAAAAAACTTACAGGCGACATTACTATTTGTCGACTTTACCAAGGCCTTCGATTCCATACACAGAGGGAAGATGGAGCAAATCCTACTAGCATACGGCCTACCAAAAGAAACCGTAGCAGCGATAATGATTCTCTACAGAAACACCAAAGTGAAAGTACGTTCACCAGATGGAGACACGGAATACTTCGACATTGTTGCAGGAGTACTACAAGGAGACACACTAGCCCCGTACCTCTTTATCATCTGTCTAGACTATGTGCTTAGGACTTCGATCGACAAAATCAGAGAAAATGGCTTCCAGCTGACTAAGAGAAGAAGCAAAAGGTACCCCGCAAAAACAATCACGGACGCCGACTACGCTGATGACTTGGCGTTACTAGCGAATACGCCTAATCAAGCAGAGACACTACTGCATAGTCTGGAACGAGCCGCAGCTGACATTGGCCTCCATGTCAATGCAAACAAAACTGAATATATGTGTTACAACCAAACGGGCAACACTGCCACACTAGACGGAGCCTCTCTGAAACTAGTCGACAAATTCACCTACCTAGGAAGCAGCGTCTCATCAACCGAGAAAGACATCGACACACGACTGACGAAGGCATGGACAGCTATCGATAGGCTCTCGATCATATGGAAGTCGGACCTAACTGATAAAATGAAACGCAGTTTCTTCCAGGCAGCGGTTGTGTCGATACTGCTATATGGATGCACCACATGGACGCTTACGAAGCGGCTGGAGAGGAGGCTGGACGGAAATTACACAAGAATGTTGAGAGCAGTATTAAACAAGTCCTGGCGACAACACCCCACGAGACTCCAACTATACGGACACTTGCCCCCCATCACAAAAACTATACAAGTTCGACGAACCAGACACGCAGGACACTGCTGGAGAAGCAAGGACGAGCTCATAAGCGATGTACTCCTGTGGACCCCCACACATGGATGTGCAAGAGTGGGACGACCAGCACGAACTTACATACACCAGCTATGTGAGGACACGGGATGTAACCCTGAAGACCTGCCGGAGGCGATGAATGATAGGGAGAAATGGCGAGAGACGGTCAGGGATATCCGCGCTGGCGGCGCAACATGATGATGATGATATTTCTCAATACCAAATTCCATTCTTATACAATTTGCAGTATAATCATATCATCTGTATCAGGTTTAGTTTGCTTTTTTTTTACGACATATCAACCATTGTTGGTTGTTTTATGCCAAATTCATTTTTAGATATTTAAACAGTTTTATTTCAACCGGTTCAGTTTAACATTTGCCCATTCAGCTGGGGCTGTAGAATACACCGACTGCATCTCTGCAGAGGGGTAAGACCCCCCTCAAACGAGTGTCCTAGATATGACACTAAACAATCTGATGGTGGAGTTTCAGTAATGCTGGAACATTGGAGAATGCGGAGAGCCCCTCCATTGCCTGCAGTGATAGCACTTGATAGGGTTCTATCTGTGGTTCAAATAGAACTAAACATATGCTAAACTGATTTGCTTGAAATAGAACTGTTTTGACATTTTAACTACTTATGCTACACTGAATTATTTGAAATAAAACTGTTTTTGTAAGCTAAACTGAATTGTTTGAAATAGAACCGTTTTGGCATTTAACTGTGTATGTGAACAAAAATTATACTTAAACCAAACTGAATCGTTTGAATTTAAACTGTTTGACTAAACTGAATATCTTGAAATAGAAATATCTTTGACAGCTAAACTGAATTGTGTAAATAGAACTGTTTATTTGTAAACAAATTGAGTGTATATCAAATATTGATATGCCATAAAACCCAAGCAAACAATATCTTTAACATAAGTACACCGTTTTAAAGTCAAGATAGTTCTATTTTAGGTAATTCAGTTTAGCATAAGTACACTGTTTAGTTCTATTCAACCCTTAGATAGGACCTTGTCAGGTGCTACCACTCTGGATCAAAGTGGATCAGGGAGCGATGAAGGGATACTTCGCATTCACAAAGCTCCAGCATGACTGGAATCTCAACATCCGATTGTTTAGAGTCATATCGAAGACACTCGTTGCGGGGGTAACCCTCTGCAGAGATGCAGTCGGTGTATTCTCAAACCATAACCTACCGGGCCACCAGGACACTCGTTGTGGGAGTTTAACCCCTCTGCAGAGATGCTGTTAATTTATTCTGCAGCCTCAGCCGACTGGGCTTGTCTTTATTAGGATGTCCCTGTCTTTTTCCCTTTTGATAAATATCTTGATATTAAATTGCTTCTCGGTCGTTTTCACGCCGGCTTTAGCTGATGATTACCAGGACTCTTCACAGTATGCTCACTGGTCTTAATAATGCTGGATGGTTTCTACTTGCCTTCTTATTTCCAAGTCCTTTTACCAATCCTTTGGGGATTATCCTAAGTGCACCAGTTACAATTTATATCACCGTCACTTTGGTGTTTCATATTTTTCAATTCTCTGGCAATATCGACATATTTATCTCTTTTTGCTTTCTTTTTTTATTATTATCATTTGTTATTATTATTATTATTATTATTATTATTATTCCCTTGAGAGTTTTTCACACCAGCGTTAGCTAGTGGTTTTCCTCTGAATTTTAAGTGACAGCAAGTCTCCAGGACTCTTCTCAGTATTCTGGCCGATCTTGATGCTGTAGTCTGGATGGTCTCCATTTGTACTCTTATTTCCATGTCCTCCGCTGTTTTTATCATTCCTTTTTGGATTGTTCCGAGTGCGCTAATCACAGTTGGCATCACCGTCAACATGTTCCTTTTTTTTTTTTTTTTTTTAATCTGGCAAGTTCTACATATTTTTATTCTATAGTCCACCGCGGCGGCAAAGTCGTCTATTCGGCAATTTCTTTTTTTTTTTTTTTTTTGTTGACTCTCACTAGGTCTGGTTGTCTGTCCGAGATTAGGTGATCTGTTTGTAACTTAAAATCACTGTGAACTTCGTCCCTCCCATTTTCTTGGACGGATTCCAGGTTGTGCATATACAACTTATTTCCATGATCAAATTTTTATTTCTTGAACGATTCCTAGTGGATCATCTTCCCCACACAGTCATGCCTAGTCTTATATTCTTTTTACGTTACTTTGCTGCATTCGCTTGGTTTCGTCTCTACCACTACATAACCTGCATTTGATATTTTGTTGAGTCTTATCTATCTTTGCTTTAACATAAGTAAGTAAAGTTGTCTCCCTTTAGTCGAGGACGACCAGAAGGCTCCCTTTTCAATAGCTATAACACCGAGGTGTAGGGGAGATCGCTACTCCTTTCCCTGGATTGCTCTACTTTACCCTTGATACGTACCTTATATTGCTGAGTGTTAAGCAAGGAGGTATCAAGTACCATTTTTAAAGTCTTTGGTATGGGATTAAACCCAGGTCTCCCAGACCATTGGCGAATGTCTTTATAGCTTAGTTTTGTGCTGCTACTAGAAGAAATTCAGTTTCTATCTTAAGGTCTCCCTTCTGAACTATGTCCAGGTATTCTCGAGCGGAATCGCTTGTTTGTTTCTTGAAATATCCGTACAGTTGCTTTTTTCCCATTTTTGTTTCCTAGTTATTGCTGTTTTTTTTTAATCATTGTCATGTGCCCTGTCACTCTTTTTTATGTAGTCTTTGAGTCAAAGTATCGACATATCTACAGTCTCTTAAGCGCTTGTGAGTCTTCTTCCTCCTCCTTTTCTTAACACAAATAGTCTGTCTATGTCATCTCTCGGACGTTAGGCCTTGTGCATCATCATAAGTTTTTTTTTTTGTTCTCTGGTCCATTTGTTGAAATCTTCCCGCATCCATTTCAAGAATGGTCCCGAGTATCTTACAAGAGGGACAACCCAGGTATTTATCCCTTTGATAAGATTTCTGTTCTATACTTTTTTTTCGAGTAGTTCACTCGTTCTTATGAGATACTCTTTTTTTTAATTTCTTCTTTCATCTCCGCTTGTTTGAAGCTATCCGCTTCCAATTTTCCCAAGTATTTGTAAGCTTCCTTTGCTTCGAGCGTTTTGATTTTTTGTTGATTTAGTAGTTCTATTCCTTCCGTCATGTGTCGTTTTTCCTTTCTCATTATTCGCACGACACATTTTTCTATGCCGAATTCCATACATATTTTCCTGACTCTGCGCTCTTACGGCTTTCTACTCAGAAACTTACTGCAGCAATTCCTATAATAGAAGTAATGACAGCTCAGTTATTATGTATATTATTTATTTTCGAATGGAACAGATGCAGCTATGTACATGTGTTATATGCATCTATTATGCATAGATACCTGCAACTACGTCATGAAGTACGGAGTGATAGTAATTTTCTGCATTTTGAATATATTAGGATACTCAGACAAGCTGATTCACCAACCTAAATTTTTAAGACATCCTAGTTCTCCAGCAACTACTGGTATTGTTTTGGTTTTCAGTTGTTACATCCTACCAATTTCCACTTCTACTATAACATATTTAGAAAGCTTTTCAAGTTCTTTCAGAACAATGTTTCCATCAGCTGAGACAGCCATATCGATCAGGAGACGTGTTTCCTTCTAAAAATCTTCCTCTATATCTGGCCTTTTGGCATTTATATCTCTATGTATTCTAGTGAATCCCACAAGATCATAACATCTTTTGTCTCTATGGCTGATTAAGTGCAATGTCCTTATCAGTTCTTAGCATCTGGAGTATTGAAGTTTTGGCAGATTGTCTAGTGTAGGTATAATCCTGTTCTGCCAGTTCCCTTTATTTATTTGCTGCTGACAAAGTAGTGGTTAACGTGCTGGACTGCAACATCCTAGTAAGTGAGTTCGATCTCCAGTCGCGCTATTATATTCACTTTTGGACTAATACCCAAGGGAAAGATATGAAACTCCTTATCCTATGATAAGCTATGAGTTAAATTACAGTTCTACTATAAGGAGAGCTTTAGGCATTAAATGAGTCATGAAAGTTGATATGCCATTAAACAGAGAAAACACCCAAATCTTATGATACAGGGTAAGCATCGTGCAATTAAATGGTGGAGTATTTTAGTTTTATCTTCATTAAGGACCTGCATCATTTTAACTATTGTTTTCCTAATAGGTTTTTAGCAAATAAATCTTCCATTTCAAATTTTAGTTCTCACAGTTGGGTTTTATTTTGGTTGATATGAGCTGCACTCACACAAGCTGGTTATTGGCCACGAAGAGATTTCTCTTGTCCTTGCTCAAGATTCCATACCTCCTTGTTTGTTTTTTGTTTTTTTTTACTTTCTAGGCTATTTTCGTTGATGAGTCATTCTCCATATACAAGGCTTGCATGAAAAGTTCATAGTCTGACTAAGATAACCTCATAGAATGTACTCAAATGAAGTTTTTTTTCAATAAATTTCCCCTTACAGTCCACAGTCTTCTTCCGTCGGTGTTGCAGTGCTTGGATCTTATTATTCAACATTGCCTACAGTCATAGCTAGAGCCATTCTTATGTTTGTTTAATTGGAATTTTTTATTCTTTTTTGCAAACAAACTTTGATCTTGGGTCGATTCGGTTTTTAGCCTCAAGTTTCTCAATCACAAATGGGTTTTCTTGTGGTCTACATGAACTACTCGGTTTCAAGCTGGCTATTAAGCATAGGAAGGTCTCTTTTGCATTTTCTCGAGCAGGGTCTTAATACCTTCTTGTTTTAGGTTTGTTCTTTACTTTTTTGGTTACTTCATTATCATCATCATCATCACTAATATTTCACTCCTTGTGAGTTTTTTTACCCAAGCGTTAGCAAGTCTCCTCAGGTGTCCAGGACTCTTCTCAGTATTCTGGCCGATATCAACAGTGCTGATCTTCAGTCACCACAGTCTAAAATTTTAGACCATTGTGGAACGTTTCACGGGCTCCAACTAAGATTACCGTCACCAACATATTTCAGTGCATTTTTAGTTCTCAAACAAAATCCAGGTATTTGTTTATCGTTTCGCTTTCTTTTATTTTCGTTCTGTTGACGGCTTTTTTTTGTTTGTTTGCTTTTTTCCTTTACTGATTTTAGCTCTTTTCAACTAGACAGTATTTGCGTTTATATCTCAAAGTCCCAGAGATTATTATTTTTCTTTTTTGAGAGTTCTTCACACGAGCGTTAGATGATAGTTTCTCACTGGAATCTGTGTGACAGCAAATTCCTTCAGGCCAGAAGAACTTTTTTGAATATTCTAGTCGATATGCTGTGGTCAGAATGGTCTTGATTCTTCCTCTCGATTTCTAGTTGCCCGGTCGGTTGGGGCTGTAAAATACATTGACTACATCTCTATAAACGGGTACAGCTCTACCCAACGAGTTTCCTGGATATGACACAAAAGAATCTGATGATGAGGTTTTCAGTAATACTGGAGCTTTAGAGAATGCATAGACCCTTTATTGCCATGGCTCCCTGTTCCCCTCTAGTCCGAAGTGGTAGCACCTGATAGGGTCCTATCTATGGGTCAAATAGAAGTAGACTGTGTAGTTATGCTAAACTGAATTGCTCGAAATAGAAATGTTTCAAATTTAAATTGCGTGATTATAACAAACTGATTAGTTTACAATAGAACTGCTTTGCCATTTAACCTGCGTTCTTATGCTAAACTGAATTGTTTGAAATGAGACTGTTTTTTATATTTAAACTGGACTTTCGCTATACTGATTTTTTTTTAAATTGAACATTTTTGACATTTAACTGTGTAAACAAACGCTATACTAATACTAAACTGAATTTTTTTTAATTTGAACTGTTTGACTAAACTGAATAGCTTGAAATAGATATGTTTTAGACAGTTAAACTGTGTACTTATGCTAAACTGAATAGCTTGAAATAGAAATGTTTTAAGAATTAAATTTTTTACTTATCCTAAGCATAATTGTTTGAAATAGAACCATTTGTTTGTAAGAAATGGATTTGGCTTGATTGATATGCCATAAAACCCAAGCAAGCAAACTGATTTTTCGTACCTCCAGTCTCTTTTCCAAACCTTTGGAGACCATTCCAAGTGCACCTATTGTAATTGGTATTACCATCACCCTAATGTTTCACAGTCAGTTTCTTTTCTCTGGGCAAGGTAAAGTACTTATCTATCTTAACAGTTACTTTCATTTTCACTCAGTGAAATGCCGGAACGGCAAATTTCACAAAATGACAAGTTCTCATTTTCTTGTAAATTAAAACTATAATTGTCTTCAGGGTGGGATTTGGCGATCTGTTCGTATTTCAAAATTCCCCAACTATGGATAAAATAGTATCACTGATATTTTTTCAACGTAGATGGCTGTTGTAGTAAATAACATATAAGGGTTAATAGGCCATTAAACAAAGAAACTAAATCAAACCTGCAAAATCCCAGATAATTTTAAGTGTCTGATTTTCTAAGAAGGATTCGGGTTTATGCATATACCATTTAGTTGTATCGTCAAATCTTGCACTATTCCCAGGGGATCACTTTTCCTACCCAGTCATGTCTATTCTTGTACTCCTTTTGTGCTAGTTTGCTGTAATCGTTTATTATGTTATTATCCGTTTCATCTTATTCTATTCCTTGAGAAATTTTGACACCCACGTTAGCTAGTGGTCTTTTATTGGAATCTTGGACAATTCTCAGAAGTTCTCCTTTACCATCCACTCATTCCTTGTCTTGTACTCCTTTTGTACAAGTTTGCTGCATTCACTTTCGATGTAATTAATCATTTCATTTTTTTCTCTGCACAATCTTCTCTTGCTATTCAGTTGCGTATTATCGTTTTTCGATGCAATATAATAGTTGAGGGTGGAACGATAAAATTGTCGCCCTAAAAAGACGACATGATTCCATTTCCGTTTAATGAAAACCGGTTTTCTTTTTTTGTTGCAGACCATCTACTAGTTGGCCAGTTGTGTACAAATCCCAAGAGCGAAAGGAGCCTTCTATCATGTCTGAAAGGGACACAATGTTCAACGAGCGAGATCGGAGATGCGCCGCTGTACAAGTCATGCTCTCTACCGATCCAAGTTATGACAACAGGACCATTGCCAGCACTCTCAAAATGCAAATCTGGATTGCCACGAATAACAGCGACGTGCCCAGGGTGATGAAAACAAAGTTTCCAGCTACGGTTATGGTCTTCGGTTTTGTTTCAAGTGAGGGCCACATCATGCCACCTCACATCTTCGAAGTCGCCTTGAAAGTCAACACCAAGTGTACCTGGATATGTTGAAGAGTGTGGCGATTCCCTGGTGCAATCAGGTGGCCGGTGGCAGACTCTGGCTGTGGCAGCAGGACTCGGCGCCGGCCCCACAAGTCCAAAGAGACCCAGGCTTGACTTCAGAAGGATTGCTACGACTTTGTACCCTTCTCTCACTAGCCCCCTCCTCCCCCGACCTGAACCCGCTGGACAACTTCGTTGGATCATACGTCGAGAACATCACCAACATGACCTCCCACAACACCAAAGCCAGCCTGATCGCCGCCATCCGCCGAGTATTCGCCGAGCTCCCGCCGGGGCTTGTGGAAAAGGCATTATCCCAGTTCCGGATCCGTATTGAGGCGGTGATTGAGGCAAAAATGTACCGAGCAACCTGAAATCATGAGCTCGGTAAAAAACTTGACCTCCATATTTCTCCTGCACTGTCATTCAGTGAGATTAACATGATCGAAATGATTTTACACGTGTTTAAGGTCAACCATGACGAGCTGATTTTCGATGAAGATTGCCAATCTGAACAAACTAAAGTAAAATAAAATCTTTACTTTCTAGTGCAAACTTGGATCTGCTTCGAGGCTTTTGAGATTAGCATCACATCTGGCCTTTCTAAGCTTTCAGGTTTTACGTCATAACTAACCAGTTCCAGGGGTTTTGTCCTGCAAGCCTGTCAGATTCTCCCGAGCCCTGACGAAAATGAGTATTTACCATTTTCATTGCAGATGGTGTGCTATGGGGGTCATGGTATCAGAGGTAGCACCCTTTGGCAAGAGCTTTTGAACAACACCTGACGATGGGCTTCTGGGTCTCTCTAATCAACGGGAAATCTGTTAAATTCTCAATACAAACACAAGTTGAATGGATTTGGTAGAATTTCATAGATTCTTGATTATAGAGAAAAATTGATAAGAAGGTAATCTTAAAAGCAGGAGAGATTTATTGAGAAACAAAGTCGACACTATATCGTTTCGGTTCTAATGAACCATCATCAGAACTCGAAGGGATTATATTAGAGATGTTAAATCAACGATGAATGTTTAAAAAATACAAAAACCTAGGGAAAATTTATGAATTAGTAAAAAAGCGTTTTTTTTAATTACGTCAAGTGACTTATTGGGAATATCTTATAGAATGTATATGTTCCATTTGTTCTTCGAGAAAGATTTTGAATTAAAAGGAAGAAGAAAAAAAAAGAAAAAGAGAAAGAAAAAGAAAGAGAAAAAAAGGGAGAGAAAAAAATGAATGATATAGGAGATAAGAGGATAGAGTAACATTGCGAGGAAGAGAAAGAAAGGGGTTGAAAAAAAGGGAAACAAACATGAATAGCCCAGTAACAAAGTAATCTAAACGACAGATATAAAATAAAGTAAATTGATATTATATAAAAGATAAAAAGTTAAAAAGAAGGTAAATGGTTGATGTAAGAAAAAAGGGATCTTTCTGCAATGATTAACCTTATATCTTCTCAAACACATTGTGAGTCTATATTCAGGGCCTCACTTAACACTTCTGCTTCTCGGCTCGAGGAAGCCTGGCTTCCTCTCTCAAAACACTCGCTAACCGCTTGCTTCTGACAGCTTCCGTCTGTAAGTATCTGTGTATATATAATATTTATAACGTCTACGCATTCAGTTCTCCTACCGGCTCTCATCCCACGTGATCTACTTCCACAGATTTTTTTTTTTACACAGATGGAACATTGGATGGTATCATTAATCGATAAATCGATTTATAGAATAATTCGGGGGTGTCCTCGTGGGGTAATGGTTAAAGCGATGGACTGCGGATTCGTAGTACGCGAGTTTGTACTCCAGTCGTGCTATTACGTTCACTTTCGGACAAATACCCTTGGGAAAGGTATAAACCCTCTTATCCTCCCAGCTATGGGTTAAATAGTACCACTATTGTTCTTCTAGAAGAATGGCTTTGACATTAAATAACCTAAAAAGAGTTGATATGCCATTAAACAAAGAAACCAAACGACGTTATGACCGGCTGTCAAGAGTCAATATGAAACACTCCTCCTTAACCTAATTTTCAATATGTACACTTGTGAACGTTTTCTTCGCGTCACTCTCCATCTTTCCCTCCACCTACATATTACTAAAAATGCACAAGGACAACAACAACAAAAATAAAACAATCATAACACATCTTCCAGGAGGCAACACCCAACAAAGCAGCAGCTGTAAGGCCATCTACCACCCATCACGAAAACTATCCAAGTTAGACGAACCAGACATTCAGGACACTGCTGGGGAAGTAGGGACGAGCTCATAAGTGATGTACTCCAATTGACCCCTTCACATGGCCGTGCAAAAGCAGGGTGGCCAGCTCGAACCTACATACAGCAGCTCTGTGAGGATACTGGGTGTAGCCCTGGGGACCTACAGGAAGCGATGGACAATAGGGAGGGATGGTGAGAGTGGATATCCGAGTTGATGGCGCGATAAGATTATGATGATGATGATTAACACATCTTAGAAAGCACCCTTTTCTTTAAGCAACATTACGTCCTCTTTCAGACTAATACCTTTGGGGAAAAGTATGAACCCTCTAATATCCCTCAGCAATAGGTTAAATAATACCACTATTGTTTTTTTATAAGAATGGGTTTTGTATTAAATAACCCACAAAAGTTGGTAGGCATTAAATCAAAGAAACTAAACCAACTATTGGACTATTCGCTTTTTAGAAAAATATACAGAAGTAGTCATCCAATAAAACAGCAGCTGTACGGCCACCTACCAACCATCTTGAAAACCATCCAAATTAGACGAGCAAGACATGCAGGACACTGCTGGAGAAGTAAGGACGAACACATTAGCGATATTCTTCTATGAACCAATTCACACGGAGGAGCAAGGTTTGGTCGACCATATAGAACCTATCAACGACAATTCCGTACTGACACAGGATTAGCCTGGAAGACCTGCCGAGAGCGATGGACGATAGAAACAAGTTTCGAGACTGGGAAATCCGTTCTAGCGGCAGGTCATAATGATGATGATGATGAGTCATGAAACCAGTTAATTATTAATTATTCTATAGGTTTGGGTTGGTTTCTTTGTTTAATGGCATATCAACTCTTTTTAGGTTATTTAATGCCAAAGCCATTCTCCTAGAAGAACAGTAGCTGGGAGTATAAGGAGGTTCATCCCTTTCCCAAGGGTATTTGCCCGAAAGTGAACGTAATAGCGCGAGTGGAGTACGAACTCGCGTACTACGATTCCGCAGTCCATCGCTTTAACCATTACACCACAAGGACACCCCCTAATTATTCTATAAATCGATTTATCGATTAATGATACCATCCAATATGTTGTTATCTTTTTTGACTTGAATTGATTTAATTGCAAAAACAAAAACAAAAAAAACTATTAATTTAAACTACTCAGAGGAGCTTACAATACGTAGACTGTATCCTCTGTTGAAGCGTAAGACGCCCTCCCCACAACTGTATCTGCTGGTGAGGCTCAGTTTTTCTGAAATCTAAGTAGTGAAGGGCCAATTATTCATCGCCATTCCTCCCACGCCTACTCGGACCAGGAGTGATTTTACCTCGCATGATCCATTCAAAAAGAAAAGTTGAAGCACGTGAAAAATACGAAGAATGTTGGAAGACGTGAAGCCAAAAACTGACCAAACAAATTATTATAAGTAGATAGAATCATTAATGTTTGATAGAAATACTTGAAACCATTTGACTTCAATGCAAATTATTTAGATTAAAAATAATTACTTGGAAGTAGAATTGTTTATAAAATGTTTGTTACTTGAAATCGTATGATTGTGTAAATTATAAGTCTCTGTCGTTGAGGCTTCAAAAATAGCAATTGTATCTCCTATAGAGGGGTAAGACCCTACCCTTAAAAAAGGGTTCCCTGGTATATTTATTTGTTTATTTTAGGGTTTTAGGGCATATCAAACCATTGTTGGTTATTCAATGTCAAATCTATTTTTATACAAATAAACTGTTCTATATCAAACAATTCAGTTTAGCATAAGTACACAGCTGAATTGACTAAACTGAATAGCTTTAAATGGAAATGTTTTGGACAAACAGATCTATTTCAAACAATTCAGGGTAGTATAAGTATAGTTTATTGTTTACATAAAGTTAAATGTCAAAACTGTTCTATTTCAAACAATTCAGTTTAGCGTACGAAAACAGTTCCATTTCAAACAATTCAGTTTAGCATTCGTACACAATTTAAATGTTAAAACAGTTCTATCTCTAAAAATTCAGTTTAGCATAAGTACAGTTTATTCGATTTGGCATATAGATAGAAAACTATCAGATGCTACCACTCTGGATCAGAGTTGAGACTGTAGAAATGACAATAGAGGGGTTCTCCGCATTTCCCAAAGCTCCAGCATTACTGGAGCCTCAGCATCTGATGGTTTAATGTCATATACATGAGACTCATTGGGGAAGTCTTACCCCTTTGCCGAGAAGCTGGAGGTGTGTTCTATAGCCCCAGTCGGCCGGGCAATCTTTTTGATGATAATAAACTGTACATGATTATTTATATTTGATAGGAATTGTATAAAGAATTGTATTAAGAATTTTTACTTGAAGTTATAAGTGTTTACAAATATTATTCTTTACTTGAAACTACATAACACTGTTCAAATTATTTTTACTAAGAATTGTTACTTGAATCTCTAAGAGTTTACAAATGATTATTTTTGATTACTTGAAATCATATAATTCTGTTAAAACAAATGACTATTATTAAACAGAAATAATTACCTTAAACCATAGAGTTATTAGTATTAGAAAGGAATACTTAAAACCATACAACTGTGTGCAGATTATTCTTATAAGATAGAAATATTTGATATCCTATTACTGTGTGCAAAAAATCTCCTAATAAACAACAACACAAAAAACGAAAATCTAAATATACACTGAACTTCGCTCCCTAACCTCTTGGCATAAGATGACTGTAGATGGTTTGAAATACTGCTACAATCAATCATTTTGTCATTAATGATGTCTCGTTGAAAATACTTGTTCTCGGACTATCAAAAGTCTGTCGTATCAAACCGAAAGTGAAAGTAATAACCTGACTGGAGTAAGAACTCACTTACTTCGATGTCACAGTCCAGCTCGTTAGCCACTACGCAACGAAGAGTCCATCTAATACTTCTGAAATTAAGGTGAATGTTTTTTATATACATTCTGAGAATATTGAAATAAATGAGAAATGTTTTCTGGATTTATTGCTGAAATAGTCGCATTTTTTTACCAAATCTTACGAAGATGAAAGTTTTATTTTCATGCAACTTAACAAAAAATTTGCGATTATGTCTTTGCAAATGATAATATAAACAAGAAAATGTAAGTTTGGGTGTCTGTTCTTATCTTATTAAACCTCATATATCTGGACTTGTCTAAAACCCCAGTTCAAAAATCGATTCACTTTGATGTATGTATGTATGTATGTATGTATGTATGTATGTTGGTTGGTTGGATGTTTGGCATGTCAACCTTTGTAGGTTATTTAACGCCAAATCCATCTTATGTAAATAATCAGTTCTATTCAAAACAATTCAGTTTAGTATGAGTATACAGTTTAATACACAAAGTTAAATGTCAAAACAGTTTTATTTTAGATAATTCAGTTTCGCATAAGTACACAGTTTAGACGTCAAAACAGTTCTATTTCGAGCAATTCAGTTTCGCATAAGTACGCAGTTTAAATGTCAAAACAGTTCTATTTTAAACAATTCAATTTCGCATAAATACGCAGTTTAAATGCAAAAATCAGTATTGAGAAAGAAGCACGGTTTATTTCTATTTAACCCACTGATACGACCCTTATCAGGTGCTACTACTCCGGGTCGGAGTACACCTGGGAGCGATGGCAATAAAGGGGTACTCCGCATTCCCCAAAGCTCCAGCATTACTGGAACCTCACCATCAGATTGTTTAGTGTCCTATCCAGGACACTCGTTGGGGAGGGGTCTTACCCATCTGCAGAGGTGCAGTCGGTATATTCTACAGCTTCAGCTAACTGGGCAATGTATGTATGTATGTATGTATGAAATTTTAATATAATGTTGAGAGTAGTAGTGCGCTGATTATTAAAATTCTGCAATTTCAACCTGATCATTATTTATGTAGATAGGCTGTCGACTACAGAGGAATACCAACCATAGCTTTCTGTCATCCTTTTTTTTTTACTAAGATTCACCCAAAGCAATGGCTGATTGTTCACTATTTACTAAAGGGTTACGATGATATGCCATTGAGATGTGGTATACGAATAGGAATAATGATTAGAGATTATGGTTGATTGTAGTTGATTGAAAGTGGGAATGTGTCAATGGTCAAGGCGTGAAACGGGCATCTTAGGACCAATGAGATACTTATTGACCTTAGACTTGAAACGTTCAAGGTTATACCAATCGTGATGGGTACTTTTGGTACTTTTGGAGAACTCGGAGGTTGGAGGTCTAGTGGAGACCATCCAAACTACACGTATTACGTTCACTTTCGGGCAAATACCCTTGGGAAAGGTATGAACCCCCTTATTCTCCCTCCAGCTATGGGTAAATAGTAGGACGGACTAGGTTCTTCAGCCTTGGTGAGGCAACTAGTCTAGGAGAAGGAAAAACTCTGAATTCAAACCTGTTAAACTCCGCTTAAAAATTGACCTTGTGTCATATCCTGACCGAGCGGAGGGGTTGGTAAATAGTACCATCCAAACTACAGCATTATTGAGAACGGCCAGAATACTGAAATGAGTCCTGGGGACTTGAGGAGAGTCGCTGTCATCCAAACTCCAGTGAATAAACATCTGCAAAAACTGATGTGAAAAACTCTCAAGGAGTAAATAATAATAATAATAATAATAATAATAATAATAATAATAATAGAAAGAATGTGAAAAGAAGGATAAGTACCTGGACTTTGCTAGGGAATTGAAAAAAAACTGTGGAACATGCAGGTGACAATTATACCAATTGTATTTGGTGCGTTTGGAACAGTAACTAAAGGATTATTAAAGGGACTGGAGGACGTGGAAATTGGCGGATGGGTGGAGACCATCCAAACGACAGCATTATTGAGAATGGCCAGAATACTGAGAAGAGTCCTGGAGACTTGAGGAGACATGCTGTCACTCAGACTCCAGTGAAAAACCATCGGCTAACGCTGATGAGAAAAGCTCTAATGAGTGAATAATAATAATAATAATAACCTTTAGTAACCAATTATATCTTCCTTTAACTATTCTTAATATAAATAATTTGCAAACAGTTATATGATATTAAGTGTCCTTACATTACATTAAAGATTTGCGAGTAATTATATGATTTTAATTAATTAACTAATAATAATAATAATAAGTAAACAGTTATAGCTTCAATTTACCATTCTTAATACAAATAATTTGCCAACAGTTAAATAGTTTCAAGTATTCCAATTAAACATTAATAATTCTATTCAATAATAACTATCTGATAGCACACAGTAGAATGGTTTCAAGTATTCTCCTTCAGTACTAATAATTGTCAGATTTATTTTACCCATAGATAGTACCGAATCAGCTTATGTCACTCCTGGTCAGAGTGGACTTGGGCTTAATGGTAATGACGGAATACTCCCCATTTTTCAGAGCTCCAGAACTTATGAAGGTTAGTGTCATACCCACCAGTAGAAAATGCAGTCGGCGTATATCAACCCTTATCGAAAGAACTGAAGACGATTTAGTTGCTGATCACTAAAACACATTGTCGTCTGGTTTTGAATTTAGTACGGTTCTTCTTATTGACTGGTTACCAACCATGGCTAAAGAAATTAATATTTATAACTATTTTACACGAAACTGGAGGTGGGAGAGATGAATTACTGATGCCTGGGTATCACATTATTTGTGAATAATGCACAGGTGTATACCGTGAGGCTTCGAGAAATCATCATCATCATCATCATTATGTCATGCTGCTAGCATGGATATCCCTGACCCTCTCTCGCCACTTCTCCCTATTGTTCATCACCTCTGGCAGGTCTTCAGGGCTACATCACGTATCCTCATACGGCTGCTGAATGTATGTCCGTGCTGGTCATTCTGCTTTTGTCCGGCCATATGTGGGGGCCCATAGAAGTACATCACTTATGAGCTCGTCCCTGCTTCTCCACCTGTGTCCTGCATGTCTGGTTCATCTAACTTGGATAGTTTTCGTGATGGGAGGCAGGTGGCCGTATAGTTGGTGTCTTGTGGGGTGTTGCCGCCAGGACTTGCTCAATATTGCTCGCAGCATTCTTGTGTCAGTTTCAAGAACATTCAAGTACATTCTATTGTGTTATACTTTTCTAAATAATACGAGATTATTGACAAACTTGTCTCTTTAATAAAAAGAAATTAATGACGCTTTTGGTCTATAATCTTTTGCTCTGTTATTAGACGAAAATACAAATACAACTCCAAGCAAAATAATGGAATTAGGACACTTGGAAGATGTTCAATTTTTTTAATTTGGCATTAAATAAACCACTAACTCGTGAAATGCAAAACATTTTTATCTTTAATAAATGAGCATTTGGGCTTCATGAAATATTTGGTCCAGTCGGCTTGGGCTGTATAATACACTGACTGCATCTCTGCAGAGGGTAGATTTCCCCCCAACAAGTGTCCTGCATATGACACTAAACAATCTAATGGTGAAGCTGGAGCTTTGGGGATTGCAGAGTACCCCTTCATTGGCATTACTCCCAGGTCCATACAGACCTGGAGTGGTAACAACCTGATAGGGTCCTATCCATTGGTTAAAGAGAACTGTCTGATATTTAAACAAATGACTTATGCTAAACTGAATTGTTTGAAATAGAAATGTTTTTAAATTTAACTGTGAAGAAAAAATTTTGTTCTTAGGCTAAAAGGAATTGTATGGAATTTAACTGTTTGATCATCTAATTGTGTGTAAACAAATGCCTGATATTTAATTGAATTATTAATGATACCAAGCAATACTTGAAAATATCTAAATCTATGCGAACAAATGATTGACAATAAATAGAATTATTAGTATTAGTAGGAATATATCAAACCATGAAACTCTATGAAAAATAAAGGAGCTCAGGTTTCTTTAGAAATGTTATCTACAAAATGTGTTTAGAAATCAAATATTTGATCATATATGCATGAAAAGGATTTGGCATTAAATGACCAACAATGGTTGGTGTGGTATAAAACTGAACCGAACCAAATCACAAAATATTCCTTAAACAAACTAGTTTAAATTATTCAAATTTTATGGTATATTTTTCCTAAACGAAACAAGAAAAATATTATGGAATAAACCAATATCGTAAAAAATTATGGAATAAACCAATGCTGGAAAAAATATTATGGAATAACCCTGTGTTGGGGAAATAATTATGGAATAACCCTGTGTCAGGAATAAAATTATGGAATAAACCAAAGTTGTGGAGGAAACAATTATTGAATAAACCAATGTTGTGGAGGAAAAAATAATAGAATAACCTAATATTGAGGAAAAGATTTTGGAATAAACCAATGTTGAGGAAAAAATTTTGGAATAAACCAATGTTAAGGAAAGATTTGGGAATAAACCAATGTTGAGGAAAAATTTTTGGAATAAACCAATGTTGAGGAAAAGATTTTGGAATAAACCAATGTTGAGGAAAAAAATTTGGAATAAACCAATGTTGAGGAAAAGATTTTGGAATAAACCAATGTTGAGGAAAAGATTTTGGAATAAAGCAATGTTGAGGAAAAAATTTAGGAATAAACCAATGTTGAGGAAAAGATTTTGGAATAAGCCAATGTTGGGGAAAAATTATGGAATAAACCAAAATTGAGGAAAAAATTGTGAAATAACCCCATGTTGAGGAAAGAATTATGGAATAAACCAGTGTTGTAGAAAAATGGTAAATTTTCACCCTTTAACCAATCTTATTTTAACTAAAACTAAAAATCATATTCTACTTTTCTTTGGCTAGTACATGTAAACAGCTAGAAAAAATATCCGCCAAGAAGAAATTTTGAAGAAAACTCCAATATTTTAGAATCTAAGGAAAGGAATATATAAATTTAACGTAAAATAACCACCCATTTTCGGACCAGTAAGCATTACTGACGACCAGAGATAGCGGTAAAAGGGACGTGTAACCATTTTTTTGTTGAGTAATCAGATGGAGAGGGTGGAGATTTTTTTTTTTTGCTAAATAAAAAAAATGGTGCAAATAATACCGTGTAGGGGAATTTTTTTAAAAATTGGTGAAAAGATTTTTTTTTAAATGCCCTCGTTTCAGCAGAAAAAAAAGGAAACAAAACAAACTGTGTGGTGGTCTGGTTCGTCTAACTTGGATAGTTTTCGTGATGGGAAGCAGGTAGCCATATTGTTGGTGCCTTGTGGGGCAAGGGGGAGGTCCGGTAGGAACCGAGACTCGTGCTCTGCTGGACTCGGCCGGTCTTAGGTTCAAGAGGGGCAATTTTAACCAAATAACCTTGTCATACTTGGATTCACTAGATGTGTTATGAATCTAGCACGTATTTCTGTTCATAGTTTAAACAAGACCTGAGAGTCTATTATTTTGCTGTGTTATCAATGCTATTTAAACTGCATACTTATGCTAAACTGAATAGATTGAAATAGAATTATTTTAACATTTAGATTGCATACTTAAGCAAAACTAAATTTGAAATGGGACTCTTTTTGTATGCTAAACTGAATTGTTTGAAGTAGAAATGTTTTGACATTTGACTGAATGTAAATCAAAAACTAAACTTCTACTAAACTAAATTGTTTGAAATAGAACTGTTTTTGTATGAAAATGGATCTGGCATTAAATAACCTATAATGGTTGATATGCTATAAAACCAAACCAAACCAAACCTAAGTGAACAACTGTTGTATAATTTGGTGATATCAATACATATTCAAATACAATCAAATACATAGGCAACTCCGTTGTTCAGATATGAACGCATTTATTAACTTTTGACTTTGGTTCTTCGACACGAGGAGAGAGACACAATTTTTAAAAGTCTTTCGTAATCTTACTATGCTAACAACCACCCCAACGTTCGGCACATCTCGTAGTGTTTTAGATCTCAATTTATCTTCGCTGGCACGGACCAGAAAAATTCAACCGTATGCCTCAACGGTCGAAACCCCAATTACTCAACACCATGGCAGAGAACTCAATTATCTGCCCCAATGGCAGAAACTCAATTGTCTGCCTGCATGGTCCAATCTCCAATCCCCAACTGACGTGTTTTTTCAAAATCCTTAAATTCTCAGCCCAGCGCTTATGGGCAGGACGTCATCCACACTCTAGCTTCATTTCCTGTCTGGGGTTTATTATGACAATGGTGATTGCCATATCCTTTGCGCGTGAGCGTAAACTGTACCCAATGCTATACACCTGAACTCCTAACCCGAATAGTTTAAAGCCCAACCAAACTGGATGATAAAATATAATTAATGAAAAATGATTAATATAAAAAATCATTCCTTAATTATCATATTTACCAACCCCTCCGCTCGGGCAGGATATGACACAAGGTCAATTTTTAAGCGGAGTTTAACAGGTTTGAATTCAGAGTTTTCCTTCTCCTAGACTAGTCGCCTCACCAAGGCTGAAGAACCTAGTCTGTCCTACTATTTACCCATAGCTGGAGGGAGAATAATTGGATTCATACGTTTTCCAAGGGTATTAGTGCTATGTGAAATGCAATCAGTCTTGTCAAGGATTTGAACTCGCGTCCCCGTGTCCATTTCCTACGACGATAATCATAACAACACGGGCACCTCATTCCTTAATTATATAACACAACTTCTTAGTCAGCTCATCCACAATTTTTGACAAAGATAGTATATTGATACGAGTTTCGTCGTTATTAATTCGCAGAAAAATATTTTAAGTAAGTTAACAATTTATTATTAATTTGAAAGGGTTTCTTTATCATTCATCCAAACAAAAGAAAACAGCATTAGCGTGAATTGAACGTAAGCAGCTTCGATGGGGATTCGAACTCCTTTTCCGTGTCGATTGCCATTACGTCAGATATCTCTCCTTTGGTTTGGATATTATCCGGATAGTACTGTGAAAAGTAGAGATAAAACAAAAAAGGGTTGTGGAGTCGTGTCTCCTCGAGTAAAGATATCAATACTTTAACTATCAAAGCTCGTCTCTTTGACTTTGAGATTACACGAGGGTCATGAGGAAAAGTCTCATTAGGCCGCCATCCATCCTTGCTACCAAGGCAAGTAGGGCAAACCAAGGGCTAAAAGATAAGAGGGTAAGACTTAGTTCAAAGCAGTATTCTAGATAAAAAAAAAAAAAAAAACTTTTAAAAAAGGCTGCCACACACCATGCAGCCCCATAGTTTGACATGCTCACATACTGACCCTACTCACATCCACTCATACACCCACAAACTTTGACTAAACACGATGATTACATGTACACATATATTCTCACTGGTCACACGCAAGTACGCGTTGTTGGCACACACATATACAATTATGTTAACATTCTTATTCCATTAAACCACTCCCAAAACACACCCGCATACACGTTCATAATTGTAAAAACGTATATGCTCCCCTCTCTCTCTATATATATATACATATATATCTCTTTCTTGCTTTCTCTCTCTCTCTCTCTCTCATACACTCACTTACACACGCTCAGGTTTACATGTTCATACAATCTAATCAACTCCTCCCTCATTGACGCTCATAAATGCTGATCACACACACACACACATATATACAGCTCGCACATACATACACGGGGATGACATACACATAAATATACGTATACGTGTTCGTGCACCAACAAGCCGATCCCAACGTTGTACATATCAAAACCAAAAATATTCATATGCACACTAACAACACGTTCACATGCACAAAGCTGAATCTCTTTCTCCCTCTCTTCCTCCCCTCTCTCTCTCTCTCTCATAAAAGCACATACACACACATTGACACACAAATACACAAACCTGAAACTCACTCTCCCTCTCTCTCCCCTATCTCTCTCTCCTCTCTCTCTCTTTTTCTCTCTCTTCCCCCTCTCTCTCATAAAAACACATACACATACATAGACACAAATACACAAAGCTGAATCTCTCTCTCTCTCTCTCTCTCTCTCCTCTCTCTCTCTATCTCTCTCTTCCCCCCTCTCTCTCATAGAAACACATACACACACATAGACACACAAATACACAGAGTTGAATCTCACTCTCCCTCACTCTCCCCTATCTCTCTCCTCTCTCTATCTCTCTCATAAAAACACATACACACACATAGACACACAAATACACAAACCTGAATCTCACTCTCCCTCTTTCTCCCCCTATCTTTCTCTTCTCTCTCTCTCTTTCTCTCTATCTCTCTCTCTCTCTCTTCCCCCTCTCCCTCTCACAAAACACATGCATACACACATACATAGACACACAAATACACAAAGCTGAATCTCTCTCTCTCTCTCTCTCTCTCTCTCCCCCGATCTTTCTCTTCTCTCTCTCTCTTTCTCTCTCTCTCTCTCTCTCTTCCCCCTCTCTCTCACAAAACACATGCATACACACATACATAGACACACAAATACACAAAGCTGAATCTCTCTCTCTCTCTCTCTCTCATATGTGCACATACACACACATACACATAGACATACAAATACACACACACACGCAAATGAATACACTCATACACACACAAATGAACACGCACACAAACCTATGTACACATGCTCACACACACACACAAATACACACACAAGCACATACAGACAAATACCCACACATATACATAGACACACAAACACACACACACAGACACACACACACACACACACACACACAAAGGAATACACTCATACACACTCAAATAAACACACACACACATACACACACACGTATGTACAAATGCACACATAAAAATAAGCATACACAAATATTCGCATACATATACACACAAATACATATACACAAATATAAACACACACACGCACACACATATCCTGACTTGAAAAACGAGTTATGTACACATACACTGAACATATCCTTCAATGCACCTTGTCAGTAGCGTCTAGAATAAGCTAAATCCCCCCACTAACAATACAACAGTTTCCACCATAAACATATCTTGAGAATAATCCATTAGAGCATCAAATGGAGAGGCAGATCTGGAAGCCAAGAGAATGTAAAATCACCTTTTCATTCCCACTACTTCCAGGTCCACTCTGACTCAGATTTGTAATTCCTCTTAGGTTTTTGTCATGGGTCAAATAGATCTGTTTTAAAATTACGTTTAGTATAAGTACACTGTTTCGTTCTATTTGACCCATAGATAAGACCCTGTCAGGTGCTACCTCTCCGGGCCAGAGTGGACCTTGGAGCAACAGCAATAAAGCGGTACTCCGCATTCCCCAAAGCTCCAGCTGTAACACTATGTAGGAGGTCCGCCAAGCAGACGATCCTTGTGTCTGTTTTGGCACGAAACCAGGCAAAGAGTTTGGACTCGAGATCTCGACGTGACCGGAAGTGGGTAAGGGAACGAGAGAGAAGTTGGACAAAGGAACGCATAGAAGGCAGTTGGCTAAGGGTGACGCGAGTGGCCAGTCGATACCGGACAGCAGAAGTGACCAGTCGGCATGAGTGAATCCAGTACCAGTGAGGGAAGGCCGGTCAAGATGGGTTGGTATTCCTACTAGCTTTGTAGAAATTTCGCTAGAAATCCACGCTAGCGTTAGTCTACATATGCACAAGGAAATGCAATGTTACATAACTCCTCTCTTGCACTTTGAGCTAACCCATGCATATTGTTCGTTTGTTCTCTTTCCTACCACTCCCTTGATTGTATATCTTGTAGCTATGAAGAAATGTGTGATACCCCTATCGGAACCACTAGTTGATCACCGGCCAAGAAGTGAAATGGTTAAGAAGTTGACGTATTCGGGGGCCGAGGGGGTATCGTCACATTGCATTACTAGAGTTTTATCATCACATTGTTTAGTGTCATATCCTGGACACTTGTTGTGGGAGTGCTACCCCTCTGCAGAGAAGCGGTCGGCGTATTCTACAGCCCCAGCTGACTGGACAAAATATTTTACTTAGTGTTATAACTTTTAGTTATTTGAAACACTATAATTGCCTTTAAATTATTTGTGTAAGATAAGAATACTTGAACACTTTTAGGAGGTGCTTGTGGTGCAGTGGATATCGTCGAAGGAAATAAATACGGTGACCCGAGTTTAAATCGTGGACGAGGTCGTTTATATTTCACATAGTGCGAATACCTTTGGAAAAAGTTATGAATCCAGCTATTCTCCATCCTGCTATGGGTAAAATAGTAGGGCAGACTGAGCTCTTTCTTGTTGGTGTGGTAACCGGTCTAGGAGAAGGAAAACTCTGAATTCAAATCTGTTAAACTCCTCTTAAATTTGACCTTGTGTCGTATGCTGTTCATGGGGGAGGGGTTGATAAATACATATTTGAAAAAAATATGTGTTCACACAACGGCTTTTTAATAATTAGGAATAAGTACTATAGCTGTATAAGTTTTTAAAAATCACTTTAGAATATTCATATTGGACAAGGGTGTAATGGTTAAAGCGCTGGACTGCGGAATTGTAGTAAGCGAGTTCGTACTCCGCTCGCGCTATTACGTTCACTTTCGGACAGATACCCTAGGTAAAGGCATGAACCCCCTTATCCTCCCAGCTATGGGTTAAATAGCATCATTGGTGTTCTTCTAAAAGGATGGATTTGGCATTAAATAACCCACGAAAGTTGATATGCCATAAAAAAAAAACAACCAAACCATCTTATTGGACAGGAATACTTGAGTCCATATAACTGTATAAAATTAATAGTTTTATGAATGGCTATTCAAATTATAATTTCTTAAGGAATTGACTCAGCGAGCCGAGTTCAAATTCTGGACGAAGGTGTTCACATTTCATTTTGTGCTAATCACCTTGTGAAAAACATGAATCCACCCCCCACACACACACCAGGTTATGACTTGAAAGTATTATCCTTGGTACTGTTATATTTTGACCTTCGACCCAGCCCAAAAATGCTATTCCAAGGTGATGCACCGGAAGGAAATGACACATTCCAATGGCCAGTAATCGAAAGAGATCGCCTGGGCGGATTAAGGCTTATAATATGGGACAAGGGGAATGTCCCACGGTGCCACTACAGTGATGCACCGGAAGAGAGTTACCTGTGAACTGCATGACAGTTATTTCTGCTAGATGACGATTAAACATTCGATTTCAAAGATCCAGTGGGCGATCGTGTGGGCGTAGAATTATTATTTAACTCAGTTGAGTTCGGGGTGCCAAAGGAGTTGCCAGTAGAATTCCAGACTGTTGGAGACGAGTTGTGGTAGGGAAAGCCACACCCGACCGAGGGGCCCTCGGAAACCCCCGATGGAGTTTGGGGTCCAGTGAAGATGCCGATAAGATGCCATAAAGAAAGCCAGCATCCAGCAGTGGACCCGAAGACCTCTGGTTGAGCATCTAAGAGAACAAGAAAGACACAACGTGACGGTCATAAGTAGTGGAGGTCAAAATATGAAGTTTATGTTCGGTCTTCAGCACCCTCTCACATGCAACCCTTGAACAATCCTTTCGAACCCTTGCAATAAAATGAGAAGTAAATATATTTGTAAAGAAGTCTTCTTGCGTCGTTTATTACTGCGTCTGTTATCATTGCGTAGGTATGTATCCAGTATATATATGTATACAACAGTACGGCAACCACTGAAAAGGAAAACTGAATTCAAACTAGTTGAAAAATTCCCTTTTTTGTCGCATCCGTATTGTGGTTAAGGGAATCTGTAAATGTATATTGAAACAATTCACTGTTTACAAATAATTATAATTAGTTTTTTGAAAACATATAATTGCAGCCAAAAAACATCTCTGACTTTGGGTAAGATTCTTTGTCGCCATTTTGGTCTTCTGCTCACAGTATCAAGTGTTGATAATCCAAAATATACGACATCCTGACAGAAAATTCAACCAGCAATTGAGTATTTTGTTATATCGATCACCCCACGTACGCATGACTGGAGCACAAGGTTTGTTTAGTGTGGAAACCTGGCGCAGGACCGTAGCCCACACACGTCCTTGGTTGCCCGTGGATCTCCTCAAAAAAGAGGCACCTCAGTCGCCAGGCGATAAACTTAGCCTCTACGAAGAGGGTAAAAGCTTCGGAGACAACCCCCATGAGGCTTATGGTTTTACCATGAGGTGCACCTGACCGAATCCATGCAGCAGAAAGACACGGTCGGCCAAAATGAGCCTCGGCCTAGCAGATACCTCAGGATTTGAGTATCTGAGTAATTGAGGATGATCGCAACTGATTTTAAATGCTTTCAGTTCTCGTCTCCGATTAGCAAATTTTTACCGGAAGTGCCTGTTGCTGGCGGTAAGTTTATAAATCGGAATGACAATCCTTAGGACAGCTTATACCTAAAATAGTCCAACACATTGACAGCTCGGTCAGTGGAGAAAAGAATATGTCCACCTGTAGAGGATTAAGACACCCATTCAAAAAAGGGGTCCTCAGTACAACACAAAACTACATCTGATGGTGAGGCTCCTATCCTGGAGGTCTGGGGAGTGTATAGTACCTCTTCATTGCCGTTTCTCCCGAGTCAACTTTGACTTGTAGTAGTTGTACCTGTCTTATCTAAGTGATCTATGGAACCCTAACAGATGGATCTGTTTAAAAATCAAAAATATTCGATAGGATCTGGTGTTTAAAAAGACCTTAAGAAAGAGCCACACAGAAACTACACAACCTTTACACAAAAAGTAAATATTAACAAAGAATGAAAGTGATTGCTTACCTCTAGGAATATAATAACCGTAAACGAGCTGACATGCCATTAAAATGTTGGTTAGTTGGGGTTTATGGCATATCAACCATTGTTGGTTATTTGATGACAAATCCTCTTCATACATGTATATTAAATATATATGATTAGGTTTGGTTGGGTTTGGTTGGTTTTATGGCATATCGATCATTTTAAGTTATTTAAAGCCAAATTCTGTTTATATATATATATATATATATATATATATATATATATATATATATATATGTGATTTGGTTTGGTTGGGTTTATGGCATATCAACCATTGTAGGTTATTTAAAGCCAAATCCTGTTTATACTTATATATTAAGTATATATGATTTGGTTTGGTTTGGTTTTATGCCACATCAACCATTGTAGGTTAATGCCAAATCCAGTTTATACATATACATTAAATATATATGATTTGCTAATAGTTCGTACGTAACATTTTTAACAAGCCCGAGCTGATTTGTTTGAATAGTATTATATGATCTCAAGTTAACACTCATAGTTTTATTTGCACACAGCAAAATGTTTTCAAGTTTTGTAAAGTGACACGAACATATTGATTTAACTGCCATTTGTTTACAGACGGTCAAATGATCAAGCAGTTCTTTTTGACCCATAGATGAGACCCTAACTGATACTACCATTTTAGGCCACTCTCGGAGTAATGACAGTAAAGGGGTACCCTATATTCTCCAAAAATTCCAAGACTGGAATATCACAGTTCGATGGTTTAGTGACATATCCAGGACACCATGCCGTTAAAATCAATCAATTAATCACTGACTTCGACATTAGATAACCCACTGTGTGTTGACGTAGCGTAAGACAACCAACAAACCAACCAACCAACCCCCATTTATCTTAATCACACACACACATATATACTCGCTGATCGTATATAGGCATGCATACTTATCGTACACACATACGCGCTAACCTCTTACGGTTATACATATTAATCAGAAACACATAGATACTAACCACACACACACACACACACACACATATATATATATATATATCACATTAATTGTTTTTTTTCTCTTGTCGGCTGGGTCTAGCTGATAACTGTGGTTAATCACCGATATCTAGAAACAAGATATGATAAGATTTGAAGGAGAGAGTGTAAACCTGTTTGTAAGCTTATAGGGTTGGAGGGTGAAGAGAGACCGTCAGTTTTAAAGTGACTACAGTGGGTGGTCATTCAAGTCCACATAGAAAGAAGCCCAGTCGCGTATCAAGTTCAAAATGCACTGAATAATGACGACTTCCACTCCCTACAGATACCCACTTGTTAATCACAATCGACAAGATAAGATCATTAGATTTTTAAAAAAAATTTTTTTAAAAGAACCTTGGCTATTCGTGGTTGGGTAGAATAATTAACAAGCGTAGACATGTCCAGCTGGCGTTTGAGAGGGTAACTATATTAATTAAAAAAAGTCATCTTGATTGTTTTTAGATGTCGTTGAGGATTTACTGGATGAGAGTTGACATCAATTAAAAACCAAATACAGTAAACACATCACTTAGCGCCGAGTTTAGACAAAACATCAAATGATAAACGACTTAACATCAATATTTAAAGTGCAAAGTACAACAAACCACCAACCCCCGGCTGAATTAAAACAGGACCAGATTCTTTTTATAAGACACCAAATGGCGTCCGACAGTCCGTCAGTCCATACAACTAAGGCTCTGTTGTTTCCGGTTCGATTTCACACAAACATTCATTAATAGTTAGGGTCATCCTCGCAAAGAGTTAAAAAATTAGAGAGAGATCACCCACTCCATCTTTTTAGATCTTATTTTTCTTCTCGCTATGCATAGAGATATCTAGCTCAGACTGTTCAATCGAATGGAGCTCTCCCACTCCCTCTCTGTAGGTTTTACTGTTCCTCACAATATCAAAAGAAATCAAGCTCACAAGGCTCAATCGACAGGATCTCTCCGACTTCCTCTCTGTAGGTCTAACTCTTCCTCTCAATATAAAGAGATATCTAACTCGCACTGTTCAATCGACATGATCTCTCCCACTTTCTCTTTGCATCTGACAGTTCCTTTAGATATAGGGTGATCTAGCTCACACTGCTCAATCGACAGGATCTCTCCGAGTCTCTCTCTTTCTCTCTCTCTCTCTCTCTCAGAATCTCTCCCACTCCTTCTCATTAGATCATACCGTTCTTTTCAATATAGATATACCTAGTTCTCACAGCTCAATCGATAGGACCGCTTCCACTTCCTCTCTTTAGGTCTTTCTCTTCCTCACAATATAGAAAAAGATCTAGCTTACACTGTTCAATCCACAGGATCTCTCTCTCTCTCTCTCTCTCTCTCTCTCTCTCTCTCTCTCTCTCTCTCTATCTATCTATCTATCTATCAGCGTCATACTGTTCCGATCCATATATATCTTCATCATCAAGTCGTGCCGCTAGCACGGATATCCCTGACCCTCTCTCGCCGCTTTTCCCTATCGTTCTTCTCTTCTGGCAGGTCTTCCGGGCTACATCCCGTATCCTCACATAGCTGCTGTAAGTATGTTCTAGCTGGTCGTCCTGCTTTTGCTCGGCCATATGTGGGGGTCCATAGGAGTACATCACTTATGAGCTCGTCCCTGCTTCTCCAGCAGTGTCCTACATGTCTAGTTCGTCTAATTTGGATAGTTTTCATGATGGGAGGCAGGTGGCCGTATAGTTGGTCCCTTGTGGGGTGTTGCCACCAGGACTTATTCAATATTGCTCGCAATCAACAGGATCTCCATCTTCCTCTCTTTAGATCTTACCGTTCTTTTCAGTATAGAAATATTTATCTCAGAGCGCTCAATAGACGATCACTCTCACTTCCTCACTTACTGACCCTCTCAACGTAAAAGGTAATCACATACATTTCTATAATTCCCAGTGACAATGCAATAGAGACAGTGTTATATTTTGACCTTCGACCCGGCCCAAAAATACTATTCCAAGGTAATACACCGGAAGGAAGTGACACATTCCAACGGCCAGTAATCGAAAGAGATCGCGTGGGCGGATTAAGGCTTATGATATGGGACAAGGTGAAGGTCCCATTGTGCCATTTCAGTCATGCACCAGAAGAGAGTAACCTCTGAACTGCATGACAGTTATTTCCGCTTGATGACGATTAAACATTCGATTTCAAAGATCCAGTAGGCGATCTTGTGGGCGTTGAGTTATTATTCAACTCAGTTGAGTTTGGGTCCCAGAGCAGTTGCCAGCAGACTCCCAGAGAGTTAGAGACGAGATGTGGTAGGGAAAGCCACACCCGACCGAGGGGGCCCTCGGAAAGCCCCGATGGAGTAGACCCCAACATCAGGAGAACAATAAAGACACAACGTGACGGTCATAACAGTGGAGTCAAAATATGAAGTTTATGTTCAGTCTCCAGCACCCTCTCACATGCTAACCTTTCGAACCCTTGCAATAAAGTGAGAGGTAAATATAATTGTAAAGAAGTTTTCCTGCGTTTTCATTCTTGTGTCTTCTTTCCTGCGTTTTCCCTCTTGCGTCCTTTATTACTGTGTCTGTTATCATTGCGTCAGTATGTATCTAGTATATATATGTATGCAACAACAGTTCCTAATCGGTTTGGGAACGACTGCAAACAAAGCACTGGGACAAACTCTTTCCAGACTGGTGTCTAACTATAACGAAACTTTTCACATGGCCAGCTCTAAGTAGGCCATGATCAAAACTGTGCTATAAATCCCTAAATGTCTCTCTGGCCCTACATCTAATGCTCTGGTGTTTTCAGTCCGATTTTAAGCAAATTTTCAGAAATCGTTCAGTGTTATATTTACAAAGATTTAAAACTATATAGAGAGATCGAGCTCAGATCCGTTTTTTGACAGAATTTGTCACCCACCCGCCTTCTCCATGTTATACAAGGAGTAGCATGGGGCTATCGTACTAGACTGCAATATTGCAGTAAGCTAGTTCGATCTCCAGTCGTGCCATTACGTTCACTTTCGGTCTAATACCCTTGTGAAAAGTACAACATCCCTTATCCCCGGCTATTGATTAAATAGAACCACTGATGATCTTCTACAAGGATGGATTTGGCATTAGATAACCTACGAAGGTTGATAACCCATTAAACAAAGAAACAAAATAAAACTTTTTACTACAATGACTGACTGTTCATATCCATCCCAGTCTGTTCAAATCTCTCTATCTAAATGTGCCACTATCTCCTTATACAGGACATTGGCATAATGGTCAGAGTGTTCGCCAATAGCCCAGGAGACCTGGGTTCAATCCCAGGTTGAGTCATACCAAAGACTCAAAAAGTGGTACTTGATGCTACCTTGCTTAACACTCAGCATTATAAGGTAAAGATCAAGGGTAAAGTGGAGCCATCCAGGGAAAGGAGTTGCGCCCTCCCCTATACCTTTGCGTAGTAGCTATCGAAAAAGGAGCCTTTGGGTCACCCTCGACAACGGTCGCCAACTTTATTTTACTCAACGAAGGTTGATATGCCGCTATTTTGTGATGCGTATATTAAGTAACCAAAATAGTACAAGCTATGAGAGGTACCCGATGTGGTTGGTAGTATGGTGGTGGTAGTTGGTGCGCTGACTCCTAGTACATTGCTTCACTCTGTGTATGTGATTTGAACGCCGCACCGATGAAAATGCAACATAGTCTAATCTAGAAATGTATTCTTAGCGAGTTTGAACTGGGCCATAACACCGCCGCGGAAGCAATCAAAAGCATTTATTGTATGAGATGTGAAGGCGCAGTTGATACACAATACAATAAACTGACAACTATTTACCTCTGTCTCCCACCAGACAGGACTTGACACAAGGTCAATGACCCAAAGGTCGATTACAGTGAGGATTTAGGGGAGGGGAAGGTTAGGAACGAGCAAAGGCTTGAGCCCTGCTAGACTATGCTGCTCATCGGTTCACTTAGTCCAATGTGGGTCTGATGAGCCTATTTGGACTCGGACCTAAATCTTGGCCCAGGCACGTATGCCTGATTATAGCTTAAACTTGACAGCAAGGTCCAGTGCAATACAAGGGTGACAAAGGTGTCCATGATGCAGGTCACTCACCCGAAGGTGGCCCAGCCGAAGTCGGAGGCCTTTTGGCCTCAAGTCTGCGATGGAACTTTGATCGTCCAGCATGGATGCCTGACAGCGGAAAAACCTCTGCACGAAGCAAAGGTTCGTCGAGCTTTCACCCCCTTTCACAATAAACAGACAGTTCAAGAAATTTGCACGAACCAAGAAGGTTGCACAAATCAGACAAGGTCAGCAAGGCCTAAGACCTGGAAATCTTGACCATAGAGACAAATATGGCGAGTAGCACTCAGAGAGAATCAGAAGAGCTCTAGGGTTGTTCGTCACCTTCATAACCTCGGCAAAAAGTATTCGGAGCAGCTGAACTGGGTCTCACATAATACCAAAATATTGCGAAACTATTGACTCGTGCTCATATTTCTATTTTTCCCAGTAAGAAAATGTTTCCCTTTAACAGGCAATGAAGACAGTTCCAAGTCGGTTTTCGAATGACTGTGAACAAAGTGAAAAATAATTAGGGTGATTTTCAATTATATTAATTAGTTTATTCGTTCAGTTAAATTGTAAGTTAGCTAAGGACTTTAAATGTAAGTGTTGTTCTTCGCATAGATCATACACGTGCACAGGTGGTGACTAGGTTTAACTCTACACGTCAAACTAACGTTGAGGAATACAGTATATGGATAATAAACAAACCAAGGCTTATCAACTGGCATGGGAAAATTAAGGTTTGTTTGTTTATTTGTTCGGTTTTTATGGCATATCAACCTTTGTAGGTTATTTAATGCCAAATCCATTTTTATACAATTAAACAATTCTATTTGAAACAATTCAGTTTAGCATAAGTACACAGTTCAAATGTCAAAAACACTTCTATTTTAAACACTTCAGTTTAGCATAAATAAACTGTTTAGTTCTATTTGACCCATAGACAAACCCCTATCAGGTGCTACCACTTCGGGGCCAGAGTGGACCAAAGAGCGATGGCAATAAAGGGGTACTCTGCATTCCCCAAAGCTTTAGCATTACTGGAACCTCGCTATCAGATTATTTAGGGTCAATACAGGACACTCGTTGGTGAGGGTCTTAACCCTCTGCAGAGAAGCAGTCGATGTATTCTACTGTCCGAGCCGATTTGGCAAATAAGGTTTTCTGACACTTGTGATTGTTATAGAAAGTATTTTGCAATAAATAATGAGATAGATTATATATAAAAATTGGAGTATTAGAAAATTTGGGGGAGTTGAATTTTGAAACCCAAAGAGAGAAGTTGGGGTTTAGACGTTGGTGAGAGACGAGGTGCTGCAAAGAAGATACGTTGATAAACCCTAACAAGATCTTCTCTCTCTCCCTTGTGTTTGCGTTTACTGCTTTGAAATTGTAATTTACAAAGCTCTTTGCTTCTATGTGGCACAAGGCCGAATGAATGGGGCGCCCAATGAGACTCGAACTCACTCGTGTAGGTTTGCTAGTCTAGCTTGCTAACCGTTACACCACCAGAGGTGCCCTTAATTTACAAAGCTCTTTGATTCGATGTGGCACAAGGCCGAATGAATGGGGCGCCCAATGAGATTCGAACTCACTTGTGTAGGTTTTCTGGGCTGCTTTGAAATTGTACCCGTCTGAATAAAGCAGTTTCGTATCTGAATAACATGAGTCGCCTGTTATTTTTTAATTGAAATATTCAACATAGTCCATCGTATTACAAACTCTGTCCTCAGCTGACGTCTACCAATAAAGTAGATTCACATAACCAAATCTGAGTTCACCATCATCATCATCATGTCACTCTGCTAGCACTGATTTGCATGACTCTTGCCATTCGTCCCTATCATCTATCGCTTCTGGCAGGTCTTCTAGATTACTGAGTTACCAAGACGAAAATCTCTTGATTCAGTCAATGTCCATCTGTCCGAAATCTAAGGCTCTTTTATTTCTGGCTTGATTTTAATCAAACTCTCTGAAATCGTTAAGGTCATTACTAAAATGATTTTAAACGATACTTAAACATCTGATTCAGATATTTTTGTTGGGTGGGGGCTGTCTGTCTCTTACCCTTCCGGTGTAGCTTACTTTCCCCATATTGTAAAAGGTTGTCTGTCCCAAATATTATAATCGTTCCTAGAGAGAAACTCACAACGGAAATAGTTTGCAGTTTCCAGTCGATTTGGTAATGACTGGAAACAAAGCGGATCGAGACAAACTTTATGAAACCAAGAAGCAGAGTTGGAAATCCTTAGAGACTAGGAATTCTCATTCAAGGACCAAAGAAGAAAAAGAATGCATACATTATAGGCAATGTGGCCCATCCAGACGTTCTTGCATGATGTAAATATCTGTGATATCAGATTCTGAAAGTGACTTGAATGTATTGTTTATGATTTTATTATGGAAATATACAGCAGGTTATTTTATCATAGAAATATTTGTAAAGTAAAGTAGGCAACCTTAGTCGAGGGTGACCCGAAGGCTC
The DNA here is from genome assembly GCA_963585895.1 of Sepioteuthis lessoniana. Lineage (NCBI taxonomy): Eukaryota > Metazoa > Mollusca > Cephalopoda > Myopsida > Loliginidae > Sepioteuthis > Sepioteuthis lessoniana. The sequence continues at coordinate 20,932,638 of OY757927.1, read as the reverse complement.
CCTTTTCAATAGCTACTACACCGAGGTGTAGGGTAGGGCATAACTCCATTCCCTGGATTGTTCCACTTTACCCTTGATCCTTACCTTATAATGCTGAGTGTTAAGCAAGGCGGTATCAAGTAGTATTTTTTGAGTCTTTGGTATGGTTCGACCTGGAATTGAAGCCATTACAAGTTATTTTACAATAAAAATGAACTAAAAGTTATTTTACTATAGAAATATATTTTAAGTCACTTTACTATAAAAATATATATAAAATTATTTTACAATAGAAATGTTTCTTACGTATTAAAATTAAGAAACAGATTCGAAACACTACAAGAAAAGACCGAAAAAAGGACACCAAACGACGAATATGAAAATTTCGTCAATGCACACCTCGAGGCAGCAGCGAAATGCATTCCAACAAAACTCAAAAGTAAATATAGAGTCCCATGGGAAACTTTAGCGGTGAGAGAAAAACGTGCGCTAGTGAAAACAGCGTCCAAAAACTATCGAAAAAACCCAACAAACACAAATGCCTTAAAACTAAAAACGGCACGATATCAATTAGCAGGCATATATATAAAGGAACAGACAGAATACATTCAAAATCAGATAGATAAGATTAGAGACTCGGTGGAAGATAGATAATCTAGGATAGCCTGGCAAACAATAAACGAAGTGAGTAGAAGAAAGAACACAGCCAAAGCAAAACTGAAAGCAGCAAACCAACAAGAAAGAATAAAACTGTGGAAACAGCACTTCGAAAACTTACTAGGAAACCCACCGAAAATAACACATGAACCAATCACCAGAATAATTAGCAAACAATTAGACATTAAACTAGGACCGTTCACACAAGAAGAACTCGACTCGGTTCTCAGAAAAATTAAAAATAGGAAAGCTGCTGGGCTGGACGAAATTCCCCTGGATATATGGAAGACCAGACAATTCGACGACATACTGCTCCGACACTGCAACGCAGTATACAATCAAAATCCGATAGATAGATGGATGAAGGGATGCATACTCCCCTTCCCTAAAAAGGGGGACCTCGGATTAGCCAAAAACTACCGAGGCATAACACTTACATCCATAGCAGCCAAAATCTACAATGCCCTACTACGAAACCGCATAGAACCCAAAATCGACAACATACTTAGAAAAAACCAAAAGGGCTTCCGAAGAAATAGATCCACGACCTTACAAATATTAACCATCCGTAGAATCCTTGAAGGTGTACGGGCAAAAAACCTACAAGCGACATTAATATTTGTTGACTTTACCAAGGCTTTCGATTCCATTCACAGAGGAAAGATGGAACAAATCCTACTAGCGTACGGCATACCTAAAGAAACCGTAGCGGCAATAACGATTCTCTATAGAAACACTAAAGTAAAAGTACGATCACCAGATGGAGACACAGAATACTTCGACATTGTAGCAGGAGTACTACAAGGGGACACGCTGGCTCCGTGCCTCTTTATCATTTGTCTAGATTACGTACTTAGAACATCGATTGACAAAATCAAAGAGAATGGCTTCGAATTGACGAAGAAAAGAAGCAGAGGTACCCCGCAACAACAATTACCGACGCCGACTACGCCGATGACATAGCGATACTGACAAATACACCCGACCAAGCCGAAACACTACTGCATAGTTTGGAACGAGCAGCAGCAAGCATGGGCCTCTACGTTAATGCACACAAAACGGAATATATTTGCTATAATCAAACGGGGGACATCTCCACTCTAGAAGGAACCCCTCTTAAACTAGTAGACAAATTCACTTACCTTGGAAGCAGCGTCGAATCAACCGAAAAGGACATCGAAACGAGGTTAACGAAAGCATGGACAGCTATCAATAGGCTATCGATTATATGGAAATCAGACCTAACCGATAAAATGAAACGCAGTTTCTTCCAGGCAGCAGTCACATCGATACAGCTATATGGCTGCACTACATGGACGCTAACAAAACGGCTGGAGAAGAGGCTAGACGGCAATTACACAAGAATGCTACGTGCAATCTTAAACAAGTCCTGGCGGCAACACCCCACAAGACACCAACTGTACGGCCACCTGCCCCCTATCACGAAAACTATTCAAGTTAAACGAACCAGACATGCAGGACACTGCTGGAGAAGCAGGGACGAACTCATAAGAGATGTACTCTTATGGACCCCCACACATGGCTGTGCAAAAGCAGGACGACCAGCACGAACGTACATTCAGCAGCTATGTGAGGATACGGGATGTTGTCCTGAAGACCTACCTAGGGCGATGAACGATAGGGAGGAGTGGCGAGAGAGAGTCAGGGATATCCGTGCTACTAGCGTGAGATGATGATGATGATGATAGAAATGTATTACAAATCATTTTACAATAAAAATGTTTTGCAAATTATTTTACTATTGAAATGTATTGTTACTTTGCCATAAAAATTTATTTCAAGTTATTTTACTAGAGAAATGTATTGCAAGTTATATTACTCAAGAAATTAATTGTAATGTAATGATATTACAAATTATTTTGCTATAAAAATGCATTTCAAGTTATTTTACTATCATCATCATATCATCATCATCATATCGCGCTGGTAGCGCGGATATCCCTGACCCTCTCTCGCCACTCCTCCCCATCGTTCATCGCCCTAGGCAGGTCTTCAGGACAACATCCCGCATCCTCACATAGCCGCTGAATGTACGCTCGAGCTGGTCGTCCTGCTCCTGCGCGGCTATGTGTGGGGATCCATAAGAGTACATCTCCTATGAGTTCATCTCTGCTTCTCCAGCAGTGTCCTGTACTAAAAGATATTTTACTATAGAAATGAAATGAATATGCAAGTATAAATAAATGAAAGACTAATTCAAAGTATTAAAATAATAATGATCATGTTAAAACCGGAATGTAATACGGTAAGTCCAACTAGTTTAGATAATTGCTATTGATGGACTATTGCCCCTGTGATAGATAGATAGATAGATAGATAGATAGTGAAGAGACTAGATTGGAAAGGAGAGAGATAGATGTAAGCACTGTGATAGCTAGCTAGCTAGCTAGCTAGATAGATAGATAGATAGATAGATAGATAGATAGATAGATAAGAAGAGCGAGAGCGATGTGAGCAATGAGATAGATAGATAGATAGATAGATAGTGAAGAGACCAGATTGGAAAGGAGAGAGATAGATGTAAGCACTGTGATAGCTAGCTAGCTAGCTAGCTAGATAGATAGATAGATAGATAGAGAAGAAGAGCGAGAGCGATGTGAGCAATGAGATAGATAGATAGATAGATAGATAGATAGATAGATAGATAGATAGATAGTGAAGAGACTAGATTGGAAAGGAGAGAGATAGATGTAAGCACTGTGATAGCTAGCTAGCTAGCTAGATAGATAGATAGATAGATAGAGAAGAAGAGCGAGAGCGATGTGAGCAATGAGATAGATAGATAGATAGATAGATAAGAAGAGCGAGAGCGATGTGAGCAATGAGATAGATAGATAGATAGATAGATAGATAGATAGATAGATAGATAGATAGATAGATAGATAGTGAAGAGACCAGATTGGAAAGGAGAGAGATAGATGTAAGCACTGTGATAGCTCGCTAGCTAGCTAGCTAGATAGATAGATAGATAAGAAGAGCGAGAGCGATGTGAGCAATGAGATAGATAGATAGATAGATAGATAGATAGATAGTGAAGATACTAGATTGGAAAGGAGAGAGAGAGAGCGAAGTGAGCACATTGTGATAGATATATAGATAGATAGATAGGAGAATTAATAAAATAAGATTCTTGAAAATCTTGCTAATTCTTGATACAGAATTAATCAAACGAGGAAAGAAGTTAATTTTATGTAATTTCTTTTTCAATCTAATTTTATTGATCCAAGCGGCTTGCAAAGATTTCTCTTTAATAAACAAAATAAACACTCCGACTTTTAGATTTTTAACTTTGAGGATAGAAATATTCCTAAGAGTTGAAAAACTTACAAAACACAAAGTTTGGCCAGAAAATTCTGATTTCAAATGACTGTGAATACAAATCTATATGAAATATGATTAACCCTTTTTCTTTAATTTCCTTTCTTAAGTACTGTCAATGGTATCAGTTCTTACACTGGAACAAGGGGGAAAAACAGTCTTATAAAACATTCCAAGATTCTATTGATTTATATATGTATGTAGAATGTGATAGATAGATAGATAGATAGATATGAACGGACTAAAATGGATCGATTAGTAGATTGACAGATATTTGCATGACTTATAAAGGAAAGAAATTTGGAAACTTTTTATGTACAATATTTCTTGTTCTTTGAAAATGAGCTGTAATATTTTGACTACTCGTGAAAAAACAACATATAAAAGAAAAAGGAAAGAGTAAATAGTGTGTATGAGCGTGTGTGTGTGTGTGTGAGAGAGAGAGAGACAGACAGAGAGAGAGAGAGAGAGTTCATCTGTATCCGTGTGTTTCTTTCTCAACACTGCTTTTTTTTCAAGCATTTCTTTCTTTCTTTCTTTCTTTCTTTCTTTTCCTTCGTTGTTTCCTTTCTTTCTTTCACTGCTTTCTTTTTTCCAATCTCTTTTCATGGTTAGAAAACCGATTCTTTCTTTCTTTCTTTCTTTCTTTCTTTTTTTCTTTTCCTTCGTTGTTTCCTTTCTTTCTTTCACTGCTTTCTTTTTTTCAGTCTCTTTTCATGGTTAGAAAACCGATTCTTTCTTTCTTTCTTTTTTTCTTTCTTTCTTTCTTTCTTCTTTCTTTCTTTTCCTTCGTTGTTTCCTTTCTTTCTTTCACTGCTTTCTTTTTTTTAATCTCTTTTCATGGTTACAAAACGGATTCTTTCTTTCTTTCTTTCTTTCTTTATCGACCTCTCTTCGTTGTTAGGATTTCTTTGTTTGTTTGTTTCTTTCTTTCTTTCATAGATAGGTAGATAAATAAATAGATCCTCTCTCTTTGGTCGTTTTCGCTTTTTCATTTTTCATTCCCCACCCACACGCGTTTTTATTTTGTTTATAAAAACGTGTTCAAACGTTTTAAATGGAATATTCCCTTCGCGAAAGAAAATAAATCACTCTAAATTTTCTGTGACAAGTGATCGCCATTTTGCCTAACTTAAAAAAAAAGTAAAAATGAATATAAGATTTTTTCAAAATTTCCACCTCAGTTTTCCTTCAGCCCCTCTCTCTCTCTCTCTCTCTCTCCTTTTTTGTTTTTTTTTTTTTGTTTTTTCGAAAATTTTACTTCTTTAGACATTTTTTTTTATTTCTATTCCTTCTTTTATTTATCTACATAACTTCGTTTTTTTTTTCTTCCCTTTTCTTTTTTCTTTTTCTTCGTTATTTTCTTCTCTCATTGTTCATTCTGTTTTCTCTTCTCCCTATCTTGTCCTTTTTTTTTTTTCACCTTTTTGTTTTTCTTCCCATATTTTAACTCCTCAATACCATGCTATACAGCATGAAGTGTCCCATAATGACTTCCTTTTCAACGAAATATCTCTGTTCGCCAGTGCAGTCACGAGCAGAGCCGAGTTGATATCTCAAATACGCCCCACCTTACCATACAAAAATATAATTTCTCCATTTAAAGAACATTTTTTCAAAGAGTATTTTTCTTCCGTGTTCTTACGTCTAGTTTATTTGAAATCCCTCTCACGCGAGGGATTACATCTGGATTTGTTAGATAAATACGTTTAATAACATACATACATACATACATACATACGTAAGTAAGTTGGTGACTGTAGTCGAGGGCGACCAGAAGGTTCCCTTTTCAATAGCTATTACACCGTTATGTAGGGAAGGGCGATACTTCTTTCCTTGGCTTGCTCCACTTTACCCTTGATACGTACCTTATATTGCTGAGTGTTAAGCAAGGAGGTATCAAGTACCATTTCTAAAGTCTTTGGTATGACGCGATCTGGGATTGAACCCAGGTCCCCCGGACCATTGGCGAACACTCTATTCACTTGGCCAATGAGTCGGTTACACATACATACATACATACATACATACATAACTAAGGCGCTTCAGATTGTGTTATGGTCAGCCAGTTAGACAGGCAAATCTACACGAGTTCGAGTCCTGTTATATGCCCCATTCATACGGCCTTGTGCCTCATCTCGGCAAAAAATCTTTGTGAATTACATAAACACCTACCCAACCATGTTGAATGTCTTCTTTTTTCTTTTCATATATTGTTTTTGTTGTTTATTGCCTGGCGCCTGAAGCACCCCTTTTGGAGGGAATGCCGACGGGACCGAAGGTTTTTTTGGCATTTGCCGGACGCGTGTGGGCTGCGACCCTGCGTCTGGATCCACCTTGATAAAGGCCTTGTGCCGTACTTGTTCGGTGGTGGGACGGAGAACAAATAAAACTAAAGTAGTGGACAGCAACTTCGAAGTGTGTTCGAACAGTAGAGGCATCATTTTGTTTACTTTCGTACTAAAACCCTCGGGAAAGGCATTAATCTCCTTATCATCCCGGTGGGTTAAATAGTTTCGCAGCTGTTCTGCAAGGATGGCTTTGCCATTAAACAACCCATGAAGGTTGACATGTCATTAAAAAGATAAACCAAATCGAACGAAACTTGTGGAGTAACGGCTAACGTCTTACACTCTGACATCGTAATAAGCGAATTCAAATTGCAGTCGTGCGATTACATTCACTTTTAGACTTATAACTCGACCTGGAATTGAACCCAGGTCTCTCGGGCCATTGACGAACACTTAAAAATATTATGACAATCGGCCGGTATATAGAATAAGTATAAACCTATCATCATCATCATGGCGTGCCGCTGGTACGGATTTTCCTGACCCTCTCCCGCCACTTAACCCAATCATCCATTGCTCTTGGCAGGTTTTCCATGCTACATCTTGCATCAGTACAGAACTGTTGTTGACAGGTTCTAGCTAGTCTCCCTACGTCTGTCTAAATTGATCCACAGGAGTACATCGCTCGTCCTTACTTCTCCAGCAGAATCCCGCATATCTTGCTCGTCTAATTTGGATGGTTTTCGAGATGGATAGTAGGTGTCCGTACAGCTTTGTGGAATGCTGCCTCCTGAACTTTGTTAATACAGCTCGCCGATTTTTTTGTGCAATTGCTGTCAAGCTTTTTCTCCATGCGCTTTTTCAGCGTCCATACAGCAGAATTGATGCAGCCGCTGTTTGAAAAAAATACTGTTTATTTCATCTGATAGGCCTGACGTCAATATGACCGATAGTCTATCGATGGCTATCCATGCCTTGGCTGGTCACGTGTTGATGTCATTTTCGGTAGATGAGACGCTGCTTCCGAGGTAGGTGAACTTGTCCACAAGTTTCAAAGATCTTACATTTTATGTGGAGATGTCACCTCTTTGAATAGATTTAAACCATATTTTGTGAAAATCTTATAAACTTTTATCAAATGCAATTCACTTGCTTAATATTGTACGGCATAACGCACTTTTGAAACTCATCCTCAAATGTAGTTTAGTTCTTTTTTTTACTTATTGATGAGTTGGTTGGTTGGTTGGTTTTTATAGCATATCAACCTTTGTCGGTTATTTAACGCCAAATCCATTTTATACAAATAATCAGTTCTATTTGAAACAATTCAGTTTAGCATGAGTTCACAGTTTAATTATCAAAAACATTTCTATTTCAAGCTATTCACAGGAACTCTGTTTTGTCTACGTTTAGAATTATGGAGACGATATATCTGTTTCTTAAATTTCAGGTGTTTCCAACAGTCTTCAGAATGTCATGTATATATATCTATCTCTCTCGATATATATATATATATAGAGAGAGAGAGAGAGAGAGAAGAATAGTAAATAAGAAAAGCTGCAAGAAAAGAGTCCTCGATATAACAATAGTAGTGCAGGCCAGTGAGTCGAGTGTTCGCCAATGGTCCGGGGGACCTAGGTTCAATCCCAGATCGCGTCATACCAAAGACATTAAAAATAGTACTTGATACCTCCTAAACACTTAGCAATATAAGGTACGTATCAAGGGTAAAGTGGAGCAAACCAAGGAAGGAAAAAGCGCCCCCCTACACCTCGGAGTAGTAGCTATTGAAAAGGGAGTCTTCGGTCGCCAAATTTACTTACTACTTAGAGCAGGTATGAACCCATAAATATTAGAATTATGAACCCAATAAGTTCGTTTTCACTATCTGCAGACGGTTGTGTGGTAAAAGTGGCAGCACGACCGTCAGAAGCTTGTGGAAATCATACGAAACTTAAGTAACGGATTTATTGTTTCCCATCCCTTTCTGTCCAGCTTCGATATCCTGCTAGAGGGATTCTTATGGGATACCCCTCAGATCCATCGTTACGGCGCTCTTGATGGCCTTCAAAATGGGTCTCTTTGACGATCATCTTGAGCTTTGGAAAAGAAAATATCACATGGAGCAAGATCAACTGAATGGGAAGATTGTTCAAGTCCGGCAATGTTTCTCTGGACCAAGAACTTTTTTAGTGTAGGTCAAAACCACTCATGTGAATCTAACTGACTAGAGACTAATGTTCTTAGAGACGACCTTATCTATTTTTTAGAAGGCAATATTCTGTTGATTTGTTTTAAGTTCAACTTAATATCTAGATTTAAACCATAGTTTGTAAAAATTTTATAAACTTTTACCAAATGCAATATGATAATATTGTACGACATAAAGCACTTTTGAAACTCATCCTCAAATGTAGTTTAGATCTTTTTTACTTATGGATGAGTTGGTTGGATTGGTTGGTTGGTTGGTTTTTATAGCATATCAACCTTTGTCGGTTATTGAACGCCAAATCCATTTTATACAAATAATCAGTTCTATTTCAAAAAATTCAGTTTAGCATGAGTTCACTGTTTAATCATCAAAAACATTTCTATTTCAAGCAATTCAGTTTTGTCAAACAGTTCTAATTCTCCTAATTCAGTTTAGTGTAAGAATAGATTTTGTTTATACACAGTTAAATGTCAAAACAGTTCTATAGTAAACAATTGAGTTTAGCGTAAGTACAGTTTCAATGTAAAAAAAGTTCCATTTCAAACAATTCAGTTTTGCATAAGTACCCAGTTTAAATGTAAGTACATAGTTTAATTGTCAGAAATATTTTTTTAGTTGAACAATTCTAATTCAAACAATTGAGTTTAGCAAAATGAAGTTTAGTTCTATTTAGCCCGTAGATAGTGTGTAGGTAGGTTAAATGACCTCACTTGATTAAAAGTAGCTTTGAGTGATCGTTCGTAGTATTATGCAAATCTGGACGACAGGCCGTCGCATGGGGACTACTTATGAAGCAGTGGAAGCTGCCATTTGCAATCGAGATCACGTACGTCACACGCTACACCTTGTATAGATAGGACCATTATCAGGTGCTACCAATCCGGGCGAGGGTGGACCTGGGAGCGATGGCAATGAAGGGTTACTCCATATTCCCTAAATTTCCAGCATTACTGGAACCTCGCCATCAGATTTTTTAGTGTCATATCCGGGACACTCATTGGGTGGGGGTCTTAGCCCTCTGCAGAGAAGCAGTCAGTGTATTCAATAGCCCAAGCCAACAGGGCAATTATGAATGAGACTCTAACAGGTATTAACACTCTGGGTCATTGTGTAACTGGGAGTAATGGCAATGAACACATACACCACACTGCCCAAATATCTAGAACAGTTATCTCATCATCAAATTCAATTTAGTTCTATTGACTCATGGATGATATTTCTGCGATAGAGGTTGATTTCGATAAGTTTTCTTGTTCTTCTTTTCTTACTTTTTCTTTCTTCTCTGCTTGTTTAATTGTGTCTGCTTCCAATATTCCCACGTACTTGTAATTTTCCTTCCCTCGTTCCGATGTTTCTCTGATATGG
>OY757927.1:20852795-20917795 GCA_963585895.1 Sepioteuthis lessoniana | reverse complement strand
CACACACACATATGTATATAGAGTGAGACTGTATCATGTAATATATATATATATATATATATATATATATATATATATATATATATATATATATTTCAATTGGTAAATGCTCTATCATTGATATTGACCACTATTTGATAATACTGCAACATTTAGTCCTTCATTAACTCACCAACTGAGCTAGTAAGAACCATAAACCTATATACATATATATGTATATATATATATATATACTAACAACAAAAGAAATAGATGCAGTACTTTATCATCAAGACTATTTCAAGTCTTGATTGTCACAATACACTGAAACGGTGTGTATCAGTGCATATCGCACTTTGTTCATCGCTCAAAATTAAACATTTTATAGACGGATCTTCATCTTTGTAAATAACTCATCATTTCTGAACAGAAATCACGACATGTGCTTTTGACCTGATAATGTTTTAAATTTACATTACAGTTACTGGATTTGACAAACGGAACCCGAGAAGGCTGGAAGACATCAGCTGAAGTGTATATATAACTATCAATCATCTCAGAAATATAGGCAAATAAGCAAAATCATTCTAGGAAAGGTTCGAAACTTTAGAGCTGGTTCTTCTTCTGATCTGGAGGTGCCATGTTGGCAAAAATCTTTCAAAACTATATTTACAAAAATAGAACCATGCTTTTTTGCTATGTTGAAAAAATGAAACTCAGAAAGAAGCATAAAAATGTTACTTAATGATTTATAGCAAACATTTTCCTTTATTGTCTAGAAAGGGATGAAACAAAAAAAATAACCATTGGCAAGTGTTGTCAGGAGGAACTTTTAGTTTTCCACAGTCAGTTAAATTGGTTTATTTTCCATACTTTTCATAATAAAAAGGGGTTTCATATTCACTAAATTGATAATCATTTCTTGTAATATATCCAGCTATGTACACGAGAGCCATTTTTATTTCATTAAAAAGAGACAGTTCTAAACTTTACAGATTTTCAGATTTTCTAAATTTTCCAGATTTTTCTTAACCTTCCTCACAAAGTTTATAATCACAAGATGTACATTAGTGACCTGGATTAACATCAAATTCATCAATATTTACATTTTGATTTAAAAGTAAAGATGTCTCCTTGATATGAAACTTTTCAATACACAGTTGAACTTTAACAAAATAGGTGCCACCTAATCCTTAGCGAAGTTTACCAGATTCTTTTTCTAATGGATCAGTTGAAAATTGTGCAAGTTGTACATATTTATGACTTGTAGCTAAAAGGTGTCGACATAGACAAACAATTCCATTGCAAGTATGATGTAGGGCAGTTGCAGTGTTTTGGGATAATTGTTTTTTACTATTACCTTGACTGCCAGCCATATTAAGAGTCATTTTACCAAATTCAGTGATAAAATCAAGTCAGGTGTCATTTGGAGATCTGATTTCAGCTTGTAGAGGATCACTACGTAATTTATCAATTTGAAGAGACTTAACATTTAAAATTTCCCACCAAATCAAAACGTTGTTTATGAAGAGAGCAGTATCATTCTTATCAACACTAATTCCAGACTGAGTGAAAAGCGCATTATATGTTTTTTCAGAAAACACTCTGAGGCAAGTAGAAACAGGTTGTCTTTCCACTGGTTTTGGAGTAATGGAAATTTCATTTAAATATGAAAGTTTGACTAGTCTTTCAGATTCAGAACGATATAGCTTTAAGATGTGCCCATTTTGCGACTCATCTTACTCCATCATCATCAAAGATTATTTCTCCTGTTTTTTCTGTCAGCTACAAATAGCAAATATTTTTCAACAGATGAACAAAATAAAAAATAGATGTTTATTATCTTCAGTTAAGCGAGGTTTTTCAGGAAGTGTAGGATATAATTTTTAAAAAGCTTGATTTATTCCGTTGTCTTTACATCAGCTTGTATAGATACGATGGCCTGAACTGTTAACTCATTTTGTTCAAATAAAAAGACTGATGTTAATTTTTAAATTAGAATCAATTTTTTAAGAAATTTTGAACCCCCATTGAGACATATCAACGTTATACCAAGTACTGTTTGAGCAATTAGAGATGGATTGTCAACTGGTTTACCAAATAGTTGTTTGCCATGATACAGCAACATTTTTTTATATATACTTCTTGGAGAATTATGCACCCTTTTTGACTAATATTAAGAGTTTTAAATATAGATAACAAAAAAGATTTTTCGTTAAGTTTTGAAACTTTTGACGTCATCCTTCCTAATGTTGCTAATGAGGATAATTAAAAATCGTCTCTTAATCTATTATACAATGTCCGTGATGTTGCATAGTACCCGAAAAGCACGTATAACTATATCTGAGCTGTATTTTATTCTAACCATTTTGCGAACCATTGCTAAAAATTGCTGACTCATGATATTTTTTTTGTGATCAAAACCCATAGAATTTAGATATCGGATAATTTCTTCCAGTCTTGACCAAGTATCAACTGTATTTACACGGTTTTTGGACAGGCTGCTAATATAACACGTGTAACATACTCATAAACATGCAGAAACATAGTCAACACAATAATGACGAACAGACACAGTTCTTTAGAAAAATATACCTCTCACACTTTATTCGAAAGGGTTACGAAAGGGTTATGTGTGAGAGGTGAGGTGGAGACTGAACAAAGCTGCATCATATTGACCCCCTGCTCTTCTGGCTATTGCAGCGCTTCTTTCTCATCCTGCAGGGCTGCTCAACCGGGGGCCCTGAGGTCCCAGCCTCTGTTGGGACCTGGTTCTCACTCCTCGAACTGCAACAACTGACACCAAACTCTGATCTCCAACTAACTCGAACTTTCTGTAGCACCAGGTTATATAATTGCTTGACATCCACCTGCTCCAGTGAGCATCGCATCTGCACTCAACCCGTCCACAGTCAAGGTTATCCCCTGATATCTTCGACCGGATGCACCTGTAATTTACACAGGTGCATTTCTTATTTGACAGCTCGGCATGGTCGGAGGTCAATATGTTACACACTTAACTCCGTAATGAAATGCTACAAAGCACAAATTATACATTCTCAACATAAAGACAGAAATAAAGTAAAGTTGGTGACTGTTGTCGAGGGTGACCCGATGGCTCCCTTTTCAATAACAACTACATCGAGATTCACGAATGCATCCCTTTTGAATACAAGTGTGCGTGTATATGTGTGTGTGAGTGTGTAAGTACTCTTATGTGTGCGTGTGAGAGACAGAGACAGAGAGAGACAGAGACAGAGAGACCTAGGACTAAAAAAGATTTGGTTTCCACACTTGTAACATTGAAAATACCTTTAATCTTGAGAAAATTGAGACATATCTAAAAGTTGGTGACCGTAGTCGAGAGTGACCCAATGGCTCCCTTTTCAATAACTGCTACACCGAGATGTAGGGGAGGGCGCTACTCCATTCCCAGGATTGCTCCACTTTCCTCTTAATCCTCACCTTATAATGCTGAGTGCTACGCAAGGCGGCATCAATTAGCATTTTTTGAGTCTTTGGTATGACTCGACCTCGGATTGAACCCTGGTCTCCCGGACCATTGGCCAACACTCTACTCATTAGGCCAATGGTTAATAGAGAAATACCATCAACAAATTTTGATGATTGAACAGTTTAAATATTTTCATCCAAAAATCCTCCAGCTGGACATACAAAAGTCTTTTGTTGTTAATCTCACTAAACATAGTTTTGTCTTATTGGCTTCTGTAATTTGTTTTGCAAACAAGCACACAGAAACGGGGCACGACTTGGAATTAATTAATATATGAAATTGTTGATCAAACCTCTTTAACAAATATTTCTCTGACTTCTTCTATTTAGGGTTAAATTTTATGCAAAATTAGTTATACTCTTAACTACTGCTTTGATCCACTCACACCACCCAAATATACAAAATTATGAATTAAAACTTGGAGGTGCCCGTGGTGTAATGGTTATATTCCAAGGAAATGGACACGGCGACACGAGTTCAAATCCTGGGCGAGACTGATAGCATTTCACATAGCACTAATACCCTTGGAAAAGGTATGAATCCAATTATTCTCCCTCCAGCTATGGGTAAATAGTAGGATGGACTGATTTCTTCAGCCTTGGTGAGAACTAGTCTAGGAGAAGGAAAACCCTGGATTCAAACCTGTTAAACTCCGCTTAAAAATTGACCTTGTGTCATATCCTGCCTGAGCGGAGGGGTTGATAAATAGGATAATAAATTAAAACAATTTTTTTAGAGACTTGCCATCAGTTTGAGATTCCACTTTTCAATTTAAAAAAAAAATTGGGTGGGTATGGTTTTGTTAGGTTTCTTTGTTTTTAATGGCATATCAACCTTTGTAGGTTATTTAATGCCAAAGCCGTTCTTCTAGAAGAACAGTAATGGTACTATATAACCTATAGCTGGGAGGATAAGGGGGGTTCATACCTTTCCCAAGGATATTTGTCCGAAAGTAAACGTAATAGAATGACTGGAGTTCGAACCTGCTTACTACTATTCTGCAGTCCATCGCTTTAGCCATAACACCATCAGGCGTTTGGGGAAGACTATCAGGTTTGCAGTTTTTTTGCAATATTAATGAGCGTTTAATAATCAACTATAAAACTGTTTTTAATCAAACAAAAAATACTAATGGCTGCATAGTGCCATTAAACTAGAAATTAAAAAGTTTTATTCCTTTAAAACTTCATAATGAATTTAAAAACATTCATAAGCAGCCTTTCCTTTCGGTTGCTCATTTGAATACGCTTAAAGTATATAAATATAAATGTAAATATATATGAAATAAATATAAAGTATATAAATATAATATATATAATATATATATATATATATATATATATATGAAATATATATAATGTAATAAAATGGCCGAGGGATTTTGTTTTATGCCTTTGGGTTTAGTTAGGCTGAGAACCTTTCGGTTAAGTGCATGGATTACTTAGGTGTTCACGCGCTGGAGCGGAGCGGACGTGTCACTCAGAGATGTCACAATAGCCCAGATGGGAAACGGGGCTAACAAGTGCGAATGACGTCACGCACCGGAAGCGCGCGGAGGATTTGGGGATTTTGAAAAAGTCTGTTAGTTGAATTAAGACATGCCTCGGGAGAAGACGATTGGCTTTCGCTTGCTCGCGCAGACCTTTGTTGGGGGGGGGGTCAGATAAAAAAGCCAGAATAGAAAGAATAGGTATCTCTCTCCTTATGATGAAGAACCTTTAAACTCAAAGGTAATAAAAAGTTTTATACCTGCACTAAGAAGTCATAAGTGTTTTTCGTGTTTCGAGATTCCTATGTTCTATGTTATATATATGTATGAACATTATATGTCCATTTCACGTATTCGTGTCTGGCTATGGTACAATAAAATATAACTTTTTTTTTACCTTGAAGCCAAACAACTTTTGTCTTTTAACAACAATATCAGAAAAACATTAAAATAAATGTGATAAATAAAATGGTATTATTATTATTCTCTTAAAATAAATTTGGCAGTAAAAACATTAGAATAAGCACAAAAAATGAAAACGTCAAAAGACATTTTTTTATCAGTAAAGGTTTTTGTACTATTGTCGTCGTCTTTTTTTTTTTTTTCACAGCGTTTCGGCCGCTGTATCCTCTGGCCTTCCTCGGGTATCCCCTGTTTATCTGAGCATAAAAATGATTCAACCTGGGAAATTATTTTTAAAGTTTGACTGTTAATCAAACAAGGTGTTCAAGAACTATGAAGATCTTTCGCAAATAATGACGTCATAGTTTTTCACGCTTATCAAAGAAGCATTACAAGAAATTTTATGCGATGATTTTTATCAGTAAGAGTTTTCGGACTATTGTCTTCATCTTTATTGTTATTTTTTATCAAACCTTTTTAATTATCGGTTCCCATATTGTATTCATCTCTATACTTGGTCTACTCAGCAGGTCATTGCAGCCTACCATATGTGCAAATTCCTTAAGGCGTCTAATCCTCCAATGTTTAGCTCTATCAATTATTTCAACTTCATAAGGGCAAATGGTTTCCCTTTTCCTTCCATATATGGTCTGCCATACCTGACTTTTCAATCTCACCTCGTACTAATGTCCTCGTGGTGTAATGGTTAAAGCGATGAACTGCGGAATCGTAGTACGCGAGTTCGTACTCCAGTCGCGCTATTACGTTCACTTTCGGGCAAGTACCCTTGGGAAAGGTATGAACCCCCTTATTCTCCCTCCAGCTATGGGTAAATAGTAGGACGGACTAGGTTCTTCAGCCTTGGAGAGGCAACTAGTCTAGGAGAAGGAAAACTCTGAATTCAAAACCTGTTAAACTCCGCTTAAAATTGACCTTGTGTCATATCCTGCCCGAGCGGAGGGGTTGGTAAATAGTACCTCGTACTAATGCCTTCCGTTGTTCTTTTAGCCTTACTTTTAGTGGGTGACCTGTCTCGCTTTTGTATATTTTACCACAACTGCAAGAGATGGAGAAAACACAGTTCTTGGTATTGTTGAAGTCTGTTGGTAGCTTGACCCGGAAGAAATATCTCCGGAGAGTTGAATCACTTGTGAATACTGTCCTGATGTCATATGGACTGCATATCTTTTGGATCCTTTCGGATAGTCCTTTGACATAGGGCAGACATACCGTGGTGAGTTTACGGTTATTGTCCTCTATCCTTCAATCCAGGTTTCTTGGAGCCAATGTTATGCGCTCTGTATAGTTGTTTCAATGGAAGTTACGAGGTGCTTACGATAGTTTCCAGACTTTTTCCCTATGGGGGGTACTTTTATTGATAGTACACACATGAAACTCTAGTCCCCTTCCAAGTAATCTCCTCCGGCTGCAATGCACACGTTGTACCGTTCCAACAACTTCTGGAACGCCCCATGGAAGTCAAAAAGAATTGCATTTTATCAATAAATATTTCTTTAAACTTTAACTAAAAAATGTTGAACAAACTTTAAGAGGGAAAATGCCAAAAAAGAAATTTAATTTAAAAATGATGAAAGTTTAAACTTAAGTAAATCTTTAAGTGCAAAAGAATTTCAGCCCTAAGTTTTATTTTTACAATTTAAATAAAAATAATGAATAAATTCAAACTAAAATCATCAAATATACGAGGATTATTAAATAAGTTTCCAGACTTTTTCGTATGAGCACTTTTATTGATAGTACACACATGAAACTCTAGCCCCTTTCAAGTAATCTCCTCCGGCTGCAATGCACTTGTACCGTTCCAAAAAATTCTAGAACGTCCCATGTAGATCCTCTTATGTGAGCGTGTCAATGACCTTCGTCACAGCCTCTTTTATCTCCTCAGTTGTCTCATAACGACAGCCTGTGAGCTTAGGGAATAAGCAAAAGTCACATGGAGCAAGATCTGGACTATAGGGAGGCTGAGGAACTATCTTGATGCCCATCTTGGTCAAATAGTCTTCGACAAGGATGGAGTAGTAGATTGGTGGAAATGCCACTGACCCGATTTGAAGAGTGCTGGCCTCTTCCGACGGAATCTCTTCCTGAAATCCCTTAAAACCTCAACATAGTAACCCTAACCCTAAGCCTTTGGCCAATCAACTCTGGTGTATTGACTTCCTTACTCCTCCAACACCTCTCATCATCCCTCACAGACTCCCTACCTTCCTTGAATCTCTTATGGCACTCAAAAACTGATGCTCGATTCATGCAAGATAGTCGAAAAGCAGTCTGAAGCATTCCATAGGTTTCTGTGGCATTTTTCCAAGTTTAAAACAGAATTTTATTGCATATCATTCTTCTATAGATTGCATTTTTGAAATTCACCAGCTGTTACAATCAGCCTTTAATAGGGTGTATTCCAATTGCTGCTGTAGCCGTTCATTTAAACCTGAAGTCATAAGAATTGGTCAGTCATCTCATACAATGTATAGCAATAACATAGTGAATTTTCAAGAGTCTACGTCAATTTTAAATGCCTATACGAAAAAAGTCTGGAAATGTATCTTATCCACCTCGTATGTCTCAAACTAATCATTTCTTCTTGATATGCATCAGTATCGCTACTTATGGTTTGGCTCGATGTTGAAAACAACGGACTATTCCTTTCTTTACCGTATATGTATGATGGGAGTTGAAATTGAGGTACTGTCCGGTAAAGGTGGGCTTACGATACACAGATGACCTGAATCCTTGCTCTGTGCGTATTACTAATACATCGAGGAAGGCTAATTTGTTATCTTTCTCTTTCTCCGTAGTGAACTGAATAGATGGTCGGATTGAGTTCACGTGATCAAGTAATGCCTGAACATCTTCCTGATGAGGCAAGAAAATGAATGTGTCATCTACATATCAAAGCCACATAGATGGCTTTAGTGATGTAGATCCTAATGCCATTTCTTCGATGTATTCCAGAAGAAATTGCAAACGCCTTGTTTGATCAACAGTCAAACTTTAAAAACGATTTACAAGGTTGAATCATTTCTATGCCCAGATAAACAGGGGACACCTGAGGAAGGCCGGAGGATACAGTGGCCAAAACGTTGAGAAAAATAAAAATAAAGACGAAGACAATAATCCGAAAACTCTTACTGATAAAAATTATCAAGATTCGTCTCAGAAATTTTGTCAAAAGACATAAAAGGAGACTTTTCTAAAAAAAAAAAAAAGAAAGTTAATTAAAATATTGATATTAACTCCATGTAAAAAAATTTAATAATGTTATTTTTTTTATCGTCGTAGGATGTGGACACGTCGTCACGAGTTCAAAGCCTGGACGAGACTGATTGCATTTCACATAGCACTAATAATACCCTTGGGAAAGGTATGAATCCAATTATTCTCCCTCCAGCTATGGGTAAATAGTAGGACAGACTGAGTTCTTCAGCCTTGGTAAGGCAACTAGTCTAAGAGAAGGAGAACTCTGAATTCAAACCTGTTAAACTCCGCTTAAAATTGACCTTGTGTTATATCCAGCCCGAGCGGAGGGGTTGGTAAATAGGATTAATGTTATTTTTTTTCTTTAATTCTAATAAGTAAAATCATTACAGTTAACTAGTAAGTAACTAGTGTAGTAAAAATAATCTTTTATTCCTTAACTTTGGAATCAAAGGTGAGAAGAAATTCGCTTTTTATTACTTTTAATGAAAATGCTGGATATTGTTTTAATAGAGAAATGTTAAAGAACCTTTCTCTATTAAATTCTTATTCAAAGTTATAATTCAAACTTAAACTTTTAATAGAAAAATGTTAATTTCTATCATGGTTAAAAAGTTGAGAAAATTAAATTTTCATTTCGTTGATATTACGTTTTCACCAACATTAACAATGTTTTTTTTAACGATATCAAATATAAATATCAACTTAAGTAATTACATTGAGCTTATGAATAAAAAAACATTTTTAATTCATTTTATGATTTAAAAAAAAAAATAGTTTGCTTAACGTCTTTGAAGAAACTAGATTAAATTTTGTTCAAATTTGTTTATTGTTTTGCTTCTTAAAATAACACAAATTGCTCAAAAAGAATTGCATTTTATTAATAAATATTTCTTTAAACTTTAACAAAAAAATGTTGAACAAACTTTAAGAGGGAAAATGCCAAAAAAGAAATTTAATTTAAAAATGATGAAAGTTTAAACTTAAGTAAATCTTTTGGTGCAAAAGTATTTCAGCACCAAGTTTCATTTTTACAATTTGAATAAAAATAATTCAAACTAAAATAATCAAATATACGAGGATTATTAAATATGTTTCAAGACTTTTTCGTATAGGTACTTTTATTGATAGTACACACGTGAAAAACTCTAGTCCACTTCGAAGTAATCTCCTCCGGCTGCAATGCACTTGTTGTACCGTTCCAACAAATTCTAGAACGTCCCATGTAGATCCTCTTATGTGAGCATGTCAATGACCTTCGTCACAGCCTCTTTTATATCCTCAATTGTCTCATAACGACAGCCTGTGAGCTTAGGGAATAAGCAAAAGTCACATGGAGCAAGGTCTGGACTATAGGGAGGATGAGGAACTATCTTGATGCCCATCTTGGTCAAATAGTCTGTGACAAGGATGGAGTTGTGGACTGGAGCATTGTCCTGGTGGAAATGCCACTGACCTGATTTGAAGAGTGCTAGCCTCTTCCGACGGAATCTCTTCCTGAAATCCCTTAAAACCTTAATATAGTAACCGTAACCCTTTGGCCAATCAACTCTGGTGTATTGACTTCCTAACTCCTCCCACACCTCTCATCATCCCTCACAGACTCCCTGTCTTCCTTGAATCTCTTATGCCACTCAAAAACTGATGCTCGATTCCTGCAAGAAAGTCGAAAAGCAGTCAGAAGCTTACCATACGTTTCTGTGGCAGTTTTTCCAAGTTTAAAACAGATTTTTATTGCATCTCGTTCTTCTAAAGTGTCAGATTGCATTTTTGAAATTCACCAGCAGTGACAATCAGACTTTAGTAGGGTGCATTCCAATTGCTGCTTTAACTGCTCATTTGAACCTGAAATTATAAACATTCGTCAGTCATCTCATAAGATGTATAGCAATAACAGTGAATTTTCAAGAGTGTACGACAATTTTAGATGCCTGTACAAAAAAGTCTGGAAACTTATTGAATGCACCACGTACTTCAACTAAATAAGTTAAATGATATTTCAACAAAAGGTAAAATTAAAAGATTCTTTTGAATGTCCTGATCCGACAACACAAAGTTATTTATACAGTACACAGCTGTTAGCTCAAACTGAAACTAAAACGACCTAGTTCTAGCTCTGCAATAAAACCGGCCTCCAGTCTAATAACTTGAGTACGCTATGAAGTGGCCAATAGTATAGAACGCCAGGATAAACAGCCATACATTGAGCACTCTGTTAGAAAATATTGATTATTATATATTCTATATGATATTGTTCCTTATAAGTCTATTTTGGGACGTAATTTATATGAAATATCTATCTATATATATATATATACTCTCCTACCCGCGTAGGGTTGTGTTCTCCGGCGAATGAAGTAATCGTGTTGCCATTAGCGTTTATTGCAAGCCTCTTCATATATGAATTGAGGTCTCGGTAGCCGTTGAACAGATGTATGTAAACAATTGTAATTGTGATTCATAACCGTTTAAAATTTACTTCGATGCTACTAGCTCCTCGTGGCTGAAGGGTTAGAAGCTTGGATTGGCGTTTGAGTTAACCGGGTTTCGATCCCAGCTACGGGAAGCAAATATGTCTAGCCATACTTATGAGTTCTGATTGAACGAAATAGATCTGTCTGTGGAGGACTATATATATATATATATATATGCATTCGTGTATTTGAAATAGTTTCAAAAGAAAAAGACATTGATTTCAAAACTCTTATGAGAGGAAATATTCTTTCAAGGGACTTTAACGAGAGACAGTTGAAATACGTGTGTGTGTGTGTGTGTGTGTGTACGTGCGCACGCGCGTACGTACACATGTATTTATAGTGATATATATATATATATATATATATATATATATATATATGGGGGGGAAAAATTGATATCAACGTAATCCAAGCAGAAAGAAAGATTTATTAAGAAACCAAGTCGACACTATAGCATTTCTGTTCTAATGAATCATCATCAAGACTGAGAGGAAAGATGTTAGTGATGTTAAATCAACGATGGATGTTTAAAAATACAAAAATCCGAAAAACTAGGGAAAATCTGTATATCAAGAAAGAGTTGGCCGTCTAATCAGTCAATCAGCGTTTGTTTTTAAATTAATCAGGTGGCTTATTCCATCTCCTATATTGCTGACAGTTACACTCAGCATGCTGATCTGTACATGCATATCGAAATATTTATATATATATATATATGGAAGTAAATAATTGAGTATAATCCAACAATATAGAGAAATATTGATAACAAGTTAATCAAGGTAGAAGGAGAGATTTATTGAGAAACAAAATCGACTAGATACCCTACGGTTCTAATGAACATTCTTTAGGACTAGGAGTGATGACATTAGTGATGTTAAATAAAACTATGGATATTTTTTAAAGATTATACAAAAACTTAGGGAAATCCTATACATCAGGAAAACTAGTCTGTTTAAACAATATAAAAGCGTTTGCTTTTTTTCAAATTACGAGGATCATTAAATAGGTTTCCAGACGTTTTTCGTATAGGCACTTTTATTGATAGTACACACGTGAAACTCTAGCCCCCTTCGAAGTAATCTCCTCTGGCTGTAATGCACATGTTGTACCCTTCCAATAACTTCGGAAAGGCCCCATAGAAGTCCTCTTGTGTGAGCGCGTCAATGATCTTCGTCACAGCCTATTTTATCTCCTCAATTGTCTCATAACGACAGACTCTGAGCTTAGGGAATAACCGAAAGTCACAGGGACCAAGGTCTGGACTATAGGGAGGCTGAGGAACTGTGTGGAGCCCATCTTGGTCAAATAGTCTTTGACAAAGATGGAGTTGTGGATTGGTGCATTGTCCTGGTGGAAATGCCACTGACCCGATTTGAAGAGTGCAAGCCTCTTCCCAAGTAATCTCTTCCTGAACTCCCTTAAAACCTCAACAAAGTAACCCTAATCCTAACACTTTGGTGTATTGACTTCCTTGCTCCTCCCACACCTCTTCTCATTCCTCACAAACTCCCTGCCTTCCTTGAATCTCTAATGCCTCTCAAAAACTGATGCTCGATTCATGCAAGATAGTCGAAAAGCAATCTGAAGCATTCCATACGTTTTTGTGGCGTTTTTTCCAAGTTTAAAACAGAATTTTATTGCATATCGTTCTTCTAAAGTGTCGTCACGTCCAGATTGAATTTTTGAAATTCACTAGCTGTGACAATCAGGCTTTAGTAGGGTGTATTCCAATTGCTGCTGTAGCAGTTGCACTGAACTTGAAATCATAAAAATTGGTCTGTCACCAATAATAAATAATTGTTGTATAGCAATAACATAGTGAATTTTCAAGAGTCTACGGCAATTTTAAATGCCTGTACGAAAGGAAGTCTGGAAATCTATTGAATGCACAAAGTTTCTACATAAAGTTCTCTAAAAATCACATGACAATTTTTTTTTAAAATTGCGTGGGGCAAAGCATATTAATCCACATGAAAGATCATCGCCTCCTGAAGAAACTAATCTATGGCAAACTGTTTCAGGGCAAGCGCTCCCACGGAGGTTTAAAAAAAGCGCTTTACATACACAATAAGGATTTCCATGAAATCTTTCAGTATCACCACAAAGAGTCTAGAATATCTGGTATGGGACAGCGACGAGTGATGTGAAGTTTTCAAACGTGGAGAAAAAGCCTGTGAAGCAATAAGAAACGCAGCAACTGAGTTGCAGAGGAAGCTGTGAAAAGGCTCGGCCACATCAGCCTCTTTAGTCACCATTCCTTGTTCTCACTGTACAGATTGGCCACATTAACCATCTGCACACCCCACGGATCGCGTCCTCAATCATACGTTGATTAGATGGCCCTCATCGACTGCGACGGACAAAGATGAATATATATATATATATATACGTGTGAAGTGAGTTACCTTTTTTCTACGTACATGTAAACCCCCAAATATGTATATACACATACATGTATACACAAACACACACGCACACACACACATATATATATAAGTTGGCGACCCCCGTCGAGGGGGCAACCAGAAAGCTCCCTTTTCAATAGCTACTACAACGGGATGTAAGGGAGGATGCTATTCTTTTACCTGAATTTCTCCTACTTTACCCTTGATATGTACCTTATATTTCTGAGTGTCAAGCAAGGAGATATCAAGTACCATTTTTAAGGTCTTTGGTATGATGCGACCTGGAATTGAACCTTGGTCTCCCGGACCATTGGCGAACACTAACCGGATGTAAATGCAAATATATAAATGCATACATACACAAAGTATTATTGGTTAAAAAAGGAATAAATTAGTAAATTTGAATTTAAAAGAATTACACCCAAGTCAAAACAAACTCTTTATTAGTCTCTTGAAAAAGACCACGACGTCGGAAACACGTGTCAAGAAAATGTAACCATAAAAAACACACTGAAATTTATTTGTTGTCTTAACTATTTTAAAACACAGACACACACACACACTCACACACACACACACACACACACATATATATATATATATATATATATATATATATATATATTATGTGAAAGTGGAAATAGTTTTAGTGAACTGATAGAATCTGCGTTCATTTCCAAAACAAACCATATAAGACAATGTCCAGGCTTTTTATCAGATCTCACCATATCATACACTTTCACAAAAATATATATATATACGCTTTCCCCCAGGAGTTGAGCACTCTGGCGAAGGAATTAACGGCTGCCATTCGCGAAATGCAAAGGGTTTCGCATGAATTGGGTACTCCGGTTAGGCAAAATGTAAACAAGCAAAAGCTACTTCATAATGCTTCATTATTCCAGAGCTGACGTATGTCGACTGCTGGCCGAGTGTTATGATACTAAGTCGATCGTAAAGTTGGTCTGGTTTCAATCCCAGCTTGAAGCGGCCTGCATGTCTAGCCATTCTAATGAGTTGTGATACAACGAAACAGTCGGCCTGTGGATGACAATCTATACATACATATGTAACATACTCATATGCAGATGCATGCAGAAACATATTCAACACAATAAAGACGAGGGGACACTGTTCTTTAGAAAAATATACTTTTCACTTTATTTGAAAGGGTTCGAAAGGGTTATGAAAGGTATTATCTATGAGAGGTGAGTTGGAGACTGAACAGAACTGCAACATATTGACCCCCACTCTTCTGGCCATAGCAGCATTTCTTTCCCGTTCTCCTGAGCTGCTCAACCAGGGGCCTGGGGGCCCAGCCTCTACTTTGACATCGTTCTCAATCCAGTATCTTCTCTCCAACTGATCTGAACTTCCTGTCACCAGGGTTATATAATAATTTGACATCCACCTACTTCTTGCGAGCGTCACATTTGTACTCAATTCAACCTGTCGATAGTCAAGGTTATCCCTGATCCCCTGATATCTTCGACCGGATGCACCTATTATTTACACAGGTGCATTTCTCATCTGACAGCCCGGCTGGGTCGAAGGTCAATATGTTACATATATATATATATATATATATATATATACAGAGAGTCCAAAAACATTTGAGATCATTTTAAAAGTGGCACGATAAGATGATGATGGTGATGATGATCTTGAAAACTTCAGTTTAGGTGTTGAACATCATAAGGTTATCCTGAGACCGATTTCATAAGTGTTTTATATGCGCACTGCCTAAGGCAACCAGTCAAGGAGAAAAAAAGTCTAAATTGGCCTTGTGTTTCATCCTGCTCATGGTGAAAAAGTTAAATAAATAGGCTCTTATTTTTCCCTCTCTCTCTCTCTCTCTCTATATATATATATATATATAAATATATATTGTCATCCACAGACAGATTGTTTTGTTGTATCACAACTCTTCAGTGTGGCTAGACACGCAGGACACGTCAAGCTAGGACTGAAAACCGCCTTACTTTACGCTCAGCCATTTCAACGATATACGTCAGCTCAGGAATTATAATTTACATTTATGTAATCGGACACCAGAATACTCAATGCATATCGGTCACGCAAACTGGAATCACTGCTGAATAATCAGAGATTAGTGGAGTAACTGAAAGCGTTATTCAACGGGGAACATGCCTTGTGTTGCCATAACAACAGAATTTCACGTTATCAAGCAGTGTGACCTAGTTGTCAATACACTGCAAAAAGTTTCGTTTTCAGCTTTAAAATTAGATTAAAAAAATCTATATAGCTATAGCAAAGTGGCTACCTGAGTCAGTGAGTTTAAGGTAAGCTTTCTTTCTTTGTTTGTTTCTTTCTTTCTTTTAATTGTATGTCAACCTTAGCGGGTTATTTAATCCCAAAGCTATCCTTGCAGGAGAACAATGGTGCGACTACTTAACCCTTAGCTGGAGTAGGGATAAGAAGGTTCATAGCTTTCTCAACGGTATTAGTCCGAATGTGAACGTAATAGCGAGACGAGAGTTCCGAATCGGCTTACGACAATGCTGCAGTCCAGCACGTTACCCACAACACCACGGAGACTTCCTCCGAGTATTCTTTTTTGAGGAGTTGCGGTTTAAATTACCCTATCGAATATGAATAGTTTTCAGATATATTCATATGAAGCCCATTTAATGGAGGCGCTTATAGTGTAATGGTTATCGTCATATGAAATGGACATGATGAACTGAGTTCACATCCTGGACGAGAGTGTTTGGGGAAAAAAAGATCGATCTAACTACTCTCTCTTCAGCTTTGGGTAAGTAGTAGGGCAGACTGGACTCTTTAACTTTGGTATGGCAACTGGTCGAGTAGCACAAAAACTTTGTGGTCGAACATGTTAAACTCCGCTTAAAAATTGACCTTGCGTCGTATCCTGCTTGTGCGGAGGGGTATAGATGTATAGATGGGACCCTAATAGGTACTAACACTCTGGATCCAAGTGGAGCTGGCAGTAGTGGCAATAAACAGATAGTCCAAACAACCCGGAACTGAAACCTCACCATTTGATACAGTTCATCCTGATACCTAGGACACGCCCTTTTTTCGGTGGAATGTTTATTGCTCTACGGAAATGACCTCAAACATGGATATAATCAAACTTAGATCCAATCAAGTTTTTTTTATATCACTTTTTTTTAGAAAAGGTATGTTGCTTTAAAAAAATCCATAATGTCATGTGTACACCTGAACAACTTGTATAGTTGAATTAATTTATATAATATGTGATAGCGTTGATGTCTAGATGTCTAGTCTGCTGTTTAGATGCGTGCACAGTCGAGTAACTTATATAATATAGTAAGCCCAATCGACTGAGGCTGGAGAATACACCGTCTGCATCTCTACAGAGGAGAAAGACCTCCTCCCCCAACGAGTTTCTTGGATAAGACTCTAAACAATCTGATGGTAAGGCTCAAGTAATGCTGGAGCTTTGGAAAAAGCGTGATACCTCATTATAGCCGTTGCTCCCGGGTCCACTCTGACTCCGAATGGTATCACCTGATTGGGTACTAACTATGGGTCAAATAGAACTGTTTGACATTTAAACTTAGTGCAAACGAATGACTTATGTCAAATTGAACTGTGAGAAATGGAACCGTTTGATGATTTAACAGTGTGCAAACAAATAACTGATCTCAACTTGAATTGTTAGTTATACATTGTAATACTTGGAACCATTTAACTGTACTGACGAATGAATTGTGTTGAATTGGAAAGTTAGTGTTAGATAGCAATACTTGCTTGAAACTACTTAAAAAATGATCTCAGACTCGTTTAAAATTGTTATTAACAAAATTGTATACAAATAATATATATATATATTGAAGAGTGTATATTTAGGCAGTACGTTGTTATTTTTATTATATTATTATTATTATTACATTTGTTAGAAAACCACTACAATATCTCGTCGCCTCACTCAACTTACTGAAAATAGCGCCATAAAACAACATTTAATCATAAAACACAAAAATAGCACTGACCAATTTATATCTTCCGATGAAGGAATATTCTCTCATGATACTTGAATATAAAAATAATAATAAAAGCGAATACAAATCCTGGAAGCAATATGCATAAAAATATAAAACCAAGCATGAATAAAATAAGATTTAACACAGGCACCAATCTAGTAAACATTCTTAATAACTAATATCACTAATTCTATGTGAGCTTTTCCAACCGTACGTTTTAAAACAAAACGATGAAAACATTCCAACTGACAGCTTCAAAACAGAACGCTACAAATAATTAAAACAATAAAAACTCAAACTGGCAACTCAAAACTACACTACCTTGGACAACGACCAAAATTATGACTGAAAGCGCTTGGGCAGAAGATATGGGACAATTTCTTTACCACCTACATACCGACGCAATAAAAATAACTAGAAGACTTGAAAAATTTCATCTAAATATAAAAATAGTGTTCCATCGTCTTTACTAAAACTTGCCTTAATATATATATATATATATATATATATATATAAAGAAGATTTGCATTAAATGATCTGCAATGGTTGATATACCATCAAACCCAACCAAACTAAACCAAATATGTAAAAAATATTGATGTGTCGACAAGTCAGTGGCGATTCTCAATAATTTTTGACTGGTAGTCTCTATAGCTGTTGATTAGCAGATTTTAGTGAAACATTCGATTGTTCAAGGGTTACATCCTCCTTAGTAACCAGTTCTTGATCAGAGCAACTTTTCCTCGTTTTCTAAAATAAATCTTCTTATATACTACTAAAATTCTCTTTATACTTATATATACAAATATAACTGTAACCCAGCAAAAACAGCATATCTTGGCACAATTTTTCATTATAACAATACCTTTAATATGCTCTACCTTAAGGAATAAAGCAATTTCCAGTCTAATTAGAAATTCAATTATAATTTTGTGGGCTTAGCCCTCCAGCTGTTATAACGAAAAACCAATCTAATATATATATATATATATATATATGTGTGTGTGTGTGTGTGTGTGTGTGTGTGCGTTTGTGTGTGCGCGTACGTCTGTGTGCGTGTGCGTGCTGACGGAAGTTAAAATTGCAACATCCTTGTCTGGCCCATTGGCTTAGTGGTAGAGTATTCGCCAATAGCCCGGGAAACCGGTGTTCAATCTCAGGTCGAGTCATACCAAAGGCTCAAAAAGTGGTACTTGATACCTCCTTACTTAACACACAGCATTATAAGGTACGTTTCAAGGGTAAAGTGGAGCAATCCAGGGAATGGAGTAGCGCCCTCCACTACATCTTGGTGTAGTAGCTATTGAAAAGGGAGCTTTTGGGTCACCCTCGACTACGGTCACCAACTTTTAGATATATCTCAATTTTCTCACGATTAAAGGCATTTTCAATGTTACAAGTGTGGAAACCATATCTTTTTTTAGTCCTAGGTCTCTCTGTCTCTGTCTCTCTCTGTCTCTGTCTCTCACACGCACACATAAGAGTACATACATACACACACACACATATACACTCACACTTGTGCTCAAAATGCATGCGTGCCTGAGTTTATATATATATGTGTGTGTGTGTTTGTATGTATGTGTGCTTGTGTGTGCATATTAAATACTAATTTAAATGTGTGTATAATCTTACTGATAAGTTCACATACCTAGGGAGCAGTGTCTCATCAACCGAAACAGATATCGACACGCAACTAGCAAAGGCATCGACAGCTATCGGTCTTATGGAAGTCAGACCTGACCGATAAAATGAAGCACAGTATCTTCCAGGCAGCGGTCGTGTCGATACTGCTGTATGGATGCACTATATGGACGCTAACTAAACGTATGGAGAAAAAGCTCGACAGTAATTACACAAGAATGCTGCGCGCAATATTGAACAAGTCCTAGAGACAGCACCCCATAAAGCAGCAGCTGTATGGCCACCTACCAGCCATTACGAAAACCATCAAAATTAGACGAACCAGACATGCGGGACACTGTTGGAGAAGTAGGGACGAGCTCATAAGTGATGTACTCTTGTGGACCCCTTCAAATGGACGTGCAAAGGCAGGACGACCAGCTCAAACCTTCATACAGCAACTCTGTGCCGATACGGGATGTAGCCCTGAGGAAGTGCCGGAAGCGATGGACGATAGGGAGGTGTGGCGAGAGAGGGTAACTGATAGCCGCGCTGATAGCGTAACTTGATGATGATGATGATGATGATAATCTCACGTTAATAAGTTAATCCTGAACACCTTTTGTTTGGAATTTGTTTTTTTTTTATATTTCATGTATTTTATTGAATTTTATTTTTTTTAATAAAATGTTTATTTTCTTATAAACTATTTATAGCGGAAACGGTTAAAACCTGTATATGTAGGTATTGCCTATTACAAAACTCTACAGCAATGAAACAGGGCACCTCAGGTAGTGTAATGGTTAACAAGCTTGACAAGCAGACCTTTGCGTGTCAGTTCAAGTCTCATTAGGCGCCTCATTCATACAGCCTCGTACAACAGAAATGCAAAAAACCTACCACAGCACTGTAACTACAACTAAAAATATAAAAATGTATCAGTCCAAAAAAAACTAAAAAGATAAAAATACACCGCTTTTAGATATGTATGCAAGTTTATATCCGCTAACAGAGGTGTTTCAATTTTATTTTTGGTAACCTAGTTTCAGGGCTGTAGATTTTGGTAATAAATAATACATAATAATATCCGCTTCATTGTATAATAAGTAAAGTAAATATTGGCGACCGTAGTCAATAGGAGGGCGCTACTCCTTTCCAGGGATTGCTCCACTTTACTCTTGATACGTACCTTATATTGCTGAGTGTTAAGCACGAAGGTATCAAGTACCATTTTTTGAGTCTTTGGTATGACTCGACCGGGTATTGAACCCAGGTCTCCTATATATATCTATAATAGATACTGTGTATATATATATATATATATATATAGAGAGAGAGAGAGAGAGAATGGGAGTTATACACAGTCTGTACAATCTCTCTCTTTCTTCTTTCCTTCCGTTAACGCGCGTGTACGTGCGTGTCTCTGTGTGTGTGTGTGTATGTGTGTGTGTATATATTGAATGGAACATTTTACGACTTTAGGCGTCTCTTAATATATATGACTGGATCGGTTTAACGTCGTTTTTCCAAAATATACGAATCATTTTTATCCTCCCTCCCCTACACCTTCCTTTAATTCTGATCAATTAGTTCATATTCATTCAGGTGTTTTTTTAACTCTCTCTCTCTCTCTCTCTCTCTCTCTCTCTCTCTCTCTCTCTCTCTCTCTCTTCCCTCTATCTATCTATCTATCTATCTATTTCTCTTTCTTTCTCATTCATTCATGAAAACGACTTGCGTCACGCACGCGCATACAAACTCATGCATGCGCGCACAAACGCTCGAGCAGATGCACGCATGCGCCGACGTGTGATCGTTTGGAGACGTTGACCGAAAGAGAGAAAAAAGAAAAAAGAAGAAAAAGAAGAGAATTAAAGAAAGGAAAAATAAAGTAAGAATTAGAAAAGACAATAAATAAAAGAAGAAAGAAAAGAAAATAGAAATAGAAAAGAAAAGAAAGTAAAAAGAAAAAGAAAAGAAAAAAGAGAAAAAGAAAAGAAAAAGAAAAGTAAAAAAGAAAAGAAAGCGGGAAGAAAATAAACAAAATAGAAAAGAAAAGAAAAAAGAAAAAAAAGAAAGAAATAGACAAAAAAGAAAGAAAAATAAAAGTAAAAGGAAAAAAAAAGAAAATGAAAATAAATAGAAAGAAAAGAACGAAAAGAAAAATGAAAAAAAAAATGAAGAAAAACGAAAGCAAGAAATGAAACAGTAAAGAAAACTAAAAGAAAAGGAGGAAAGGAGAGAGAAAAGATTGAAAATAAAAGGAAAAGAAAGAAAAGAAAAAGAAAGAAAACTAAAAGAAAAAAAAAGAAAAGAAAGAAAGAAAAAAGGGAAAAGAACAAAAGAAAGGAAACGAAGTGTCGAGAAAAAGAAAGCAAACGATAAGAAAAGAAAGAAAAGAAAGAAAAAAGAAAACGAAAGAAAAGTCAGAAAAGAAAAAGAAAGAAAACGAAAACAAACGAAAGAACATGAAAAAAAAAGAACGGAAAGAAAAAAAGAAAATTAAAAGAAAAGAAAAAAATTAAAGAACAAAGAAAAGAAAATAGGAACCGAAAAGAAAGAAAAAGAAAGAAAAGAAAAAGAAAAGAAGAACCAAGAGATGAAAAAGAAGAAAAACGAAAAGAAAAGAAAAAGAATAGAAAGAAAAGAGAAAAGAAAAACCAAAAGAAAGAAAACACAAAAGAAAAAGAAAAAAGACGAGAAAAAAAGGAATGAAAAACGAAAACGAAAAGAAAAGAAAATAAAGATAAAAAAAGAAAAAGAAAAGAAACGAAAAGAGAAGAAAAAACAAAAAAAAAACAAAAAAGAAAAGAAAAAGAAAAGAAAAGAATAAAAAGAAAAGATAGACGAAAAGAAAGAAAAAATAAAACGAAAAGAAAATACAAAAGAAAACGAAAATAAATTTTAAAAAAAAGGAAAGAAAGAAAAGAAAGAAAAAGAAAAAAGAAAATTCTTGCCATCTCTTTGACAAAAAAAAAAAAAAACTCCACCTGCCACATTTTCTGCATTGAACATTTTCCGTCATCTTCACATTCTGCTATCGTGTGTGTTGTCGTGGAGATTTTGCTTTCTTGTCATCATCATCTTTCTTGATGTTGTTGAAGTTGTTGTTGCTGCTGCTGATATTACAGCTGCTGCTGCTGTTGCTGTTGTTGTTGTTGCTGCTGCTGCTGCTATTACCCTACACAGGTTGCCATGGTGATGAATAAGGCGACTGATATGAAAGAACGTAACGGAAAAGTGGTTGTTGGAAAGATGAGGCGTGTTTTCGTAACAGACCAATACAGGGGCGGGAGAGGGGGTGAAGGATGCATAAGCAGAAAAGGAGGGAAAGATGATGATGCCAGAGAGAAAATGTACTATCAACAGATACAGATGTGTACATTTATCTCTATATCGCACATGACTGTAGCTCTTGCGGCGCCAAGCCAATGCTCGCATTACTCAAGCTCCTGGCAGCCTTGCTCACAAAATTTAATCTTAATGTAACTACAGTTATAAAAAAAAAAAAAACCCTAATTTTACCTTTTTAAAATTCCCCTCTTTTATTTCTTGTTCAATGTCTGAATTTACGGCTGGGTCTGTAAATTACACTGGCTGCATCTCTGCAGAGGGGTAAGACCCCCATCCCATACACACACACCAACGAGTGTCCTTATTATGATTTAAAGCCATCTGATGATGAGGTTCCAGTCCAAGAGCTTTAGGATATATATAGAGTACCCCTTCATAGTCATTACTCCCAGGTCCACTCTGACCAATAGTGGTAGCACCGGATAGGGTCCTCTCTATAGGTCAAATAGAAGTATTTGACTCTTCAAACTGAGTCCACATGAATGAATTATGCTAAATTGAATTGTTTGAATAGAACTGTTTGATCATTTATCTGCGAGGAAACAAATGACTGGCGTTTACATGAATTGTTAGAAATAAATAGCAATACTTGTAAGTATTTAACTTTGTTAACTTATGCAAGATTAAATTGCTTGAAATAGAACTGTTTGTTGATTTAACTTTGTGTAACAAATGACTGATGTTTAATTGAATTGTTAGTGATACATGGCAATATTTGGAGCCATTTGACTGTGTGCAACCCAATGAATGATTTTGAATAGAATTATTTGTGTTAAATAGCAATACTTGAAACTCTTTAATGGTGTGCCGAAATTGAATTATTGGTATAAAATCAATACAAGGAGACATTTGATTGTGCAAATGAATGAATTGCGTTGAATAGAATTATTAGTGTTAAATAGCTATACTTGTAACCATTTCACTGTCTGCAAAAAAAAATAATTACTGAATAGAATTATTAGTGTTAAATAGCAATACTTGAAACCTTTTCACTGTCTGCAAAAGATAAAAATAAATAGCAATGATTGAAGCCATTTAACAATAGCAATACTAGTGAGCAAACAAATTGGATCTAACTAATTTTAAAAAATGAAGTCACCGACCAATTCATTTACAAATCACATGTATATAAATTTGAATGTGTACAAATAAATGACTGAAGTTTAACTGCTACTGTTACATAGCAATACTTGAAACATTTAACTTTATGCAAAAGAAAGATGAGCTCAGGTCCGTTTCAAAATGTTCATGTGACACGATATGGATATTCGTTGTGTGGGTGTGGGTGTGATAAGAGCCAGTCAGAAGATTCTTTTGTCTGTTTTGGCGCGAAACCCACAAAAAAGGCTTGCGCGTGAGATTTCCCACGAAACCGAGGGAGGGAAGTTCCCAGGGAAAACAGATGTAACATAGCCATGTATGAATATGGATATGTGAAACGTACATAGAATGTTCATAACATAAATACATAGAACTTAGGAATCCCGAAACACGAAAAACACTTACGACTTCTTAGTTCAGGTACGAAACTTTTTATTACCTTTGAGTTAAAAGGTTTTTCGACATAAGGAGAGAGGCACAATCTTTCTCTGCTGGCTTTTCCATCTGCCGCCCCCCCCCACCACCACCAACACGTGTGGCACCCGCCACAAGGCCTTCTTCTTCGGACTGCAAGTCTCAACTCTACTCCCTTTTTTCAAATCCTCCCAAATCCTCCGCGCACGCTTCCGGTGCATGACGTCATTCGTATCCCCAAGTCCTATCTGGGATTTTATTTTGACATCTCTGAATGATAGGTCCTCCCTGCGCGCGCGTGAACACCTGCGCACATGTTGCACCTAACTAACCCATGCGCTAACCGAAAGGTTCTCAGGCTAACTAAACCGAAAGGCAAGATATATGAAACGAAATCCCTCGGCCATTATATTACACAGAGAAGTCAACAGAACAGAGCAGTCAGCAGGAGAAAGCAGACGACTGCTAGGTTGTGTGGGTCTAGAGGCCAGGTTGGCCATTGCGAGAGGATAAGTTAGTATTCCCGGAGGCTTTGTGGGAATTTCGCTCGAATACGCGTTCGCGATAGCTCACAGAATGCTAGGAAAGTGTCACAAACTTCTCTCTTCCTGCACTAGGAGCTAACCCAAGTCCGTGTTTGTTTGTTCTTTTTTCTTCCACCCTCTCGATTGTGTGTGTTGTGTTTTGCGTGTCCGTCAAGAAATGTGAAATATCGCGGACCGGAGATGAGAGAAACCACAAGACGATCTGATAGCCACGAATGGTTTAGGAGGTTGAGATAGTGGGGGTCGGCCAGCGGTGTATTGTCACAATAAAATGTGTTTACAAATCATATATATTCAATATATATGTATGAACTGGATTTAGCATTAGATAGCCTATAATAGTTGATATGCCATAAAACAAAACAAAACAAAACCATACAAATCCCTCTACAAAGTGGGGGGGGTGACACAAGGTGAATTTTTTTAAACGGAGATAAGCTGGTTTGAATTCGAAGTTTTCCTTCTGTTATATCCATACTGACGCAATGATTAACAGACGCAGGAAGGTAGAGTTCTTTAACAAAATATTTACCTCTCACTTTATTTGCAAGGGTTCGAAAAGGGTTACTCAAGGTTTGCGTGTGAGAGGGAGCTGGAGACCGAACAGAAACTGTAATATTTTGACCCCCACTCTTATGGCCGTCAACGTTGTATCGTTCTCGTTCTCCTGATGCTCAACTGAAGGCCCTGGGGTCCACTCTGCTGGGTGCTGGCTTTCTTTACTGCATCTTATCAGCAACTTCTCTGGTCCCCAAACTCTATCGGGGTTCCCGAGGGCCCACTCGGCCGGGCGTGGCTTTCCCTACCACATCTCGCCTATAACTCCGTCTCTAGCTCTAACTGCAACTGCAATTCAACAGTCTGACTTCTGTCTTGACTGAGTTAGATAATAGTTCAACGCCCACTCGATCGCCTACTCGATCTTTGAAATCGCATGTTTGATCGTCATCAAGCGGAAATAACTGTCATGCAGTTCACAGGTCACTCTCTTCTGGTGCATCAGTCTATGAGTGTACCATGGGAATTTTCTTAGCTCGTCCCATTTCATCAGCCAATTTCTGCCCACGCGATTTCCTCTCATAACTGCCATTAGAGTGTGTCATCTCCTTCCAGTGCATCACCTTGGAATGGCATTTTGACCGGGTCGAAGGTCAAAATATAACACTTCTCCTTGACTTGTTTCCTTATCAAAGCTAAAGAATACTGTCGTTTCTATTAATCCATAGATGGTGGGAAATCAGAGAGATCCATCCCTTTTCCAAGAGCATTTTAACCTAACCTCTCAACTAGGAGAAGGATGTGGCACAAGGTCTTTTTTAAACAGAGTCTGAAATCAGAGTTTTCTTTCTCCTGACTGGTTGCTAAAAGTACTAAAAAATGTCTGCTATTTTGTTTACTCATAGGTGGACGGGAGACGATTGGATTCTTACCTTTCCCAAGAGCACTGATACAAAGTACCACTCGAGAAGCCCTGTCTAGGATTAGAACTCTAGTCGCTGATTCCATTTATTTCGGTTATAACCGTTACGTTAGGAACGCCTCCAGTACGTTCAATGTATCGTGCATCAAATAGACATTTATTATATAAACTAATCTTTATCGATGAAAACGTCCTTCATATAAATTCACTTGAATATATTAACGTCTTACACTAATGCGTACATACTTGTTGAGTTTGGTAAAAGATAATACCTAATGATATCCGAGCACAATCGGCTGAGGCTATAGAATACACTGACACCATTTCTGTAGAGCGTCCTAGATTGGACACTAAACAATAAGATGGTGAGGCTTCTGTAATGCAAGAGCTTTGGGGAATGCAGAGTACCCCTTCATTGCCATCGCTCCGAGGTTCACTCTCGTCCGAAGAGGTAGCACCAGATCGGGTCCTATCTATAGGTCAAATAAGATTGTTTGACATTTAAACTGGGGGCAAACAAATGACTAATGCTAAATTGTATTGTTTGGAGTAGAACTGTTTGGCATTTAACTGTGTGCAAACAAATGACTGACTCTTAATTGAATTTTTAGTGATACTGTAATATAATTGCGGAGGAATTTCGTTTTGTATATCTTGCCTTTCGGTTTAGTTAGGCTGAGAACATTTCGCTCAGCGCATGGGTTAGTTAGGTGCAACATTAACGCAGGTGTTCATGCGCGCGCGGAGAGGATGTGTCATTCAGAGATGTCAAAATAAAAATCCCAGAGAGGAATTAGGAAAAGAGGATGTGGATGACGTCACGCACCGGAAGCGTGGAATGAGATTTGAGAAAAAGCAGAGAGTTGAGTTCCTGCTTCCGAACGGGAGAGTCGAGATTCAGAGCTGGGCGAGGCCAGACGACTTTGTGCGCTACGGGCGCCGCGCGTTGGTTGGGTTGAGAGCTGACGATGTAAAAGCAGTCAGCATAGAAAGATTGTGTCTCTCTCTCCTCATGTCGACAAACCTTTAACTCAAAGGTAATAAAGTTTCGTACCTGAACCAATTTCGTGAATTTCGTGTTTTCGGATTCCTATATATACTTGGAATCATTTAACTTTGTTGGCATTATAAATCATAAATATCTAATATATGCCTATAAACCGGATTTTGGAGGTGCCCGCGGTGTAATGGTTATCGTGGTAGGAAATGGACACGACGACACGAGTTCAAATCCTCGACGAGATTGATTGCATTTCACATAGCACTAATACCCTTGGGAAACGTATGAATCCAATCATTCTCCCTTCAGCTATGGGTAAATAGTAGGACGGACTGGGTTCTTCAGCTTTAGTGAGGCTACTCGTCTAGGAGAAGGACAACTCTGAATTCAAACCTGTTAAACACCGCTTAAAAATTGACCTTGTGTCATATCCTGCTCGAGCGGAGGGGTTGGGTAGATATGATAAACCGGATTTGGCATTAAATAACTTTCAATCGATGAAATGCCGTAAACTAAATTAAACCAAATCTAATAATATCCGTTTTGATTGTTTCAGAAGACATGCATATTTTATGCACTTTTTATTATAAAACACTTGATATAGATTAATTTACGATATACGATTTTATATTTGATATATTATATTATATATATAAGTTGTATTTTGTAGTATCTTTACATTTAAAACAAAGCAGGATGACAAGCTCGAACATCCATACAGCAGCTATGTGAGGATACGGGATGTAGCTCTGAAGACCTGCCAGAAGCGATGAACAATAAGGAGAAGTGGCGGGAGAGGGTCTAAGATATCCGTGCTGGCAGCACGACATGATGATGATGATATTTTGTAAGTTCATTCCTAAGAGAGGATGTCCTCGTGGTGTAATGGTTAAAGCGCTGGACCGCGGAATTATAGTCTGCGAGTTCAAAGTTTAGTCGGGCTATAACGTTCACTTTCAGATAAATACCTTTGGGAAAGGTATGAACCCCCTTATACTCCCATCTATGGGTAAAATAGTACTACTATTGTCCTTCTAAAAAAGTGTGGATTTGGCATTAAATAACCCGAGAAGGTTGATATACCATTAAATACCAAACAAATCATTCATAATAATCATCATCATGTCGTACCACATGCACGTATATCCCTGACCCTCTCTCGCCACTTTTCCCTATCGTTCATCGCCTCTGGCTGGTCTTCAGGGCTACATCCCGTATCCTCACATAGCTGCTGGATGTATGTTCGAGCTGGTCGTCCTGCTTTTGCTTGGCCATATGTGGGGGTCCATAGAAGTACATCCCTTATGAGCTCGTCCCTGCTTCTCCAGCAGTGACCTGCATGTCTAGTTCGTCTAACTTGAATAGTTTTCGTGATGGGAGGCAGGTGGCCGTATAGTTGGTGCCTTGTGGGGTGTTGCCGCCAGGACTTGTTCAATATTGCTCGGAACATTCTTGTGTAATTGCCGTCTAGCTTCTTCTCCAGCCGTTTAGTTAGCGTCCAAGTAGTGCATCCATACAGCAGTATCGATGGGTTTTCATTATTTCTCATGAATAAATGTGTGTCCGTGTGATGGGTATGACAGTAAAGTATATCGGAAGGTGAAGCTCCTGTTGTTGAGTTTTGGGTAATGTAAGATATCTAATATTTTTTCTTCAGAATTTACAGATGATGATTTCAAAAAGTTTATTCATTTTTGCCCAACACGCCAGGATGCTTTGCAACATAAGGCCACATAAATTTGGGGGAAATACTATTTACGCCCGTCGTAGAAACTCATATCGAACCTGTTAACGGGAATACAAAATACAAAGTCAATAAGCATTGTTTGGTTTGGTTTTATGGTATATCAACCATTGTAGGTTATTTAATGCCAAATCCTCTTTTTCATATATATTAAATATATAAGATTTGGTTTGGTAGTGTTTTATGGCATCTCAACCATTGTAGGTTATTTAATGCTAAATCCTCTTTTTCATACATATTAGATTTATATTTGACTTGTAAACTTATTTTGTAGATAATTTTCTTAAACGAAACTGGAACCTTTTTTGCACACATTTAAATTGTTTCAAGTACTGCTACATCCTCATCGTCATGTCATACTGCTAGCATGGATTTCCCTGACTCCCTGAAACCACTTGTCTCTATCATCCATCGCTTCCTGCAGGTCCCCAAAACTACATCCTCAAAACTACATCCTGAGGATTGCTGTATAACAGTAACAATTTAACATCAGTTATATGTTGACACAAGTAGTTTGTTCTATTTGAGTCATAGAAGGGACCCTATCAGGTGCTACCACTCCGGGTCAGAGCGGACCTGGGAACAAGGACAACAAGGAGTACTTCACATTCACCTGATATCCAAGGCAGGAGCCTCGTCATCAGATGGTTTAATGTCATATCAGGACACTCGTTGGGGGAGGGGACTAACTCCTGTGCAGAGATGTAGTCGGTGTAATCTACATCTCTAGCAATCTGAGTTACAAGAAGAATTAACAATTAATTTTGTAAAAAAGCATAATAGTGATACAATTTTCAAAAGCGACAGAGTTCAAACTCATTTTCAGTGATAAAAGTTTTCTTTTATGCGTTCGGTTGGAAATTTCGCTACTGCATAAACGGGGGAAAAATTAAAGAGATATCCCCATACATGATTCATTCAATAAGATATATTCAATAACCTGATAAAATTTCACATTTTATCAAAAAGTCAGATAAGTCTCCATATGCCAGAAATATCGGAGACAGTAACATTATTAAAGAGAAAAGCGCTAAAATTTCTAAAGAGAGTTTCAAAAGATTCTTCAACGAATTTTCGAATTAAAAGAAAAAAATCTTGCGTCATATTTTTAAAGTGATTTTCTCGTCGACAAGTTAAAACAATTTATATAACATTCTCATACTCTATGACCCTATGTATGTAGAATACACCGACTGCATCTCTGCAGAGGGGTAAGACTACCCCAATGAGTGTCCTGGATATGTTGTATAGTCATTTACACATCACAACGACACAACATCAAAGACAGACGCATGAAGGAAAACGCCTGAAGGATTAAGATGCAGGAAGGAAGACACAGGAAGACTTCTTTAGAAAAATATTCACCTCTCACTTTATTTGTAAGGTTTGCGTTTGAGACCGAACATAAACTTTATATTTTGACCCCACTGTTATGACCGTCACGTTGTGTCTTGTTCTCCTGATGTTGGGGTCCACTCCATCAGGGCTTTCCGAGGACCCCTCGGTCGGGTGTGGCCTTCCCTACCACATCTGGTCTCTAGCTGTCTGGAAGTCTGCTGGCAACTGCTTCTGGACCCCAAACTCAACTGAGTTAAATAATAACTCAACGCCCACACAATCGCCAACTGGATCTTAGAATCGGATGTTCAATCGTCATCAAGCGGAAATAACTGTCATGCAGTTCAGAGGTCACTCTCTTCCATTGCATGACTGTAATGGCAGAATGGGACCTTGACCTTGTACCATATCATAAGCCTTAATCCGCCCACGCGATCTCTTTCGATTACTGGCCGTTGGACTGTGTCACTTCCTTCCGGTGTATTACCTAGGAATAGTATTTTTGGGCCGGGGCGAAGGTCAAAATATAACAGATATGACACGAAACAATCTGATGGTGAGGCTTCAGTAATGCTGGAGCTTTAGGGAATGCAGAGTACCTCTTCATTGCTATCGCTCCCAGGTCCACTCTAGCCCGGAGTGGTAGCACTTGATAGGGTTCTAGCTATGGGTCAAATTTAATTAAACAGTATACTTATGGAAAATTGAATTATTCGAAATAGAACTGTTTATCATATTTACCAACCCCTCCGCTCGGGCAGGATATGACACAAGGTCAATTTTTAAGCGAAGTTTAACAGGTTTGAATTCAGAGTTTTCCTTCTCCTAGACTAGTTGCCTAGTTGCTGAAGAACCTAGTCTGCCCTACTATTTACCCATAGCTGGAGGGAGAATAATTGGATTGATACCTTTCCCAAAGGTATTTGTGCTATGTGAAATGCAATCAGTCTCGTCCAGGATTTGAACTCGTGTCGCCGTGTCCATTTCCTACGATGATAACCATTACACCACAGAACTATTTATATGTATAGAATGTATTCGGCATTAAATAACCAACAATAGTATATATGCCATAAAACGAAACCAAATTAAACAATTGTCATTCTCTAAAAAACAGATACCGCAATTCACATATTCATTGCCAAATCTCAAACAGCATTAAACTTGAGAAAAATATCCAATCTTGCAAAACACAATGAATCATCACATCAAAGCAGAGAAAGAAAATCTTGCAGACCGAAAAATAGCCTTTTTGTTTTCATTCTAAAATTCAGACAACATTCTATTTCATTTTATTATATAATCAGTACGAAACAATATCATGGACATTTGCAGAACTTAATTTTATCACAGCTAGACTACATTTTCGAAATTAGCGTCATAATATAAATCGAAAACACATAGAGATATTCATGGGACATTTTATTGTTAGCTTGCGTAATTATTGATATTTTATGATACATTTATAATCATGTATTACCAGGCCATTGGCCTAATGAGTAGAGTGTTTGCCAATGGTCAAGGAGACCAGGATTCAATCCCATGTCGAGTCGTACCAATGACTCAAAAAATGGTACTTGATGCCGTATTGCTTAGCACCAGCATTATAAGCTAAGGACCAATGGTAAAGTGGAGAAATCCTGGAAATGGAGTAACACCCTCCCCTACACCTTGGTTTAGTAGCTATTGAAAAATTGCTTACTTTACTTACTTTTAATT
This sequence comes from Sepioteuthis lessoniana, assembly GCA_963585895.1. Lineage (NCBI taxonomy): Eukaryota > Metazoa > Mollusca > Cephalopoda > Myopsida > Loliginidae > Sepioteuthis > Sepioteuthis lessoniana. Next base: position 20,886,060 of record OY757927.1, on the reverse strand, counting down.
ATGTATAATCAGAAGCTGGACAATAAAAGGAAAACGCTTGGAAATTTATTTTTATGTTAATATGATGTCCAGCTCCCTTCTTACAGTTTTTGAGGAAACTGCGTTCTCGAAATGGTCATTAAATTCTGCTGTAATTTTCGGAGCTGTATTCTTGTGATCCTTTCTAACAATCCACTCAAGAGTCCGAAAGTCCCTCTCAGACATTTTTCACTTTCTTCCTGAGTTTTGCTTCAGTGAGGAGGTTTTTTCTTTCTTTCTCAAATGCAGTCATAACTTTCGAGACAGTACTCCGAGCTACACCAAGGGGGTGTCCTCGTGGTGTAATGGTTAAAGCGATGGACTGCGGAATCGTAGTACGCGAGTTCGTACTCCAATCGCGCTATTACGTTCACTCTCGGGCAAATACCCTTGGGAAAGGTATGACCCCCCTTATCCTCCCAGCTATGGGTTAAATAGTACCACAACTGTTCTTCTAGGAGAATATCTTTGGCATTAAATAACCTAAAAAGAGCTGATATGCCATTAAACAAAGAAACCAAACCTAGCTACACCAAATAATTCAGCGGTTTTTGTTACACTAACGCCTGCCATACGAGCACCACCAATTTGAACTCTTTTAAAGTCTGATAGATCTGCCATTTTAATGAATTTTGATTAATTTCTTCTGATCATGTCTGTAAAAAAACAATTTTAGTTAAATAAGACGAGAGAAGTTAATAAATCAAAACATAAAATTAACAAACGTTTGATGGTTTTATAGAAGTTTCAATATTATGATACTAAGATTCTACGTGTTACCATTTTTTGTCCAACCCTTCTATCTATCTATCTATCTATCTATCTTTCTATGTTCAGTATCTTAACACACGGATATATATATATATATATATATATATATATATATATATATATATATATATAATTAAGGAATGATTTTTTATTTTTATTTTAATCATTTTTCATTAATTTTATTTTATCGTTCAGTTTGGTTGGACTTTGAACTATTCGGGTTAAGAGTTCAGGTGTGTAGTCAATTGGTGCAGTTTACGCTCGTGCGCAAAGGATATGACAATCACTATTGACATATTAAACCCCAGATAGAAAAATGGGGCTGGAGTGTGGATGACGTCATGCCCAGGAAGAGATGGGCTGAGAAATTGAAGATTTTGAAAGAGATTCAGTTGAGTTCCGACCATGATGTTGAGAAGTTGAAGTCCGACCGTGGAGTTGAAGGTTGACATTGGAGTATGGCGGCAGACAGCTGACGATGCAGCGGCGGTTAAGTTTTTCGGGTCCCCAGCGAAGATGAATTGAGATCTAAAACACAAAGAGATGTGCCGAACGTTAAGGGTTTTGCTAGCATAGTACGATACGAAAGACTTTTAAGAATTGTGTCTCTCTCCTCGTGTCGAAGTTAATAAACGGTTCGTACCTGAACAACAGAGTCCGCCTCTTTGCATATGTATATGTACTGTTATTATTGATATCATTATCATATTTACAAACCCCTCCTCTCGGGCAGGATATGACACAAGGTCAATTTTTTAAGCGGAGTTTAACAGGTTTGAATTCAGAGTTTTACTTCTCCTAAACTAGTTGCCTCACCAAGGCTGAAGAACCTAGTCTGCCCTACTATTTACACATAGCTGGAGGGAGAACAATTGGATTCATACGTTTCCCAAGGGTATTAGTGCTATGTGAAATGCGATCAGTCTCGTCCAGGATTTGAACTCGTGTCGCCGTGTCCATTATACTGCGGGCACCTCCAAATGGTTGTGAGTATACAACACACACACACACACACATATATATATATTCATCCACAGACGGACTGTTTCTTTCCATCAGAACTCTTCAGTGTGGCTAGACACGTAGGACGCTCGAAGCCGGGATCGAAACCCACCCGACTTTACGTTAGACTAAGTCTCAGACCGCTCGGCCAACAAGCGTACAACATTTTGCTAAGGGAATTTTTAAGGCATTATGGAGCAACAGCAGCAGCCGTTTGTTTACATTTTTATACCCACCGATATATATATATATATATATATATATATATATATATATATATCGGAGGGTCTTTATTTAATTGGAATCATAAGAGAATTCTTCCAAACTGAAGTTGCGTCCGTATTACTGCATGGTCGCACCAAGAAAATACTTGGAGAAAAAGCTAAACAGGAACCACACAGGAATACCGCGTGTTATTTAACAAATCCTGGACACAGGGCCCTACAAAACAGCAGCTGTACGGCCACTTACCTCCCATCTCTTTAACCATCTAAGTAAGACAAACAAGACTTTTTGGAAATTGCTGTAATCGGAAGGATGAGCTCATAAACGACGTTTCCCTGCAGACTCCAACACATTGATCCACCAGTGATGACCGACTAGCAAGAGCGTACTTTCATAAACTCTATGTGGACACAAAGTGCTGTCTAGAAAACTTACTAGTGCAAAGCTTAATAGGGACTGATGGCGAGAGAGAATCAGAAGAATCCAAGCTGCCTGCGGTGAGGTTGATGATGAAGGTGATGTAGCTTCTTTGCAAGTCTACTTATTTTGGGCGGATCTTATCTTGCCTCTGCATAAATTTGTGTCGCCAAATTAACCACTTTTCAAGCCTCGTTTTGATCTGGATGAGATTCAAGTTCAGTTTTTAGGCGCAGATACTAGCTACGTACAGATATATGGTTGGGACAGAGCTAAGAATGCTTAGCTTCGTCGGCATTCCTTCTGCCAAATTATTTTTGGGTATAAGCCACAACGGTGGCGCTTGGGGTGTGGTGGTTATTATCTTAAAAAAATGGATAGGGTGACTTGAGTTCAAATCATCGACGATGCTGTTCGCATTACACATAGTTGGTTTGGTTTAGTTTGTTTGTTTAATGTCATATCCACCTTCATGGGTTATTTAATGCAAAAGTCGTCCGTTTAGAAGAACAGCAGTGGTACTATTTAACAAATAGCTAAAAGGAAAGGGGGTTCATACCTTTCCCAAGGTTATTTGTCCGAAAGTGAACGTAATAGCACGACCGGAGTTCGAACTCGCTTACTACGATTCCGCAGTCCAGCGCATTAACCTTTACACAACGATGACATCTTCTATTTCACTTATGCTAATATCTATGAGAAAGGTATGCATCCGACTATACTTCATCCAGCTATGGATGAATTATTGAGCAGACTGGGTTCTTTATCCTTCGTTGGGAGACTTGTCTAGGAGAAGGAAACTGTTAAACTCTATTTTAAAGATTAATCTTTTGCGGTAAGTTTGGTAAATAAATATGAGCCATAAACAACTTCCGGTCTGAAATACATTGCCATCGATGTGGCATTCAGGGTAAAATGAATTTCTTAAATATTATTTTTAAAAAAACGCTGACTCATGCGAGCTATTTGATTTAACGTTTACTGAAAAGAGAGGGCATTTTTCTAGAGTTAATGTTAAACGGGATTTATCCGGCACTTGATACCATATGGAGCTACGGGTGATTTGGTTGTTGTTATTATCTGACTCTGTTTTTGGTTTCTTTTCTTACCCCATGTTAATTTGCTGGTTTCTCTTCTTGGTCTATGAAGGCTGCAAAGGAATTATAAGGAAAGAAGATTAAGAAAGAAATACACGTATATCTTTTAAATTCAACTTTAGGGATTTTTGGGATTTGGGGTTTTTGTACGAACTCTATAGTGGAGAAATTTCGTCCTGGACTATTTGAGAACCGTCATTTTTTTATGATTCCATTATTCGGTGTTCTAGTTGGGGTTTGATGATTCCATTATTCGGTGTTCTAGTTTTGGTTTGATGAGTCCCTTATTCGGTGTTCTAGTTTTGGTTTGATGAGTCCATTATTTTCTGTCCTAGTTTTGGTTTGATGAGTCCCTTATTCGGTGTTCTACTTTTGGTTTAAAGAGTCCATTATTTTGTGTCCTAGTTTTGGTTTGATGAGTCCATTATTTGGTGTTTTTAGTCGTGAGTTGCTGGTAACAGAGACAGTAGCTGCTTGTGGAAAGGTTAACCAGCCCGCCGCATAAAAACGGATACGTGAGCCTTCCACCAGCTGCAAGAAATATTTAAGTCTTTTCACTTCACCGGTCATAGCTGAAAAAGAACGGGATTCATTCTTTTGCCGAGACGGTTCCTTTTCTTTGCATATGCGTCGCCCCTCTTTCTGTCAGAGGCTTGTGGGAGAGTCTGCATTTATTTTTTTATATTTTTTAGGTGTATTTTTTCTATTCCCTACAACCAATCTTTTGTGAAACCATAAGTTAAATCTGAGAATTACTGCTCAATAAGCCTCACCTTCCTTGCGATACTCTTCAGACATCAGGCAGTGAAATGAAATAAAAATAAACTTTGCGTGTTCTTAGAGTTTTCTGGCTGAACCTTACCCGGGTTAAGAGAAAATACTGGCTATTGACGTACAGGTGTATTTACACGAGTAAAGTTGAGGAATATACCGATCGATTTATCCACAGCAAGTTTGATATATACAGTGTATCGATGTAAGCAGAGAAAAAAAAGAAAGAGTGAGAGAGAGAGAGATGAATAAACCAATACAGATGAATCGTTCACTCGGTAAAGAAAACATTAAATGTTTAAAAGTAGTTGCAATAGATAATGTGAGTGAATGAGTATGTGTAGGCTTTCATGCATGTGCGTGTGTTAAACAGTTTGATCTCGAAGTTGAAATAATTGATATGTCTTAGATAGAAATCACTAAATCGATAAATTAATCAACGACAGACGGATACAAATCTAAAATTTATACAATCAATGATGCAGTATCATTAAAACTTAGAGATATCACTATTATATTCATATATATGTATATATATATATATATATATATGTATATATATCTTTTTTTCTTTCTTCTTTTTCTTTTTTCTTTCTTTTTTTCCTCTTCTTCTTCTTCTTCTTCTTCTTCTTTTTTTTCTCAGGAGTGCTTTGGCAAATTTTTTGCTTTTATTATCTTTCAACCCGTTGTATCTCCTAGAAGTTCCATACATTCAAGCATCATTGCTTGTGTCAATCACGTGATCGTTTTCTAAAAAAAAATACTGATTAAATAATTGAACGTTTATATGAGCTTCCTTTGTATATATATATATATATATATATATATATATTTCTTCTCTCCTTTTATTGCGTTTTATTAAAACATCCATCGTTTTTCTAGCAACACTTGTTTCACCATCTTAAAGTCCTGATTAAGGTTTACTAAAACCGAAACGTTTTGACAGTGACCTTCCATTATAATAAATTCATCACTTTTGGATAAGTTGGTTTTTCTCTTTTCTTCTTAAAGGAGTGCAACGTAAAAATGTCCAGAGAAATGCTTTCGATGTGATTGGTTGATCAATTGAGCGATTTTAACAGCACGTCAAAACATCTGGGGTTATCTTATGCCTAGAGTTCAAGGAATCGCGTTCATTGGACGATCATATTTCTTTCTTTTTTTTTTTTTTAAGTTGTTGAACCATCTATCTTAAGAAGTTTGATTTGTTTGTTGTAGTTTTTTCTTTATTTTCTTTTTTCTTCGGTGGGTGTGGGCAGCTGTCCTATCGAATGCGATATTTATATGACCCAAGGATGATATTCTAACAGGAAATACTACTTAGGTTCCGTGTGGACCTGGGAGTAATGGCCATAAAAGGGTACTCCATATCCTCTCCATAATTCGAGCCTCACAAACAGATACAGTTTAGTTTGATACCCAGGTCACACCTTTTTAGGAGAATCTTGTCCCTCTCTATGGGATACAGTCAGAGTATGCTAAGCCTAGTCGACAAAGTTTGTGATTGAAGAAACTCGACAGACAGAAAAGGAACTTGGGAGTACTTGGGCAAGGAGTAACCTTGTCACGCCTTCGAAATAATAAAACTTTTACAATCATTAAAAAGAACTATCGTTTGTTTCCTTTCAATCATAAAACGATAATCTTTTACCAGAAGATGAACACCACTGTTCTTTTTTTTTTTCGTTGTGGACAGCGCAACAACTCTTGATGATATTCATTATGTGTGTAATACGTTCCACGGCCAACATACACATAGGTAAAGCTTAGACTGCTATTGATAGGTTATCGATTAAACGGAAATCTGATATAAAAAAAAAGAATTCATGCGAGTTAAAACCAAGTCCGTACAACTAAACACATTTATCAACCCTTTCACACGAACAAAATACAACAAGAGGTCGGTTCTTAAGCGGAGTCTAACAGATTTAAATTCAGAGTCTTCCTTCATCTTAACTAGTTGCCATACCAAGGTTAAAGAGCCCAGTCTGACCCACTATTTACTCATAGCTGGAGGGAGAATAGTTTGATACATGCCTTTCCAAAGAAAATTAATGCTATGGGAAATGAAAACAACCTCGTCCAGGATTTGAACTCAGATCGCCGTATCCATTTCCTACGATGATATCCATTACTCCACGGCTACTGAATGACGGCACCGATTGGATTCCAACAAAATGCTAGAAGAAAGAGTTTGAGAGGAACTGCAGAAGGATAGCTCGTGCTGTTTGGAACAAATCTTTGAAGCAGCACCTTGCAAAACAGCAGGTATACGACCACTTATCTCCCATCACAAAAATTATCCATGATAGACGAACAAGACATTTTGATTACGGCTGGAAAAGTAAGGACGAAATCATAAGAGACGTTCTCCAATGGACTCCAAAACATGGGCATACCAGAGTTGGCTAAGCTGCAAAAAAACTAAGATTAATCACCTCTATACGGACACTAGATACTGGCTTGGGGACCTACCATAATCGATTACCAATAGGGACTGATGACAAAAGAGAGCCAAAGGAACCCATGCTGTCGACACACCGCGAAGGTGATAATGGTCAGTCCTCTCTTTTCTGATTAAATATGACTGAAGGCAGCATTTTCAAACTAACGATCAATCGATCGCAAAACAAATGATCTTTTGTTGAGAAGAAGGTTAACTTTTTTTATAAGAAATTTGTTGAAGGTGTAATTATTTATGGGCAAGACTGTAAGCCTTTAAATTGAAATCTTAAAAAAAAAATCCTTCTTGACTCACACTAGTAATCTCTTTGAGATCTAGATTGCAATTAAAGAATTTGAACCATTTGTTTGGGTTACTTGACTTTCATAGCCATCTGGAAACCACCATGGCAGCCAAGTTCGCGGACGCAAAACTTTCTTTTCTTTCCAATCCTGGATTTATCCAATCAGCCAAAAAATACTTTGCCGGTATAATCGATTTGTTTCCGGACTTACTTTCCAAGTACCGAACCCAGTTGGGATTTGAAAGAGATCGATAAAGTTCGACTGGAATGCCATTTGATTAGATGAAATCGCCGATAATATTTCTGTATTTGACAGGAGATTTGAGAGGGGCCTGAAACACTTACTATTGGCATGTCACCGACTATTTATAAAGTCTCCCGAAGAGAAACATTCAATTAAGGATTAAACATGTCGGATGGGGTCACTGCATTTCATTACTTAAATATGACATTTTAACATTATAACTTCACTGATGGAATTCGTGACAATTACTTTAGAAATCATCTGACATTTCTTAAAGCATGTACAGATACCAGCCCTTGCTTTCGATCGAATTCTTTTTCCCTGCTTATTGGCCATTCTACACGGATTATCTGCCCTTGCCAGCAACAGACTCTTCACACGACCGAAAGATTATTGCATCCTTTTTTTTTATGCCATAACAACCAATCTAGGTATAAAAGAATGGTGGGAAGAAGATTCATCTAGATTTTGCTCCAGAATGCCGAAGTCGATTTTCATGCCACTGGCAAGCTCCACGTTATACATTATTTGACACGATATACAATGTAGAAAACTAACATGTAATTACGGACACACTTAACATGAATTCATAACAACAACTAAAAGGAACATTACCAAAGAAGGCTACTATATTTTTTGTAATTACGTACACATCGGAATTTTTTTTACACACTCATTATTCATTGCTGATAATAAAAAAAAACCTACAATTTTTTTGAATTCCACATTTCTACAACAATATGTCCGTGTCAAAATGAACCCTTCGGACACAGATTCACATATTTAGGTGCAATAATACATATCCGTCCGGAGGAAAGATAGCATATGTGGGTGTAGTATATATACACACACATATATATATGTGTGTGTGTGTGTGTGTGCGTGATAATAATAAATAAATATATATTGAATATATATATATTCAATTCATGGAATATAGACTGCGACCCGTTGGTTTCATGGAGTTTTTGGCAAAACAACAATCATCAGGCAGTTAAGAAAATGAAATGAATCGAAAATCGAAAAAAATACGAAAAATACAGACAAAAAATGTTGGGATTTCGTATGAATGTTTACGTGTGATTGTAAGTGTATGTGGGTGTATGTGGTTGTGTGTGCGCATGCGTGTATGTGTTTTAGTTACGTATGGATGCGTGGTTTTATGAGATTAAGCCAGGATGCAAACACAGCGCGTTGTGTAAGCGGATGTGAATTCGTAAGTGTATCTTAATATTTCGTTACATTATTTTATTTCTGTATATATATATGTGGGTGCGAGTATATCTGTATGTGTGTGTGGAGGGGTTGGATAGCTTTTATATATATATATATATATATATATATATATATATATATATATATATATTAAATGTGTGTATGTATGTGTGTACGCATGCGTGTATGTGTTATAGTTATGTATGGATGCGTGGTTTTATGAGATTAAACCAGGCAGTGCTATAATCAAACGGGGGACATCTCCACTCTAGAAGGAACCCCTCTTAAACTAGTTGACAAATTCACTTACCTAGGAAGCAGCGTCGAATCAACCGCAAAGGACATCGAAACGAGGTTAACGAAAGCATGGACAGCTATCAATAGGCTATCGATTTTATGGAAATCAGACCTAACCGATAAAATGAAACGCAGTCTCTTCCAGGCAGCGGTCACATCGATACTGCTATATGGCTGCACTACATGGACGCTAACAAAACGGCTGGAGAAGAAGCTAGACGGCAATTACACAAGAATGCTACGTGCAATCTTAAACAAGTCCTGGCGGCAACACCCTACAAGACACCAACTGTACGGCTACCTGCCCCCTATCACGAAAACTATTCAAGTTAGACGAACCAGACATGCAGGACACTGCTGGAGAAGCAGGGTCGAACTCATAAGAGAAGTACTCCTGTGGACCCCCACACATGGCCGTGCAAAAGCAGGACGACCAGCACGAACATACATTCAGCAGCTATGTGAGGATACGGGATATTGTCCTGAAGACCTACCTAGGGCGATGAACGATAGGGAGGAGTGGCGAGAGAGGGTCAGCTACCAGCGCGATATGATGATGATGATGAAACCAGGCCACAAACACAGCGCGTTGTGTAAGCGGATGTGAATTCGTGAGTGTATCTTAATATTTCGTTACATTATTTTATTTCTGTATATATATATATTCATGTGGGTGCGAGTATATCTGTATGTGCGTGTGGAGGAGTTGGATAGCTTATATATATATATGTGTTTGTGTGTGTGTGTGTGCACGCGCGCACGTCTGTGTGTGTATGTGTACATTATTGTGTATATAAAGTAAAATTGGTGACCATAGTCGTGGACGACTCGAAGGTTCCTTTTTCAATATCTACAACACCGAAGGGTAGAGGAGGGCGCTACTTCTTCCCCTGGATTGCTCCTCTTTACCCTTGATAGTACCTTATAATGCTGAGTGTTAAGCAAGGCGGCATCAAGTGCCATTTTTGAGTTTTTGATATGACTTGACCTGGGATTGAACCCTGGACTTTTGGGTCATTGCGAAAACTCTTACAACTAGGTCAGGGAGTTTGGCAGATTTTAGTTGATGAAAAGATAGAAAGATGATTTCTCAATGGGGGTGAAAGGGTCATTTTTTAAGCTGAAGCTCCCGGCACTAGTATGGTCAGAGTTCAGTAGGCAAGAATATCATTTTAAAAGATATTTAACTTCTGGTGTAACACTAAGGTCCAAAAATATACGACCAAGATACGAATATGTGGAATGTACATAGAATGTATATATATACTCGTATATATAGAATATAGGAATCCCGAAACACACGACATTCACGAAATTGGTTCAGGTACGAAACTTTATTACCTTTGAGTTAAAGGAAATTCAACATGAGGAGAGAGAGAGATACAATCTTTCTATGCTGACTGCTTTTACATCGTCAGCTCTCAACCCAACCAACGCGCAGCGCCCGTAGCGTGCAAAGTCGTCCGGCCTCGCCCAGGTCTGAATCTCGACCCTCTCGTTCGGAGGTAGGAACTCAACTAACTGCTTTTTCTCAAATCCCAAAATCCCTAGCCCACGTTTCCGGTGCGTGACGTCATCACATCCCCTGGTTCTATTTCCTATCTGGGATTTTTATTTTGACATCTCTGAATGACACATCCTCTCCGCGTGCGCGTGAACACCTGCGTTAATGTTGCACCTAACTAACCCATGCACTAAGCGAAAGGTTCTCATCCTAACTAAACCGAAAGGCAAGATATATAAAACGAAATCTCTCCGCCATTATATTACACTGGGAGGTCCCCACTGGAGAGTCACAAGCAGAAAAAAAGCTGCAGGAGTTCGAGTCAATGTGGTAAGCAGTAGTGGATTGCCAAGAACGGTAGCAGTTCACGAAAGAATGACTCGAAGGTTCCTTTTTCAATAGCTACTACACCGAAGAGTAGGGGTGGGCGCTACTCCTTCATTTTCGAAAACTCTAACAACTAGGTCAGAGAGTCTGGCAGATTTTAGTTAATGATAAGATGGATAGAGGATTTCTCAATGGGGGTGAAAGGGTCATTTTTTAAGCCGAAGCCTCCGGCGCTAGTATGCTCAGAGGTCAGTAGACAAGAATATCATTTTCAAAGATATTTTAGTTCTGGGAGGTCCCCACTGGAGAGTCACAAGCAGAAAAAAGCTGTAGAAGTGCGAGTCAATGTAGTAAGCAGTGGAGGATTGCCAAGAACGGTAGCAGTTCGCGAAAGAGTCAGCGGTTGGCACTGACCAGGACCCAAATATTTCAACTGCCGTCCATTTTGGAAAATATCACAAGTTCAATCTTCCTTCACTGCTGCCACGACCCCAACGAAGAGGGGGACAAAAACGAAAATGCATCTCGATTTAAAAAAATCATTATTTTTCTTTTTCTTCTTTGTGAAGCTTACCTTATGGATTTTCAACTTGAAACCTGCTGTCTACAATTTTTTTCTTTTAAATAAGCACAACATGGAAGTGAGGTCGTATAGCAGGCGAAACAAGGCGAGCCGGGAACGATACCGTCACACCATATAAAATAGATTTTTTTTGGTTTGATTCTATAGCATATCAACCATTTTAGGTTATGGATATGCTCGTGGTGTAGTCATTATCGTCGTAGGAAATGGACACGGCGACACGAGTTCAAATCCTGGACGAGACTGATTGCATTTCACATAGCACTAATACCCTTGGGGAAGGTATGAATCCAATTATTCTCCCGCCAGCTATGGGTAAATCGTAGGACAGACTAGGTTCTTCAGCCTTGGTTAGGCAACTAGTCTAGGAGAAGGAAAACTCTGAATTGAAACCTGTTAAATTCCGCTTAAAAATTGACCTTGAGTCATATCCTGCCCGAGCGGAGGGGTTGGTAAATAGTATCAACCATTTTAAGTTATTTAATGCAAAATCTATTTTTATGCATATCAACAATTCCAATATAAAGTAGAAAAAGTTTTCATATATAATACGCACAAGAAAAAAACTTCCATTCTTTTATCTTAATTATTATTTATTTATTTGTTTTGTTTTTATGGCATATCAGATCTTGTAAATAAATTACTACCAAATCATATTTTCATATACACACACACATATATATATATATATATATATATACTTAAGCTAAAATGAATTGTTTGAAATACAACTGTTTATCTGTATAAAAATGATTTAGCATTAAGTAACCTACAATGGTTGATATGCCATGAAACCAAACCAAACCGATCAACGGACTGTCATTATGCTATCATAATGCCATTTCTTCATTTTCATGAGAGAAAAATGGGGCACCGACGCGGTCAGTTTCCTATATCTATCTATCTATCTATATCTATATATATATATATATATATATATATATATATATATGTATATATACAAGATTTTGCATTAAATAACAATCAAGGGTTGATATGCCATTAAACAAAAAAAAAACCAAAAGAATTATTAGTTGGTATGGTTTCTTTATTTACGGCATATTATCAACCTTTATTGGTTATTTAATGTCAAAGCCATGCTTGTAGAATTACTGTAGTGGTAATATCTAACCCACAGCTATGGGAATAAGTTGGTTCATACTTTTCCCAAAATGTATTAGTCCGAGAATTATGAACATACTTACACATATATCCATATACGGTACATCTACTCATTCTCTTATTCATACACGCTCACACCTAGAAATGTATATATATATATATATATATATATATATATAGTACACCTATATTCATTCACTCATAACACACATGCATATATATATATATATATATATATGAACTGTGCACCCGTACACATCCATACTTATACATATATACTCACACTTACATACATATGGAGTATACGTATGCACATACACACTCTTATGGATTCGCTCATACTTGCATACGTATGGCGTACACTTATTCACATTCACCCTTCCAGAGATACGCTCACTCCCACGTATATATATATATATATATATATATATAGAGAGAGAGAGAGAGTACCGATACACATACGCACTCATACACCAACATATATATATATATATATATATATATATATATATATATATATATATATATATATATATATATACACGGTACACGTATGCACATATGTACTCACACAAATACACTCACGGGACAAATGCATAGAATGATATACGGTCCGCTTAGACACATAAAGACTCATACAGATAGCTCATACCTACATATATATACATACATATACATGTGGAGGTGCCCGTGGTGTAATTGTTATCGTCGTAGGAAATGAACACGGCGACACGGGTTCAAATCCTGGACGAAACTCATTGCATTTCACATCGCACTAATACTCTTGGGAAAGGTATGAATCCAATTATTGTCCCTCCAGCTATGGGTAAATAGTAGGACAGACTAGGTTCTTCAGCCTTGGCTAGGCAACTAGTCTAGGAGAAGGAAAACTATGAATTGAAACCTGTTAAACCCCGCTTAAAAATTGACCTTGTGTCATATCCTGCCCGAGCAGAGGGGTTGGTAAATAGGATATACATACATATACAGTACACCTATATGCATACATACTCATACAGACATACTAGTACCTATATATATATATATATATATATATATATATATATATAGTTCACTAATTCACATACACACGCATACAGAGCACTCACACCGATATATGTATACATACATATATACACCGATACATATAGACACTCATACACTTAAGATCACACTTATATATATATATATATAGTACAACGATACACATACACTTTAACACAGATATGCTGTATCTATCTAGATGTATATACATAATTACGCCTGAATATGTGCCCTTCAGGGAAAGATGGTGAAGCCTACTCACCAAAGAACATGGTACCAACTGTCAAATTTCGCTGTGGCAATATAATGGATGATTTTCAGTGAAAGGTGAGGGCAAAATATCAGTAATAGACGTGTTATATAATGGCCGAGGGATTTCGGTTCATGCCTTTGAATTTAGTTAGGCTGAGAACGTTTCGGCTCAGCACATGGGTTAGTTGGGTGGAACATTGATGCAGGTGTTAACGCGGGCGCGCGCGGGCGGATGGAGGTGTCACTCAGATGTCATAATAGTCCGAGACGAAACTCGGTGACAGGGTGCGGGTGACGTCACGCACCAGAAGCACGCGGAGGTTTGTGTGAGATCTGAAGAAAGTTTCTGAGTTGGGTACTAGACGCCAAACGAGAAGGATCGATTTTTGGAGCTCGCAGACGCGAGGCGAACTTGCGCCCTATGGGGGGCCACACGAGATGGGGGCCAAATAAATAAGACAGCATAGAAGATCGTGTTTCTCCTCCTTACGTCGAAACCTTTAACTCAAATTTAATAAAAAGGTTTCGTACCTGAACAAGAAGTCGTTACGTGTTTTCGAATTCCGAGATTCCTATGTTCTTTATATGTTCTATCGTTATGAACATTCGATGTCCATTTTACCCATTTCGCACATGGCCATATTCGTGTATATGGCCATATAACAGACGGTATAATGAATGCTTAAAAGTATAAACAAATCTTGAAAGAAAATTTGATGTCATTTGTTGAGTGTCTTGAGCTACTTTCTGATTATATTTTCCAGCAGGATAACGATCCCAAGCATACAGCTAAATCTATGAAGAAGTGGTTGTCAGAAAATAATGTTAATATTTTGCAATGACCAAGTCAGTACCCGGATATGAATCCAATGGAGAGCTTGTGGCGATTTTTGAAAATTCAAATCCGAAAAAGAGTACCAACAAACATCAATAATCTGAAGACAATATGCAAGGAAGAATGGTATAAAATACCTACTGATTATTGCAAGACATTAATTGAGAATTACAGGAAGATATTAGTGGCTGTTGAAGTGAATAAAGAGTATTCTACAAAGTATCAAATGAAGATAATGTCTTATTTTTTGTATTGTACGATTACGTTTTTTTCTCTCGTGAAAATGAATAGATGGCATTAATTTCAGTAGAATTTATTGTAACATAAGTTTATATACACATATTAATATAATATATCCTTATACAGTAAATGAATTAAAAAATTTGGTTCAGGCTATGTTTGAAAGATGAAAAATAAAAATTTTCATATGTACGAATATTTATTTCACCCCACTATATATATATATATATATATATATATACGGTACAACTATACATATACACATTCACGCAGATATACTACATACATCTAGATGTATATACATAATTGCACCCGAGTAAGAGCACCTTGGGGAAAGAAGAGCTTATAGTGTTACAAATTCACACTATGTGCTTACGTTTTTAAAACAACGTCCTGAGAGAAGATGTTTCTTTTTTTCATAATAGTTGAGTGTAAAACTTACTCTTCTAATTCGTCTCCGGGAACAAACCTCTTGGAAGAAAATATTGATTTTCTCTTCCTTGCAAGAACGCCCTTCTGGAAGAGCGAGTTAAAATAATTTGATACGCTTCCAATAAAAGTTTAATTTATTTTCGATTTTCTCCTCCTTGTTGTTCTATTATATTCAGTAAGGTTTTGTATAAATTCGAATAATTGAAAATATTGATTTTATTTTTTACGCGGAAAAACTTTTTGGGTGTCTTCATTCTTCTTTTTTTTTTAACCCTTGTCGCCAAAACCTTGTGACCTGAGAAAAATCAAAAAAAGTTGGCTAATAGTTTATTCCGAGAAGCGTGGAGGGTGTTTACAAGCAATACCCAGTTTGCATAATATATTCGAAAATACGTCTATTTGAAATATCAACCGGATATTCAGTTTTGCATGTTTGGTTTGGGTATTTGAGGGTTTTTTGATGCCATATATATATATATATACACGAGGGTCATTAAATAAGTTTCCAGGCTTTTTTCGTATGGGCACTTTTATTGATAGTACACACATGAAAAACTCTAGTCCCCTTTGAAGTAATCTCCCCCGGCTGCAATGCACTTGTTGTACTGTTCCAATAACTTCGGAAAGGCCCCATCGAAGTCCTCTTGTGGAAGCGTGACAATGACCTTCGTCACAGCCTCTTTCTTCTCCTCACTTGTCTCATAACGACAGCCTCTGAGCTAAGGAAATAACCAAAAGTCACAGGGAGCAAGGTCTGAACTATAGAGAGGGTGAGGAACTGTCTTGATGCGCAGCGTGGTCAAATATTTTGTGGCAAGGATAGAGTTGTGGACTGGTGCATTGTCGTGGAAATGCCACTGACTCGATTTGAAGAGTGCTGGCCTCTTCCGACGGAATCTTTTCCTGAACTCCCTTAAAACCTCAACATAGTAACCCTAACCCTAACCCTAACCCTAAACCTTTGGCCAATCAACTCAGATGTATTGACTTTCCTACTCCTCCCACACCTCTCATCATCCCTCACAGACTCCCTGACTTCCTTGAATCTCTTATGCCACTCAAAAACTGATGCTCGATTGATGCAAGATGGTCGAAAAGCAGGGTGAAGCATTCCATACGTTTCTGTGGCGTTTTTTCCAAGTTTAAAACAGAATTTTATTGCATAAAGTTCTTCACGTCCAGATTGCATTTTTGAAATTCACCATCTGTGACAATCAGGCTTTTGTAGGGTGTATTCCAATTGCTTCTGTAGCTGTTGATTTGAACCTGAAATCATAAAAATTGGACAGTAATCTCATAAGATGTATAGCAATAACATAGTGATTTTTCAAGAGTCTACGGCAATTTTCAATGCCTGTACAAAAAAGTCTGGAAACTTATTGAAGGCACCGCGTATATATAAGTAAAATTAACGACCGTAGCCGGTAACCCGAAGGCTCCCTTTTCAATAGTTGCTATCCTGAGATGTACGGAAGGCGTTACTCCTTTCCCTTGATTTCTCCACTTTATCCTTGATCCCTACCTTAAATGCTGAATGTTACGCAAGAAGGCATTAAGTACCATTTTTTGAGGTTTTGGTATGACTCGACCTTGCATTGAGTGGGTAGAGTGTTTGCTAATGGCCCGGGAGACCATGGTTCAATCCTGGGTCGAGTCATACCAAAGACTCAAAAATGGTACTTGATGCCTCCTTGCTTAACACTCTGCATTACAAGGTACGGATCATGGGTAAAGTGGAGCAATTCATAGAAAGTAGTAATGCCCTCCAGTACACCTAGGTGTAGTGGCTACGAACTATGGCTTAACATTTATACCGGGTGATGGTTAACAGAATTAGTGTTATATAGTCATCTACAGCATCATGCAGCATCATAACGACACAATAATAGATAGACGCACAATAATAAAGACGCTGTAATAAACGACGCACACAGAAAGACGCAGGAAGACTTCTTTATAAAATATTTTACTTCTCACTTTATTTGTAAGGGTTCGAAAATGGTTACTCAAAGTTTACGTGTGAGAGGGAGCTGGAGACCGAACATAACTGAACTATTTTGACCCCGAAGTTATGGCCGTCAGCGTTGTGTCTTTCTCGTTCTCCATGGCTGCTCAACCGGAGCCCTGGAGTCCACTCTGCTGGAAGCTGGCTTTCCTTACTACAACACGTCTATCTCCGTCTCCAACTCAACTCCTTCTCGCCTGTCTGGCTCGTCGAACTCAACTGTAGTCAACTGTCCTCTGTTAAATTCGTCGGCCTTATATTACCTTCAAACTCCCACGTGGTGATTTGGACACGCCGCTAC
This sequence comes from Sepioteuthis lessoniana, assembly GCA_963585895.1. Lineage (NCBI taxonomy): Eukaryota > Metazoa > Mollusca > Cephalopoda > Myopsida > Loliginidae > Sepioteuthis > Sepioteuthis lessoniana. Next base: position 20,868,611 of record OY757927.1, on the reverse strand, counting down.
CCCTCCACGCCTCCGCAATTTCTTCCGATATCTAGCGACCGGGATGTGTCACTTCCGCTACCTTTGGAATGGTCTGTGTGATCGTCATCGAGCGGAAATAACTGTCATGCAGTTCAGAGGTCACTCTCTTCCAGTGCGTCAATCTATGAGAGTATAATGGGATTCTTCTTTACCTCGTCCCATTTCATCAGCCAATTTCCGCCCACACGATTTCCTCTCATAACTGCCACTAGAATGTGTCACTTCCTTCCGGTGCGTCACCCTGAATGGCATTTTTGGCCGGGTCAACAGGTCAAAACATAACATTAGAACAATGTACTCTTGGGGATTAATTAAATTAAGGGTTTAGTTCGAGGTTCTCTCGGCTACCGATTTTGACATAAAACACCCGAAGAATCCAAAAGGACATATCAACCGAATCGTCGTCTGAAGGACGATGAGAACTCGATGGTTCGAAGATATCAAATGATAAAAATTATTAAGCTTCAATCAGAAATTTTGACAAAGAGTAGATATTTTTGTTTTAAAATGAAATGCTTTGTGCGTGAGATAAAGATTAGACAAATACGCGCGCGTGTGTGTGTGTGTGTGTGTGTGCACGCGCACACACGCCTAATTGAGATTTGCAATAACGTTGTCAATTTTAACATCCATACTTTCTACACCATAGGATCTGTTTAGGGTTTGGGGTGATCTTTGAGTATTGCGTTGTTTTTGCTTATTGTATGGTCTTTTTTTGATAATTTTGTTTTTTGATTTTGTGCTTGATATTGGGGGGTCTCTCGATTGAGATAATGAGGGGTATGATATATTCAGCCGTTTTTGTCCAGTGCTTGATTGGGTGTGACTTATTTTGGATTGGTGGGGGAATCTTCGAGTTTGGCTGGGGTAGTACGAATGTGTTTTGGTCTTTCACTAGGTTTTCTTTGTGTGTGCGTGTGTGTGTGCGCCCGCGTGTGTGTGTGTGTGCATGTGGGGGGGGGGGAGGGGGTTCGAAGTTATGATTTGGATTTTTCCAGAATTATCTCTTTTGGAAAATGTTGGGCCGACTGGGCATCTGTAAGCTCGTCCCTTTACAGTATTTGTTGAAGTAAAGTATGGAACGCTTCACCTGTTTACGTGTCAACCTTATGCAGGGGCCATGGTAATTTTCTCTGTATCGTAGTAATTTTGCTAAAGAGTACCGTGGAAAAGTCTTCGGGCACTTTAAACTACGGTAAATTTCTACTAATTGCCAGCTAATAATTGGATGTTTCGTATTGCATTCTTCACAGATGTAAATCGGCTCACATGAAGTTATTTTCATAGCTAATCATTATATTTAGCAGGGGTTAAGAATGAGAGTGGTGGATTTGATACCCACTCCTGCAAAATTGAAAATGGCATTACAAAGTAGAAGTTGGTAATTAGCAGAATTTTACTATAGTTAAAAGCTCCAGGAGACTATTTTACTACACTGTATGTATTATTGAAGTGAGAACTCAGTCTCGTAGGAAAACATTGGAAAATTCATTGAATTTCAGTTTTATTTTGGAAGAGGGCATGTCAACCCATCAGGGTTTATGTTATACTTAGAGGTCAGTGAATTGCTTTCACTCTACATTCATATCTTCATTTTGATTAAATATTCAAACATAGAGATGCTGGATTAACCATATTTACCAACCCCTCTGCTCGGGCAGGCTATGACACAAGGTCAATTTTTAAGCGGAGTTTAACAGGTTTGAATTCAGAGTTTTAACTTCTCCTAGACTAGTTGCCTTACCAAGGCTGAAGAACCTAGTCTGCCCTACTATTTACCCATAGCTGGAGGGAGAATTACTGGATTCATACCTTTCCCAAGAGTATTAGTACTATGTGAAAATGCAATCAGTCTCGTCTAGGATTTGAACTCGTGTCGCCGAGTCCAATTCCTACGACGATAACCATTACACCACGGGCACTTCCTGAGATACGGGATTAACGTTTGATGAACCGTATTATTCAGTGTCAAATTGCACCGTAAATTGCTTCATTTACGAAAAGCATTTTAATATAAATGTAGTAGCAATGGGCAGGTTTTGCCGAGTCATTATAAGATAAGAGGGTTGACATAAGGGAATTTTTTTTTATTAAGGAGGGACCTATTATATATACGAGGTTCATTCTATAAAGAAAGGGATTTTTTTGACTTATTCTATATGCGAGAGTCATTCTTTAAATAAGGGAATTTTTGACCGAGGAGTGACCTATTACGTATACGATGGTCATTCAATAAATAAAGTTTTTTCTTGGTTGAGGAGGGACCTATTATATATATCAGTGTCATTCAAAAAATAAAGGGATTTTTTGACTGAGGAGGGACTTATATATACAAGGGTCATTCAATAAATAAAAGTATTTTTGTTTTTTGTTTTTGCTGAGGAAGGGCTATTCAATAAATAAGAGGATTTTTTAACTGAGAGACCAATTATATATTTGAGGGTCATCCAATAAATAAAGGGATTTTTTAACTATGGAGGGACCTATCATATATACGTGGGTCATTCTATAAATAAAGTGATTTTTTGACTGATGAGGGACCTATTATATATATCAGAGTCATTCAATAAATAAAGGGATTTTTGATTGAGGAAGGACTTATATACGGGGGTCATTCAATAAATAAAAGGGTTTTTTTTTCTGAGGAAGGACATTATATATACTAAGGTCATTCAATAAATAAACGGATTTTTAAACTTAGAGACCTATTATATATATGAGGGTCATTTAATGAATAGAGGGATTTTTAACTGAGGAGAGACCTATTATATATACGAGGGTTATTCAATAAATAAAGTGATTTTTTGACTTAGGAGGGATCTATTATACACATCAGGGTCTGTCAATGAATAAGGGGAATTTTTGACTGAGGAGGGACCTATTATATATATGAGTGTCATTCAATAGGTAAAGGGATTTTTCAACTGTGGAGGAACCAATTTTATATGCGAGCGTCTATTATGATACGTGGGGTTTTTTCAATGAATAAGTTGAATTTTTGGAAAAAGTGAAAACTATTTTTTTCTCAGAAATCTTTTTCATAAATACAAACTCATTATTGTTTGGGAGTGGTTTTTAGCAAAAATTATTCTAATCTCACGAAAAAATCTATTTGAAAGCTATTCAAAATGGCGATAAATCAAACTGGGCACTCTAGAATAATATGTGATGAATACGAAGAAGGATATTGTGAAACATACCCATGATACGGATATGTGAAACGTACATAGAATGTTCATAACATATATACATAGAACATAGGAATCTCGAAACACGAAAAACACTTGACGACTTCTTAGTTCAAGTACGAAAATTTTTTATTACCTTTGAGTTAAAAGGTTTTTCGACTTAAGGAGAGAGATACCATCTTTCTATACTGACTTTTCCATCTCCCCCAAACCACGTGCGACAAGGTCACTGGCTTGGCTTCGGCGAACCCCGAAAGCTAACCGTCCACCCTGGACGCCGGAACTCAACTAAGTCACTTTTTTCAAATCCCCCCAAATCCTCCGCGAACGCTTCCGGTGCATGACGTCATTCACATCCTCAAGTCCTATCTGGGATTTTTATTTTGACATCTCTGAATGACACATCCTCTCCGCGCACGCGCGTGAACACCTGCGCTCATGCTGCACCTAACTAACCCATTCGCTAAGCGAAAGGTTCTTAGCCTAACTAAACCGAAAGGCAAGATATATGAAACAAAATCCCTCGGCCATTATATTACAATTGTAGATAGAACAATGTTAATAAATGGGTTTGTCATGGTGTTGTGGTTAATGTAATAGACTGCGGAATCGTAGTGAGCGAGTTCGAACTCCAGTCGCCCTATTGCGTTCACTTTCGGACAAATACCCATTGGGAAAGGTAAGAACCTTCTGGTGGGTTAAATAGTACCACTACTGTTCTTCTCGACGTATGGATTCGGTATTAAATAATCTACAATGGTTGTTATGTCATTAAACAAAGAAACCCAACCTGAGTCTAAAAGACAGTCGATGGGAGGAAAACACACTGATTCTCCCGAAAAAAAAAACTTTCCGAGGTTATGTGTCCGAAAATGAACGTAATAACCCGACCAGAATTTGAGATCACTTTCTCCGATGTTGCTGTCTAACACGTCCACTCTCAATCGTAATTTCTTGTAAATACCCTAGATATAAATACGTGGTGCCTTCAATAAGTTTCCAGGCATTTAGAATTGTCGTAGACTCTTGAAAATTCACTATGTTATTGCTATACTTCTTTTGAGATGACTGACTAATTCTTATGATTTCAGATTCAAATCAACAGCTACAGTAGGAATTGGAATACACCCTACTAAAGCCTTATTGTCACAGCTGGTGAATTTCAAAAATGCAATCTAGACATGAAGACATTTAGAAGAACGATATGCAATAAAATTCTGTTTTTAACTTGGAAAAAATGCCACAGAAACGTATGGAATGCTTCACCCTGCTTTTCGACCATCTTGCATAAATAGAGTATCAGTTTTTGAGTGGCATAACAGATTCAAGGAAGACTGGGAGTCTGTGAGGGATGATGAGAGGTGTGGGAGGAGTAAGGAAGTCAATACACCAGAGTTGATTGGCCAAAGGGTTAGGGTTAGGGTTACTATGTTGAGGTTTTAAGAAAGTTCAGCTAGAGATTCCTAGGGAAGAGGCCAGCACTCTTCAAATCGGGTCAGTGGCATTTCCACCAGGACCATGCGCCAGTCAACAACTCTATCCTTGTCACAGACTATTTGACCAAGATGGGCATCAGGACACTTCCTCAGCCTCCCAAAGTCCAGACCTTGCTCCCTGTGACTTTTGGTAATTCCCTAAGCTCAGAGGCTGTCGTTATGAGACAATTGAGGAGATGAAAGAGGCTATGACTAAGCTCATTGATAGGCTCACACCAGAGGACTTCCATGGGGGCTTCCAAAAGTTGTTGGAACGGTACAACAAGTGCATTGCAGCCGGAGGAGATTACTTCGAAGGGGACTAGAGTTTTTCAAGTGTGTACTATCAATAAAAGTGCCCATATGAAAAAAGTCTGGAAACTTATTTAATGATCCTCGTAATTTACATCCTGTTATTGGTGATCGAGTCGTCTTATCTCATACTAACAATCTTTAAATGGGTCCATTGTGGGTTAGAGTGAGCCTGGGAGTAATGGCAATGAAGGAGCACGAACAGGAGCCTATCTACTAGGTCCAGTTTAGTGTCATACTCAGGTAACTTCTTTTGAGGAGGAGAGTATCTCATTCCTCGGCAAGAGATTCATTCAGCGCATTATCCTATTTACCAACCCCTCCGCCCGGGCAGGATATGACACAAGGTCAATTTTAACAGGTTTGAATTCAGAGTTTTAACTTCTCCTAGACTAGTTGCCTCACCAAGGCTGAAGAACCCAGTCTCTCCTACTATTTACCCATAGCTGGAGGGAGAATTATTGGATTCATACCTTTCCCAAGGGTATTAGTGCAATGTGAAATGCAATCATTCTCGTCTAGGATTTGAACTCGAGTCGCCGTGTCCATTTCCTACGACGATAACCATTACACCACGGGCAACTCAAAATTTTTTCGTCTCAACCCCTCCGCTCGGGCAGGATATGACACAATGTCTATTTTTTAAGCGGAGTTTAACAGGTTTGAATTCAGAGTTTTCCTTCTCCTAGACTCGTCGCCTCACCAGCGCATTATAATCTTCACGAGCAGTAGTCTTCAAAGGGTTACGATGATATGGCACTGAGATTTGGTAAATGATTGAGAAGAATTATTTGTGAAAGGGATGAGTGGAAAAGGTTTAGTTTGGTTTCTTTGTTCAGTGGCATATCAACATTCATGGGTTATTTAATGCCAAAGCCATCCTTGTAAAATACTTGTGGCAGTAAAAAAAAAAAGTAAAGTTGGGGCGACTTTAGTCAAAGGTGACCGGAAGGCTCCCTTTTCAATAGCTACTACGCCGAGGTGTACAGGAGGCTGCTACTCCATTCCCAGGGTTGCTCCACTTTACCCTTGATCCTTACCCTTTTTTTTTTTGAGTCTTTGGTATGACTCGACGACAGATTGAACCCCGGTCTCCCGGACCATTGGCCAAGATTCAACTTATTAGGCCTCTGGCCCGGTGGTAGTAATATTTAATCCATATCTGGGAGGATAAAGGGTTTTATACCTTTCCCAGGGGTACTAGTCGGAAAGTGACCGTAATAGCGTGACTGGAACTCGAACCTGCTTACTAGGATGTCGTATTCCTGCACGTTACCCTCTACACCAAGGGGACTCTCTCCATTTTTACAGAGTTATTAAAGAACCATCCTGAGGTTCCAGCGGTGCTGGAGCTTTGGGGGAATGCGGAGTACCCCTTCATTGCCATTGCTCCCAGATCCACTCTGGCCCGGAGTGGTAGCACTTATTAGGGCCCTATCTATGGGTTAAATAGAACTAACAGCATACTTATGCTAAACTGAATTGTTTGAGTAAACTGAATAGCTTGAAATGTTTTTGGCAATTGAACCGTACTGACATTTAAACTGCGTGCTTATGCTTAACTGCATTATTTGAAATAGAACTGTTTTTCGACATTAAAACTGTATTTACACTTAACTGAATTGTTACATATAACTGCTTGAATAGTTTGAAATAGAAATGTTTTGACAATTAAACTGTGTATTTATGCTAAACTGAATTGTTTTAAATAGAAAAGATTATTTACATAAAAATGGATTTGGTGTTAAATAACCTACAAAGGTTGATGTGCCATAAAACCCAACAAACCAAAGAACCATCCATTTTACGATATTTATTTGATACAACTGTTTGATTTCTTAATTTAAGGGTACATAAATGTTCGTGGGTAATTTTATTCCAAAGCCATCCTTGTAAAAGAAGATCAGTGGTATTATTTAAGCCGTAGTTGTGAGGATATGGCGGTTCAAACCATTCCTTAGGTTATTTCTCTGACAGTGAACGTAATAGCGTGACTGGAGCTTGAACTCACTTATTTTGACGTCACAGTTCAACGCGTTAACCATTATTCCACGGAGATTCCTCCCAGGTTTCAAGGAAATTGTTTATGTATAGATTGGTAGGAAGAATGTCTAATAAGGATTCTCTGAGTTTTTATTTTTTGTGTAATGCGCTCATTTTTGAATGATATCCAAAAATTAATTAATTATTCCAGACAGTCTATGGGTATAACCAGTAAAAATCGCAATGAGAATTAAACGAAGTGTTTGATAGGCCAACATTGATTTGATAACATTAAAAGTTTGCCAAAACGTCTTGAGTGGAACTGGTTCAAATATCCCGTCAAACTTTAACAGTTTATACACTTCACAATTGATTACCCTGTCGGTTGGGGCTGTAGAATACATTGACTGCATCTCTGCAGAAGAGTAAGAACCCCCTCAACGAGTGCCCTGGATGGCCCAGTCGGTTGGGTGTGCAGAATACACTGACTGCATCTCTGTAGAAAGGTAAGACTCCCCCAATGAGTGTCCTGTATATGATATTAAACAATCTGATGGTGAGGCTCCAGTAATGTCGGAGTTTTGAGGAATGTAGAGGACCCCTTTATTTCCATAGCTCCCTGGTCCACTATGGCCCGGAGTGGTAGCACCTGATGAGGTCTTCTCGATGGGTTAAACGGAACTGTTGGTTGATTGCTTGCTTGCTTTATTTTACAGCATATCAACCATTTTCGGGTCGCTTAACGCCAAAATAGATTTCAAACAATTCCCTTTTGTATAACTATAATTTTTGTTTTAAAAACATTTAAATGTCAAAACAGTTCTATTACAAACAATTCAGTTTAACACGAGGGCGCAGATTCAATGTCAAAACAGTCCTATTTCAAGCAACTCAGTTTAGCATAGGTATAGTTTATTTCTATTTAACCCATATCAAGTGCTACCATTCCGGGCCAGAGTGGACATAGGAGCGATGAAAATAAAGGGGTACTCTGCATTCCTCAAAGCTCCAGCATTACTGTAACCTCATGATCAGATTGTTTTGTACCATATCCAGGACACTCATTGAGGGAGTCTTACCCTTCTGTAGAGATTCAGTCGGTGTATTCTACAGTCTCAGCCGACTGAGCAAGAACTAAACTGTGTAATTACGCTAAACTGAATTGTTTGAAATAGAACTATTAATATGTGTAAAAATGGATTTGGCAATAAATAACCAACAATGGTTGATGTGCCATAAAACTAAACCAAAGCTTCACGATTGATATTCAATCTGCTTCCTAGAGACTCTCTGGAAATTATTCGATACACTTGCAGATCTGGATACAATGCCAAGAGTATGGATTAGTTTGTTTTCAAGCTTGTTTAAACTGTAACGAAGTTTATGCCAACATTGCAAGTTTACGAGTTGATAGTTGGTCAGTTGGTTGGCTGGTTGGTTGGTTAGTTGGTTGGTTGGTTTATTCTTATGGCATATCAAACTTTCTGTGCTATTTCATGATAAGTCTATTTTTACATATATATTAAATATATAATTTGTAAACACAGTTTGTAAATAATACACACAGTTAAATGATCAAACAGTTTTATTTCCAACAATTATATTTAGCATAAGTCAAAAAAGTCAAATGGTTCCAATTATTGCTATACATCATAAACAATTTAATTAAACATCAATCATTTGTTTAAAACCTTAGTCATTTGTTTACACTCAGTTTAAATGCCAAACGGTTCTATTTGACCCATAGAGTTGACCTGGAGCGATGGCAATGAAGGGGTACTCCACATTCCCCAAAATTTCAAAGCTCGAACCACACCATCAGATAGTTTAATGTCGTATCCGTGACAATAGTTAGAGGCGTCTTACCCCTGTGTAGAGATGCAGTTGGTGTATTCTACAGCCCCAACAGACTGGGCTGATTACCAGATGAGACAAATTCTGAATCTGGTTATGTCAGCCAGTAACAATGTGGTAAACTTCACCAATTACTTCATGCTTTGTTCGATAATTTGATCTTGTAATATCATTTGTCTTTTAATTAAGGTTGTTATGCAATTAAAAAAATATATTATGACTGTGTTGTATTCTACATGTATACATATGCAAAGACACAGGCAAATACAAATACACAGGCGAGCTCCGATGTTCAGGTACGAACGCATTTATTAACTTCTGTCTTTGGTTCTTCGAAACGAGGAGAGAGACACAATTCTTACTCTGCTAACCCCAACCCAACGCTCGGTGAAGCTTGTGATGTTTAAGATCTCTGTCGGTAGAAATCCGAAAAACCCAACTTCATCTTCAACTCTCACGAGGAGAGAGACACAATTCTTACTATGCTAACCCCAACCCAACGCTCGGTGAAGCTTGTGATGTTTAAGATCTCTGTCGGTAGAAATCCGAAAATCCCAACTTCATCTTCAACTCTCACGAGGAGAGAGACACAATTCTTACAATGCTAACCCCAACCCAACGCTCGGTGAAGCTTGTGATGTTTAAGATCTCTGTCGGTAGAAATCCGAAAATCCCAACTTCATCTTCAACTCTCACGAGGAGAGAGACACAATTCTTACTCTGCTAACCCCAACCCAACGCTCGGTGAAGCTTGTGATGTTTAAGATCTCTATCAATAGAAATCCGAAAATCCCAACTTCATCTTCAACTCTCACGAGGAGAGAGACACAATTCTTACAATGCTAACCCTAACCCAACGCTCGGTGAATCTTGTGATGTTTAAGATCTCTGTCGGTAGAGATAAGGAAAACTCCAATTACATCATCAACTCAATGGCCGAATCCCCAACTCTTAACTCTCTACCCCAATGGCAGAAACTCAACTGTCGTCTTCCATGATCCAATGTCAACCTTCAATTCTCTTTTTCAAAATACTCAAATTCTCAAGACCATCTCTTCCGGGCATGACGTCATCCACACTTCAGGCCCATTTCCTGTATGGGGGTTTATTATGACAATGGTGATTGTCATATCTTTTGCGCACGAGCGTAAAACTATACCCAATGACGATGCAACTGAACTCTTAACCCGAATAGTTCAAAGCCCAACCAAACCGAATGATAAAATATAATCAACGAAAAATAATTAATATAAAAAAATCATTCCTTAATTATATAACAACTGAATTAAAAAGAATAATCTGTTTTTTTTTTTTCTCCGGAAGCTTTATTGACAGTGAAAACCTGCAAAATGATTTTTAAAGTTCGACAGGTTTTTAAAACATATTCGACTCAAAATTTTTGATATGCCTCAGATTTTTTATGTCGTATGTGTTGGTCTACAAAACACATGTTGTTTCATTTCTGTTGCAGATTTGTCTTGGGTATATCCTCAAATTATTAGATACTGCACAGTCGAGCATTTCAAACGTTAAAAAAAAATTTTTTTCATTGTTCTAATATCAATTTAGAATGGCAATCATAACATTCTTACATGATTGAAAGGTTTTCAGTAACTCCTTTTGGAACAGTCATATTTTTCTGGAAATACGATCCCGGGAATTCTCTAAAATTGGAAAATGCTATATTAAATCTAGGTTTTCATGTGCTCCTGACAAAACAATTGACCTCAGAGTCACTTGTATTTAAAATTGATGCCGTGGAGATGCAAGAAATGGTGGATGGATAGGATGTTAAGTCCCTAAACAGCTGTAGCATCCATACGATTTCAGTTAGTGTAGAATGGTAAACATCGTGCGTTTGCAATTAAAAACTATGTATCAAAATGGTAACTTTATCATTCCAGTCAGGTCATTGGCTTAATGAGTTGAGTGTTCGCCAATGGTCCAAGAGACCGGAGTTCAATCCTAGGTCGAGTCATATCAAAGACTCAAAAATGGTACTTGATACCGCCTTGCTTAACTCTCAGCATTATAAGGTAAGGATCAAGGGTAAAGTGGAGCAACCTAGGGAAGGAGTAGCACCCTCCTCTACACCTTGGTGTAGTAGCTATTAAAAAGGGAACCCTCGACTAAGGTCCCGGAATTTAATTTATTTTATCATTGCATCTTGTGACCGATTCACTCACCGTATCTATCTTCTTGTAATTACTTCCTCTCGGAACAGCTGAAAGCTAATGTCTTTAAACGTAGCTAAGGCCCCCTCACGAGATCAATCCCTTGGAATTACTTTCCCCTCGGAAATTACCAGAAGAAACAAGTCCTTAAATATAGCAACGATCAGCTCACCAAATCTATCTCCTTGTGATTATCTTCCCTGGAGATATATAAAGGATAAAGTCTTTAACTAAAGCAACGGCTCACTTACCAGATCTACGAATTTCGAATCACTTCTCCGCGGGGATTACCTCAAGGCTCAAGTCTTTAAACGTAGCAACGGCTCCCAAACTAGATCAGCTCCCTTAGGATTACTTTCCCCTTAGCGTATACCGGTTGAAACAAGTTTTTTAACGCAGTAGCCGCTCGCTCACCAGATCCATCTTCTTGGGATTGCTTCCTCTGAGGTTACCGGGAGGTTCAAATCTTTCAACGTAGCAACGACTTCCCAGATCTAGCACCAGTGATAACTTCCTCCCCTGGTGTTACCAAAATTTTTTTACCTTCGCAAAAGCTCCCTCACCAGGTGTATCCGCTTAGGATTACTTCCCCTAGGGTTACCTGAATGCTCATGCTTTCAAACGTGGCAACGGCTCCCTCAGCAGATCAACCCCTTAGGAATACAGGGTGGAATGATAAAATTGTCGTCCTAAACAAAATAAAACTACAGCTTTATTTTAAAACTTTTATAGAAAAAATCAATTCAGCTAACTTGATTATGTAGTTGAGCTGACATCTATTCAATGTAGCTGCCTTCAGCCTCAATCACCGCCTTGATACGGATCCCGAACTTGGAGCATGCCTTTTCCATTAGCGCCGGCAGGAGCTTGGCGAATACTCGGCGGATGGCGGTGATCAGGCTGGCTTTGGTGTTTTGGGAAGTCATGTTGATGATGTTCTCGACGTATGACCAAACGAAGTAGTCCAGCGGAGTGGGACCAGTGAGAGAAGGGTATAAAGTCGTAGCACTCCTTCTGAAGCCAAGCCTAGGTCTCTTTGGACTTGTGGGCCGACACCGAGTCCTGCTGCCACAGCCAGGGTCTACCACCGGCCACCTGATTGCACCAGGGGATCACCACACTCTTCAGCACATCCAGGTACACTTTGTTGTTGACTTTCAAGCCCACTTCGAAGATGTGAGGTGGCATGATGTGGCCTTGAAACCACACCAAAGACCATAACCGTAGCCGGAAACTTTGTTTTCATCACCCTGGGCTCGTTGAACCGTCCGGATTTGCATTTTGAGGGTGCTGGCAATGGTCGTGTTGTCATAAGTTGGATCGGTAGAGAGCATGAGTTGTACAGCGGCAAATTTCCGATCTCGCTCGTTGAACATTGTGTCACTTTCAGACATGATAGAAGGTTCCTATTGCTATACACAACTGGCCAACTTGTAGATGGTCTGCAACAAAAAGAAGAAAACCGGTTTTCATTAAACGGAAATGGAATCATGTCATCTTTTCTACGGCGACAATTTTATCATTCCACCCTGTAGAAGGCTCCTATCGCTCTTGGGATTTCTACACAACTGGCCAACTAGTAGATGGTCTGCAGCAAAAAAAGCAAACCGGTTTTCATTAAACGGAAACGGAATCATGTCGTCTTTTCTAGGGCGATAATTTTATCGTTCCACCCTGTAGAAGGCTCCAATCGCTCTTGGGATTTATACACAACAGGCCAACTAGTAGATGGTCTGCGACAAAAAAAGCAAACCGGTTTTCATTAAACGGAAACTGAATCATGTCGTTCTTTCTTGGACGATAATTTTATCGTTCCACCCTGTAGAAAATCATTCTCATTTTTTTTATCATTTAATGTATTCGGACTATTGTCATCATCTTTATTGTTATATTCACAACGTTTTGGTCGATGCCTTCTTCGGCTTTCTTCTTCTAGGATTACCTGAAGTCACAAGCATTTAACTGACGAACTGTAGAATTTCTATCCTGGGTCAGCTGTTTATTCTTTATAGATAGCTCCAACCAACTGCAGTTGATAAATCTATTTAAAAATGTTCCACTCCCAGTCGGCGCGATAAGATTTTTTTTCTTCAAATGAAGTCACATAATTTTATGTTTTGAATTTATGTCAACATCACCATCTTATCTAGAAAGTTAATTAGCACTTTGTATTATGACTGCCTGAATCATTAAAACGTTTGAACGTTTCGTGAGAGCACTATGCGTAAATCACGGCCCCCCCGAGGGAGCTCCGGCTAGTACTTGATAAAGTGCTGTTATAACAGCTGGTTTCCGTTCAAGTCAACGCTGAAAATCAACGCTTTCAATGCCAGCATCAAAATATCAATCATTGAACTAATTTGTGACGTCAGATTGTATGTTGTGTAAATGCGTTCTTTTCTGGAACCAGCAAATTTTACTTGACACCAAAACTGCTTGAGATGAAATGTAAAGTGAAGCGAGCATTTTGTTTTCTTTGGCTCGTTTGTTGTCTTGCTTTGATTGGTCTATTTTCAAGAGATGTTCTTTTGTGCATAAAAACCAGCCTTTTCCAGTTAAATAAACTATTTTCAAAATTGAATTTCTTATTCGAAATTACAAAACGAGAAATTTAATTGAATTGAATGTTTATTTACTGGTTGGTTGGTTGGTTGGTTTTTGGATATATCAACCCTTGTTGGGTTATACAATGTCAAAGTCAGATTTATCTTAAAAGCAGTTATATGGTATAAAGTACCAAATGATAGTAAACGGTAAACCATTAAAACTTCAAGTGGCCTTTCTTAGGGAGGAGGCGTAGTGGCTAATGTGCGGGACTGTAACATCGTAAAGGGCGAGTTCAAACTCCATTTGCACTATTTAAGTTCACATTTAAGACCAATAACATTTGCAAAGCAAAAAACGATTTACGTTATTCTTTTTTTCAGTGTTCAATACCTGGAGAACACGCACTTATATATATTATCTATATTTACTTTCATACTGTCTTTTCGGAAAAACAAATACCAAATACATTCTTACATAACATTTAACTTAGATGATTCCAAACGATCAATACATATGAAAACTGACTTGTTGCGTATTTCTCAATAAACTGGAAGGTTTTGTCTCGTTTCTTTGGGAAATCCGACATTTTCAAATATTTTTCCACGTGTCACACACGTTCTTATGACTTTTGAATTATGAACGCTATGTGCACGTTTATGAATCTTTTCCTTGTATATTTCTCATTTGCTCCTGTCATCTCAACAAGCATCCATCGCTATGTGAACTATTTTGATATCCAAGTCCTGATGATGGTTACTGAAACCGAAACATTAACGTCGACTTTACATCATAATATATTCACCTATTTGGATTATGTTTTTTTCTGCTACCTTCATACAGTCGGGTTTTATCCATATTTACTTTCATATATATATATATATATATATATATATATATATATATATATCGAAATATCTATGATTGGATTTAAGCTGATAACACTGTCTTAGATCTTTTACAAATAAATAATATTAAATCAGAAAATAAAATTGATCATAAATCCCTTAATAAAAATGAACATATACATTTCTATTTAGCCATAATGATATCAATAACAACAATAACACAAATACAGGCGGTACAAACGAGTTTATTTCTTTCTACCTTCAGTCTTTGGTGACACGAGGAGAGAGACACAATTGTTGAGGGCCAAGCCAACCATATTATACTGATAACCCCCACACACGCGCGCGGCACATCTTGTAGTGTTTAAGATCTCAACTTGTCTCTTCTGGTAGAGACCCAAACTGATCTGCTTTGATCAGATCCGAAAAACATAACTGCGCGCTTCAACGGTCGAACATCAACTACCCGTCTTTTCAAAATCCTCAAATTCTCGTATCATCGGTTTTCAATTTTTTCTCGTAATTAAATAATTCTATCGGGCGCGAACCATGCAACTTAAAAGTGACAGCACCTGTCCTAGAAAATGACTCGCATAAACTCCGATGGGACTTTAATATACAAACGGGTCACCAAACCCCGGCCAGAAGCCCAGACCTCATAATAATCAACAACAAAAAAGAGAATTTGCAAAATTGTCGACTTTGCTGTCCCGGCGGACTACAGAATAAATCTGTAGGAAAGTGAAAAGAAGGATAAGTACCTCGACCTTGCTAGAGAATTGAAAAAACTGTGGAACATGAAAGTAACAATTGTGCTAATTGTGATTGGCGCATTAGGCACAATAACTAAGGGATTATTAAAAGGCCTGGAAGACTTGGAAATTGGCGGGCGGACAGAGACTATCCAAACGATAGCATTGCTAAGAACGGCCAGAATCCTGAGACGAGTCCTGGAGACTTGAGGAGACTTGCTGTCACTCAAACTCCAGTGAAAGACCATCAGCTGACACTGATGTGAAAAGCTCTAAAGGAGTAAATAATAATAATAATAATAATAGTCGACTTTGCTGTCTCGGCTGACCACAGAATAAAACTGAAAGCATATGAAAAGAAGGATAAGTACCTCGACCTAGGTAGGGAATTGAAAAAACTATGGAACATGAAGGTGACAATTATACCAATTGTAATTGGTGCGTTTGGAACAGTAACTAAAGAATTACTAAAGGGACTGGAGGACTTGGAAATTGGCGGATGAGTGGAGACCATCCAAATGACAGCATTATTGAGAACGGCCAGAATACTAAGAAGAGTCCTGGAGACTTGTGGAGACTTGCTGTCACTCAGACTCCAGTGAAAAACCATCGGCTAACGCTGATGTGAAAAGCTCTAATGCGTGAATAATAATAATACCATACGA